>OX411306.1:210767235-211367235 GCA_948150685.1 Rhaphigaster nebulosa | reverse complement strand
AATAATATCCCCAACCATATCTCCTAGATCAAAAGAAATGGATAATTTAATAATGTTGTGGTTTCCAGGTATTGACATACAATTCATTTATTATCTAGCTGTTTATCTTCCTTTCATTATATCTGCCTCTTTTATTAGCATATATTATTATATATATTATCTTTAATAATTTAAAGAATGAGGATGAGTGAATTACATACTTTAAATCTGTAATTATGTCAATAATTTTTAAGGTTACCAATTGTGGAATGGCTGCCAAAGTACACATGGGGCAAGCTAGTGAAAGATATCATTGCAGGTCTTACCGTAGGACTGACAGCTATCCCTCAAGGTATTGCCTATGCTGTAGTCGCAGGTCTCCAGCCCCAGGTATGTATATATTTATATATAAGTGTGTGCATGTATTTTTATATTTACATATAAACCTAAAATCATTTTATGTTCGGTATTTAATTATTCCCTTTTATTTTAATTTTGTAAGCTATTGGATATCTATTTTACCATACCTACAATAAGGATATAGCCACTATCAATACAATGTAGATAATTTGATCATTTTCATAGACTATAAAATTACAAAATAAATGATTCTCATATAGGTTTACTATGGATATAAGAAAAAAATATAAATGTGTTCCTATGGTGGAAGATAAAAATTCAATAAGTCATATAATTTATTCTTTACCAGGAAATCATATTTTAACACCCTATTTTAAAATAATTTCAAATATTGTAAAACAATATCTAAGGATTGGATGACTGAAAAACTGCAGTTGAATACCCGCAAAAGAGTTGGATGACACATAAATCCAATTTCTAAAAATTGATTGCTTGGAGAAAATTATTAGTTTTGTTATTGTAATCAGATAATTTTGATGTAATAGTTTAAGAAAAAAAATCACCACACCAAATCAAGTGGTTAGGATGGTAATATGTTTTTTGAGCCTTCTGAAAAATATTTAGAATCGGACACGTGCTGTTTCTGCAGTCTACGATTCACTTGACATATATGACAAACACTTGTCTACAATATCGTCTGTTAATCCAAATATATTTTCTTCTTATAAATCTTATCATGAGCTGTGATTATATAATCAGAAACACTTCAAAGCTTTTTCTTGTAAAGCTGTTTGTTTGTGTACGAGAGGAATTGAAAGAAATGCAATCTTGATTTATTGATTATTGATAAAGTGATTCTGTTATTGCTATCATATCAAATGATTTGCTTTTAATTGAATGCATGTTGAAAGAAATGCACACATAACATTTTTTTTTCTATGAGAAATACCTATATTCACTATGAACTCTCTCTAATCTAAATCACACCTTAAAAAAAAAAAAAAAAGATGGTGAAGATTTGATTTGAAGTATATGAAAATACATTCAATAAAACCGTACATATTATAAACACCGTAAGGCCTAAAAATATTTTTAAAAATACAAAATCTTTTTATTTATAATAAATACTAAGCTATAAAAATTTTTAAGCGTATTTTTTTTCTTCTCAATTTCGTTATCGGTTGATATTAATTAATCCTTTCATTAAATTGATCTATTCAAAAATTGCAATGTTAATACAATTAATTAGTAGCTTGCTCTATTCAAAAATGTAATTTACTGACAATGATAATCTGAAGTTTGAAGAGTTCATGGAAAAAAATTTGTTTCAACTTCCAAGCAAATTAAAATTTCAGACTATTTTTCAAGAAAATAAATAAAAATAAATTTGAACAATAATTGACTATTATAAAAGTGTTTTTAATGCGTTATTTTTTAAATTGAATTGTTATTAATGAAGTTATTTTTTTTCTGTTCACAAATCCAGATCGTTCGCTTGTCGAAATCCCCTTTGTTTTTATTAGTTCTGACTAGTGAGAGTCTGTTGTAAATATAAGTTGTTAATACTTCAGTAAAATAATTTTTAATAAACATAAAAAGATAATCATAGTACTTTTTTAAAGATATTAACAAATAGATGGTAATTTTAAGAGTACGGCTAATAATATTTAGTTGAAAATCCTTATTTTTTTATTTTTTTTACTTTTGATGTACAGGTCTACCTAAAACTGGTATATACTGACTTTAATTTTAACAGGATGCTAGGAAGCTTTAAAAATTCAAACTTATCAACCATATTATATGTATCAATGATAAAACAAAATTTTCTGTTCATCTCAATATTATCTTGAATTGAAACTGATTTTCAGTTATACATTTTTAACATTTATTTATGGTTTCTATAAAACATTTATAAAAATCATTCTATTTACACAAAGATTGGAATTAATATTCAGGATCTCTTGGATACACTAGAGATATAAAAAAAGAAAACCGTGGATGATGTGGTGTTAGCCCAAGCAAAGTTTGAAAAAGAATTGTTATATGAGAGACTAGCGAAGGCACAGTTTCACTTTGTATAAAAAGTTAAAATTTGAAACACACCAGCTTTCCTATATCAGTGATGACAACAGCTTGTGCATGATCAGCAATATAATGAAAACGAGGACTGAGACACTCAATCCCAATAGGAAACTAGAGTTTTAATGATAGCGCTATCTGTTCGTTCTGCAACCTCGGTGTGCCAGAAGATGTTTTCAATTTAATAACAATGTGTCCTATTCTGAGAGAATTTAGAACGAACATGTTTGGGAAGAAAAAATTGTCTGAAAATGAAGTCAGAATTTATCTTCTCTCTATTCTAGCCTTTTGAAAAAAGAGTAAAAATAATTGAAGAATATATATGTTAAAATTGTAGAAATAAATTTACTTCATTCATTCACTCATATTAGTGTACTGTAAATATTTGTGCTGAAGATTCAATTTTTTTTCAGTATGGCCTGTACTCAGGCTTTATGGGCTGCTTCACTTACTTCTTCTTAGGCTCCTGTAAGGATATTACCATTGGACCAACAGCTATTATGGCCCTAATGACTCAGGAGCATGTACAGGCGCATGGTCCCGAATTTGCCGTCCTTCTCACGTTCCTTACAGGAATCATCATCTTTTCCCTTGGTGTCCTTAGGTTAGGTAAGTAATATTGTAAAAAATACTATTAAAGCTTTTCTGGTATCAAATAATCTAACAGAGTTGTTTAGCAGGCTGTTATTATTAAGTTAATTTATAATTTAATGAAAACCCATTTTTTTTTCAGGTTTTCTAGTTGAATTTATCTCAATGCCTGTCACAGTCGGTTTCACTTCGGCTGCTGCAGTCACTATAGCTTCTTCGCAGATCAAAGGGCTCCTCGGTCTTCCTGGAGAAGCAAGGGCGTTTCTTGATTCATGGATAAACCTCTTTACCAATGGTCTCGAGTTGAGGCTTTGGGATACCGTTCTTGGAGTTTCTACCATCATAATTCTTGTTTTTGGTAAGGTGAGTCTATTTGGCATATTTCGACAATCAAAGCAATCTATTATATCTCTTGAAAAGATCAATCCATGGCATCGTCCAGTTTTATTTTGATTTATTTTTTTTCATTGAAGTCATCAACCAATCAAAAGTACTGTAATTTTTGTTTATACTGCCTTAATTTTTATTTTTATTATTTTTATTTTATATCAATATTACTACTATATTATTTGTTATTACAGAAAATGAAGCAGGTAAGTGAAAAATGGAAGAGCGAAACACCAACTAAATTAGTACTAAAGAAAACAGTTTGGCTGCTTGGGTTGGCCAGGAATGCAGTTGTCGTCATAATTGGGACTGTTTTAGCTTACATCCTCTCGATCTATAATATAAAGCCTTTCCTACTTACAGGTGTGACATCTTGTTATTCTTGCATTTGAAATAATTATAATACTTTATTAATCAGAAATATTTTCATAGCTAAGTAAATAACAAACAAATTATAAGGAAATGGTCTTATGTACAAGAAAAAACAGTTCACTGTTTAGCAATTAAAGACAATAAAATAAAGTAAAATGCACAAGTCATGAATAAATAACTAAATAGGAATAGGCTGTAGAAAATAAAATAAGAGAAGCTCAAAAAATAAAAAGATACATAATTAACAAGTGGTCCACTTAAATATTCAGATCCTAGAAAAAATGATTTATTGAGAGAGATATGTGATCCAGTCATAACTAACCCTCCAAGCATGGCAGGCATAAGGTATAATAGGTCAGCAGTTCAATTTTCCTATTAACGTAGAAATAATTTCTTCCCTAGACAAACTACATTTTGTAAAATAAAGAATACATAGTTTTACTAATAAGGGACACACTGCTAGGTAGTATAGGTCTTCTTTGGCATCAGTGTTACATAAAGAACAATTTTCGTGATCAGATTCCCTGTCTATCATAGCCTAGAGTTGAGGCATAGAAGCTTTCCTCTCAGGCTCAAAAGCTACCTGAGATTCCCGAACTGCAAATCGGCAGCGAAGTGCTCAGTCCGTAGACTCTTGTAATCGCAGATTATAGATTTGAATAAGAGAAACCTCTCAGAACCATCTGCTCAGCTTATTGGCTCCTCCAAGTGAGCAGCCTTTATTTGATCAAGAAGTTTTGTCAACTGAGTGTTACAGTTAGGGAGATTTTCTCAACAATCGGAAAAATCAAAGGAGTTTTTATTAAATTTAGAACACTAAATTATATGACTGATGCTGAAAAAATTGACAGACATTACACAGGGCAACAGTGATTTTGCGATGCAGGGTTTCAGAATCGATTCTGGATAATGCCAGTCTTCTTGATAAGAGAAAAATATCAGATTTGCCGAATTGACTAGTTTTTGAAATATAAGCAGTAAATACTCTTATAGTGAAAGAAAAACAAACGTTTTTTTGGAGGGGTTTTCGGACAACAGTGAGTTTGCGGCGCAGTTTCGGAGTCGATTCTGGAGAATTTCATTTTTCTAAATGAAAAATATCAGATTTGATGAAATTACTCCTCTTTTTTAACTAAAGGCAATACTTACTCTTATATTAAAAAAAAGAAAATAAAGTTTTTTTAATTTTTTTTTCGGGCAACAGTGATTTTGCAGTGGAGGGTTTCAAGTGAAACCTGGATTATATATTATATTACCTGGATTATAATTTCAGTTTCCTCAATTTGAGAAAATATCAGAATGGCCGAATTGACTCTAGCTTTTTAAATAAAGGCAATGAATACTGTAACTAACCTAGCCTTGTTTGCACAAAATAGAGTCAATTTGAGCAAAGTAACTATGCATTGTGCACCTTAGTACATTGATGTATCTATATTTACACCCAATAGCTATCCCACAAAAAGAAAATGTTTTTTGTTCCCCAATGTTATTTACATATAATAAAGATATTGAATTTTAAAATAAATTAACAATAGATGTTAATTTAAAGTTAGTATGTGCTGAGTAGAACCTCATTTACTAGACACTTCTGTTTACTAGGTACTGTGACACCAGGCCTGCCTCCGTTCAAGCCTCCTCCATTCTCAACCGAAGAAGAAGGCACTTTGCTTACGTTCCTTGATATGGTTCGGGAAATGGGATCTGCATTGATAGTTGTACCTCTCATTGGAATCCTAGAGAGTATAGCTATTGCAAAGGCATTTGGTTAGTAATGGGACTATTTTTCAATATTTTAATCAGATTCACATTTTTTAGAATGAGACAAAGAAAATGATATTGTTTCCTCTCCCTGTCAATATTTTTAATTATGTATATTTATTTTTTTGACAGATTTTTATTCTCAATATTCTGTTTGAATTTTCCTTAAAATAGTTTAACATGGTGCGTGCACCGGGATCAAAGCAAAACTTTTTCCTGGAGCGGAACTTTTCTCGGAATTAGTTTCCTTCTACTTTTTTATGAGCATATTATGAAGTATTTTTATCATTTATTGCTTATATTTTGCCATTTATTATTTATATTATGAAGTATTTTTCATTTACAGAAATAATTGAAGTAGAACACCTAACAAAAATTAATTTAAAAAAATAAACTTTTAATAATTTAATAAAACATAAAAACTCCAACTACGGAAATAACTTTTATATCTTACAATCTTATTTGTCCTAAGAGACAGAATGTAATTGCACATCTATCTAAGCGCTTTGGTGGGTTGTTAGTGAAGTTGATGCCCAGAAAAATTGAAACTTGGTATTGTAGTCAGGTGCCTTCCCCACTCAAACAAAAATGTAGACTTTTCTTTACTCAATACATTAATTTACTTTCTGAATGCTTACATGCACAGATGCAAGAGGCTTTCTGTATTTTGGCATGCACCGATGAATGAGGCGGATTGTACTTGCTAGGGCCGTAATATATAGTTGAAGGCACCTGAATCCTTCACTAAAGTTCAATATTGGGCCTATATGTTATAACTATATTCAATATAAGCCCCCATTTCACAATGGCTGATTGTGCTCAGATAGGCTTCCTTGATCCATGGCTGTTGGAACAGAAAATACATTTTCTACCACAGCTGGATTCAAACCGGGAATCAGGAATTTGGAGTATATTGCATTAACCACTTGATCAATAAAACTGTTTATCTGTCTCACATAATTCCTAATTTTTTTATTTATTTATAAGACATGATATTTATAGATTTATTATTTATATCAAAATATTGTTCCTTACTGCCCTCAGCTAAAGGAAAAAGTATCGACGCAACGCAGGAATTGTTGGCTCTCGGCATCTCTAACATAATGGGTTCGTTCGTGAGCTCTTTCCCGACAACAGGCTCGTTCACAAGGACTGCAGTCAACCATGCTTCTGGTGTTGTTTCTCCAGCTGGTGGCATAATCACTGGTTAATATCTTTTTCGTATTATAAAAAAAATTACACAGGTCGGCATGACTTCTAGAACATTGATGAAAATAGGTGTTTATGAAGTATTTTGTTGTCTTAAGTCGAAATGATAAGTTGATTACTGTAACAGGAGTGCGTAGTGGAGAAAAACAGATGACAACATATTTTTAAAATCTAATATTTACTTAGTATAAACATGTAAAATGTGTTAACTCTATGTGTTAACTATAAGTCAATCCTGATGATTATGTGAATGTAAAATATATTACATGAGATGTCATTTACTAATTACTTAAATAAAGTATATTTATTGGGCCTTACATGAGGAAGCTTCTAAGTGATTTACGTTTTAGAAAAAATAAATGAAAAGGTATTGGAAGTTTAAAAGTGTTATAGAAGGCATTACTGAGAATTATGTGAATAAAAATATATTACATAAGATGCCATACAATGACAACAACTTTCACTTTTCCTCTTGTGTTATGTTCATCATCTCTTTTTAAAAGCAGCAGTATTAGCCAAACATAGATGGTTTCTAGGATCTCTGGTATCTTGTTTACATTGTCTTAGTATCCTGGTGAAACCTCCCTCCACGTTCATCGCATATTGCACCCAAATTTGCTGAGAAAAATCCTAATGGGAGTGTAAAAAATGCATTTTTAAGGACATGCAACTCCATAGTATTTCATTGGCTTTCAAGAATTAATCTATGAAGTTATTAAATTTTTCTTTCTTCTTATTGTCCAGAAATCCTTTCATTACACTGATAAAACTCTTCCTTTTCATTTAATTTTTCTTGAAAACGGTATTCACCTAGAAGCTTCCTTATTTGAGGTCTAATCTGCCGTCATAAGCTAAATGGCCCTAATTCCTAATAATTTTTTAAAATACATTTTCGTATTGTACCTGAGTTGCTCTAAAAACCAAATCTTTTTATTACATTAGAAAGTCCTAAAACCAATTATTAGGATCTAACATTTGGATTTAGGACTTTATAATGCCACAAAAAGGTGTAGTTTTTAGAAGAATTCTAGTATCTCATTACAAAGATGTATCTAAAAAAATTATTTGGAGTTAGGGCCTTTGTCATGGCATTAATAAATATGCCTTCTTTTTGTTTGTCGCTATATGACATCTCATGTAATAAATTTTTTATTCACATAATCCTCAGTAATGTCTTTACATAGATTTAACAGATTTATATGTTTGTATTAAATAAATATTAGATTGTTAAAATATGTTATCCAATTTTTTTTCTCACCACCCACCCCAAACAAAAAATTGTACGTGCTGGAGTAATCAGCATTTCATTTTCAGATTTAGGACTACAAAACACTTCATATACACCTACTTTCATCAATGTTATTTAAAAAAATTTAAATTTTTTAGTTACATACAACAGTTATTGGATTGCCACTAATGATTAGTTTTTTGACTAATCAGTATCTTGTCATATATTTATTTATTTTGAACATAAGTTAAACTTTGTAAAATACAATTCTAGTGCAAAATACATTCTTTTCTTTGATGGCAGGTGTTCTGGTGTTGTTGTCCCTCAGCTTCCTGACGTCGACTTTCTATTTCATCCCTAAAGCTACACTGGCTGCTGTCATCATGTGTGCTATGTTTTACATGATCGAGTACCGAGCGGTCACAGTGTTGTGGAGGACCAAGAGTAAGTTTTAATGCATTGTAATGATCAAATTTATTTAGAGTTAAATTTTAATATGATGTGCCATTAAATATATTGATCATGGTGAAAAAGTAATATGTTAGCCAAATCTTAATCTTATGACATTTAGTAGTCAATAGAACCTATGCTTAATAGGTATTTAAATATGTTTAAGTAAGTTTAAGTTCTATTTCTATCTAGTTTTTGAATTCGAACATTTTGATATAATTTAATATAGAATTCTTAGTATTTACTTGAGGATGTTTCTTTTCCTGTTACTATGTGGACCTCTTAATTTACGTTGTTAATTTATACAAAATTAACAACGTAAAGAGCATATTTGAACTTTTTAACAATCAAGTTGTAAATGTCATTGTAGAGAAAATAATTCATAAATAAAAAGAAAAGAATCCTTGAGATTTACAAATCAAACAACGAACAACATGAACAATGAAATGAATTGTACATAAAACGTATGTTGTGAAAACTGATGAATTACAGTATAATGGTTAGCCAGCATCCGACTGGGTTGTAAACAGGAATTGGAAAACGAGGGTTTTAAAAGTGGCTAAGAAAGGGGTATGTCGGATTTTAGGAGAGAGAGAATTCCAGAAAGTAGCGGAACGGGCAATAAACGAATGTTGGAACGATGCAGATCTATGGAAAGATGTATAAAGGCCAGAAGGCCGATCTTGTGGACTGAGAATGGATAGAGGACTTGAATTGGAGGAGATAAGAGGGTACTGGTTGGTGATTACTTGGTAACGGAATGTGCCTAGGAAATACTGTCTACGGAAGGAGGAGAAGAGATTATAACTGGGTGTAGTGGTGTGAAATGGGGAGGGAATGCCTCAACAAACCTTATAAAGTTATTCATAATTCTCTTCAGTCTATCCCGAGACTTCCAGTGGGGCCACCTTACACCACACAGCCATAGTCAAAATGGGGAAATATGAGGGAGGATACTGTGAGTCTGTGTGTGGATTTTTGTAGGAGATAGCGGCAGCGATGAACAATTTAAGAATAAAAATCGAACATCAGAAGATGTGGGCGATATGGTGGTTTCAGGAAAGGTTGTGGTGGTTTTGGTTAATGATTATGCCTAAGTTTTTAACAGAAGAGCAGAAAGTGATCTGTTGGTCGTTTAGGTATAGGATAATGAAGTTGGTATTGGATCTGAGAAGGGGTTTGGAACCAATGACAATGGCCTGAGTCTTAGCAGCGTTTAAAGTTTATCCATTTAAGTTTACCCATGCGCTGATTCATTCTAGGTCTTCTTGGATCTTGGTAAACGCCACTAATAGCTTAGAATGAAAAAAGATAAATAGATTTGGGAGTCGTCGACATAAAGGTGATGGAAACAATGAAGAATTGATTTGTAAAGGTCATTAATATAAGAGCTGAAAAGAAGGAAGATATGCAGGAGCCCTAGGCAATTTCTGAGGATAGAGTAAGATAGGAAGATAAAGGTTGGGTACCATTTTGAATGGTACCTGCTTGGGTGCGTTGAGAAAGAAAAGATTGAAACCAACAGATAGAACTGTTTGAGAAGGATAATGATTTTAGTTTGGAATAGAGGACGGAATGGTTAAAGGAGTCAAAGGTTTTGGAAAAGTCAAGAAGTACAAAGACAGTCAATTTTTTATTATCTATAGCGGCCTGAACATTGCTAGTAATTGCACTAGTCTTTCTAGGGGTTTTGAAAGGTTGGATAGGATTGAAATTGGGCAGAAATTGTCGGGAGAGAAATTTTTATTTATTAAATGAACAATGGCTTTTTTCCAAAAGGTAGGAAATATTGAATTCTGGAGGGAGAAGTTGTAGATGAAAAGAAGAACTGGAACGATTTCAGGGAGACACAGTTTTATTAATTTGTCAGGGATGCCATCTGGACCAGTGGAATTCGTATGTGATTTTGTCATGGCTGATAAAAGGTCAGTGAGGGAAAAATAAAAGTCTTTATCGTTTATTGAGAAGAAGCATTGATGGAAATTTCAGTGATAAGTTTGTGAAAACATTTATTTTAAACTTTATTAGAACCAATAATATTATATAATTGTTTTAATTTTGCTTAGTTCTTGTATGAAATTTTTATTTCTTTTTTTACTATTTATATTGGTATAATTTTACTGTATGATCTTTCATCATTTAGACCTATATTATCACTATATGGATGGTCCATTTAAATTTTTTTGTTACCTTTAAAATATTTAAACACAATTTATTAACACAATGATGTTGTTATTTTCAGAATCAGATCTTGTACCGTTCTCCTGTACTCTGATAGCTTGCCTGTTTCTGGGTTTGGAGTACGGAATGATCGTTGGCATAACCGTCAACCTCCTCTTTATCTTGTACAATACCGCAAGGCCTTCTGTCACTTTGCAGTGGGTCTGGGTAAGTTTATTTTTCTTTCTTATAGACTTGGAGCCTGTTGAGTAAATTTTTGGGCCAAGCTGCCCAGGTATCCTCTGCTAAGGTTTTTGATGTGAGGTTTCCTATTCTCATAACTCAAAAAATCTAAATTGTTCTGTAATTTAACATTTTTATTTTAAGTTGAAATCTGATTGTTTTTTTGTTACAACACAATCTTGTTTTGTGATGGTTATTATTTTTTTTTTTAGTTAAAATATGATTGAGTTACAATAATGGGCAAATCTTAAAGATCTGTACCTACCAATAATTAGAAATATTGAAGATAAAATAGTTTGTCTGCAATGGCAAAAGTTTCCTTAAGGTAGAACTGCGCTGGAACTATCCACTGTAGTGCCTGGTAGTGAATTCCATCCGTTACTGCCAACTCTTACTGCTTTCGTGTTTTGTTGAAACTGCTCACCGCAAACTGCTAACTCTTCTCGCACTAAACATTCTATTTTAAAAAATTGTCGAAAAAATTGTTCTAAAGAGAACAAAACTTCTACAGAGTGACTGCTTGTAGTATTTTAAATAGAAAATAGAAGAATTGAAGGTGTATCTCTGATTTTCAATTTAGTACTATGGGCAGTAATGGCTGTTAGTACAATCATTTCATTAATAAATATCATATATGTATTTATAATGAAATCACAACAAATAATATTTTAATATTATGTGTATTATAATGTTTTAGTATTATAATGTCTTTAAATAAAAAGACATTTTGATGTTTGAATGTTTGAATTTGAGTATTTATTTAAGATGTAAATTCCTTTCATTATTTAATTTATTTATTAATTGTATTTATATTTGAATTCCCTTTTTAAAGAGAAATTTTTTAATTAATATAAGATATAATATTGCTGTTACTTCAATCCTATAAAATTTATTAGCTATAGTTTTGTTTTAAATTTCAACAATTTTTTATTTAATTTTGTCTGACATGATGAAAAAAAAAATCTGGTGCACGTCACACAACTTTCATTTGCCTCTTTATTTAAATAAATTTTAAAAGTTTACATTTAGTTTCCAAGGAAATTGTATTTAGTTTCTATTTAATAATATAGCAGTAGCAGATATTCCAATTGAAGCGCTCGGTCATAAAACATGGTATTTGCATTTTTTGTGAATTAAATTTTTTTGCAAGAAATGATTCTTTTTAGCTGATTCCAAAGGTTGTTGAAAGAATGTTTAGGAAATTTCTTTTCTTTAAAGAATAATGTTTTATTAAGTTATAGTGGAAGCTAAACCATTGCAATTCAAAAACATATTAGCATTGTAAAAGTTTTCATTTTGCCAGTTACCATGTTTTACGACCGAGCGCCTCAGTTATTATCTACAACAATCACTTAAGTTTGTGCAGCTTTGTCACTCTCTATTACCTTTTATGACTATAAATGTTAGGTAATATTTTTTATAAAATCTTTAGCTCTCCAATGGTATATTATACGTCTATATTAATATTCTTATTTCTGGGAATTTGTTTTCAATCTGGTAAAATCTTTCTCCTCTTTTTCTCCTTTAGTTAATTATCAAATTCTTTTATACTTTATATTTATCCATTTTTTATTACTACTAAAAATGACAAAGGGGTTTATTTCAAATAAACAAAATTAAAAGACATTTTGAAAATTTGGCGTCTAAGCCTTGTCATACTATTTCAATGAGGATGAGACCTAGATGATATTTCAGACCATTCAATTGTACAATGATACCACCAGTTTAACCAAAATCGTTAAAGCCATTTTTGAGAAAATTATAAAAATGTGTAAAATCAATGATATAAAGTGACACTTCTGGTAAGTTGATTTTATTGAAAAAGTTGCTATAACATCTCAGGAATATATCTATCTTAAATATGTAATTTCAGTTACATATTTTTTGTTTTTGAGCTAGGCTTACCAGATACACACAGAGAGACCATTTTGCAAGACTTGGTTAATTGGACTCAGGCTACATTAATTAGTGTATTTCCGTTGAAAATTCAGACGGAAATTTTTCATAATTTCAATACTTTTCCCTTCTATATATATTTCATATATAGATAAGTGAAAGTAAAAAGTAAAGGAAACGTCACAAATTCTACCTTAAGCCTTATTATAATTCTGCTATTTCTTGCATGTTTAGTTTTAGTGATATTGTTATAAAATCATATGTTTCATTACCTCGTGTTGATATAGGACACTCATGTTACACAGGTTAATGACACTGAGGTGTTATTGGTCACACCGACCCAGTCGTTGGTCTTCCCGGCTTCTGACTACTTCCGCGAGGTGATCGTTGGTACCTCTCTCACCAGAGGAATACCTCCTAAAGTGGTCATCGACGGCACTCACATCCAGTACATCGATTCCACTATGGCAAAGGTGGGCTCGTCTTAATGCTTCATTACTCTAATTATAATTAATAAGAATAGTTTAGTTTTCTTTAAAATAATAATACAAATAATCTCTGGCTAAGGAACTCTCTTTAAACAATTTTTTTGATTGTGCTACCATATGAGATACAAGAATACTGTGTTCTCAGACGTAACCAAACCACTTTCTAAATCGCTGATATAAACAAACTAAATAGCCTGAAAATGGTTTTTGAAACCTTTAGATAGTGTAAGTTTTGTTTTAAACAATTTTCAAAGAACTCAGCAATCAACGACAATAGGAAAAAGTTTCTGATCTCTCCTCTTTGATAATAAAATATTATGTGCAGTGAAAAAGTGGCTGAGTCAACTATTAGGTTTGATAAGGGTCCGAATCTGTTTTGAGTAGTAATGGTATCGTTAACCTTCCGATATTTCCTTAAGGTCTCTTTCCGTTGCTATATGTTGTTTCCTTTCATTATTTTCAGGTTGGGGCATTTAAAAATTGTCTGTAGGGAGTAGTGTCTGTTAGGAGAGGTTTCACTGTACTTTCAACATTTAAATGAAATCATTGATAAATATGAAAAATAAAAATGATTTAGCAAACATAAAAACAAAATTAAGAACTGAAGGCCTCTAGTAACCAGGTAAGGCAACAGTATTTGAAGCTGTGGCTAGTCGATAGCACTAGCAATTTTAAATAATATCTAATTAAAACAGGAACAATTTTAATAATTCCAATGAATACGAATGTTACAATGTAATGCAAAGCAGTTAGTTAACATAAATGATGCTAGAGTGTGCTAATCCGGCAATGTTCGGGTGACCTCGGAATTAACAAGTGATAACGCGCCTCTAGTCTATAGTTGTACCCACACAGGTCCTCTCAGAAGCAAAACAGGTTGAGAATGGCCAAAATTAGGATTTTTCTGTTACTGTATACCTACCATTCGATTTAAAAAAACGTCTCTTTGGGGTGATGTTTTTCAGTACCTTTTAGATTTTTTAGACTCTGCGTGTGAGTGAGAGAGCAGGGGTGACTATGGACATGGCTTTTTTATCATAAAAACACATATTTAAGCGCTGAGCTGAGTACAGTCAGAAAGATAATCTTTTAAACTTCCAAAAATGTTGAAATAAATTTTACTTTGCACGTGTTCTTTTCATAATTTTGACATTAGGCCAAGAAAATTAAATACTGGAACATTTAAAGAATCTAAACATTTTATTTTTATTCTAGAATATAAATTGCACTAATATGAACATTAAAAAATATATAATCTTCTTTCCCAATTCCATAAAAAATTACAAATAATATCTTTGAATAAAAAATTAAGAGATCATTTAATTCGTCCTCATTGAATCTCAGTCATCCTCTTCTCTCTTTTTTTCAGGAGAGTTAGCAATATCATTTAATGTATGAGTAAGTATGCTACTAATCAAAATCTTCACAACTTTTTTTTTTTCAAGGGTGAGAATAGCCATTTAATCCATTAGGCCATAGTCACTCCAAAATGAATAGAACTTTGGCTAACGCTAGAAACTTTGCTAATATTTTCATTTAGCTCACAAAATATTAAAAACCTTACCTTTATTCACAGAAGGAGTTGCACCATCACCACAACATATAAGGTAACCGGAGATATCCACAGCAAAAGTAGTTTTGCCAACATATCAAAACCTTACGCTTAATTGCAAAATATACTATATATTTTTTTTTTTCTGCTTGGAAATCTTCAAATAAAATTATTCAAAATACACAATACCTTTTACACAATTATCTAAGTTCACAGAAATAACCAGTAAATGAGAAAAAAAAATTGACTGGTGGAGTTTTGTGGGCCTAAGTCACATTTTCCCTATTTTTGGTCATTCTCACCCTGGTTGACGATAGTTAAGGAAAGTTGGGGTTCCTTTGTTAAAATCATTTATATAATATATTTTAAATATTGCTATCCTTGAATTGCCAGGGATTGCATTTACACCTTCAGACTTTCAATGTAAACATTTTTTTACTTTTATTGCCCAATCAGTACTATTTCACTTTCACATTATATATATATATATATATATATATATATATATATATATATATATATATATATATATATATATATATATATATATATATATATATATATATATATATATATATATATATAATGTGAAAGTGAAATAGTACTGATTGGGCAATAAAAGTATATATATATATATATATATATATATATATATATATATATATATATATATATATTTTAATCTATATACAATCACCTAATTTGCCATAATCACATTTAAAATCATTATATGGCATCCTAGAAAATTGAAAAAAAAAACAGAAACAAAATTATTTTTTACAGTTTTACCAACGTTTCACTATGAATATATTTCTAATTATAAATTGCCTTGTTTCTTTAGGGCCTGAAGATGGTCATCGATGACCTAAATGTGCGGAACCAGGAAGTGGTCTTTTGGAGGTGGAAAGAGTCAGCGATGTTTACTCTACTTGGCTTCGATCCTGGCCTTTCCAAGTTTTTCAGGTTTGAGGAGTCAATTCATCAATTGGTTCAAGGTAAACCCAAAATCCATGTCTAATAAATTAATTGTAGTAACTGAATAGTTTAGCAGTTAAAAATATAGTGCTCTGATCTCAAATATCAAAATTGTTTTGTAATTAATTACTGAAGCTTAACCAACATACACTTCATATCAATTAGCAGCATATGGTTAATAATTTGATTGGTTTTGTCTTATAGTTAATTTTGGTTTATTATTTTCAATAATAGATCTTTGGAATCAACCAAGAAAAAAATGTCTGTTTGTTTCAAAATGGCGGCCGATTAGAGATCTTATAAGCCCATAATTCGGCCATTTATAAAGATATAAGAGAAATGTAAGGTGTTTTGGAATCAGCATAACAAGGCATTAAAAAAAATAATAATAAATAAAAAAATTAAAAATAAAAAAATCTCTATCTGCAAATACTTTTGGTTTATTTTTCAATAATAGACCTTTGGAATCGACCAAGAAAAAAATGTCTGTTTGTTTCAAAATGGCGGCCGATTAGAGATCTTATAAGCCCATAATTCGGCCATTTATAAAGATAGAAGAGAAATGTAAGGTGTTTTGGAATCAGCATAACAAGGCATTAAAAAAAATAATAATAAATAAAAAGACGAAAAATAAAAAAATCTCTATCTGCAAATACTTTTGGTTTGTTCTTTTCAATAATAGACCTTTGGAATCGACCAAAGAAAACATTTTTGTAACCCCTCCTCAAAATTTGAAGTTTTACGTTTCAAGATACGTTGAATCCAAATATCGAATAAAAAAAATCCGTCCGTCCGCCATCAGCCGTACACCATTAGCCGTACACAGCTTACGCCGTCTGCGGCTTTTCTCCGAGACTACTGGACTGATTTTCTTGAGATTCAGTACCAATGTCACAGATCACCCCAGGATGATCCTTGGAATTCGACATTACCATCTGTCTGTTTGTTTCAGAATGGTGGCCGATTAAAGATCTTATATTCCCATAACTCGGCCATTTATAAAGATAAGAGTAGAAATGTAAGGTGTTTTGGAATCAGCTTAACATGGTATTAACAAAATAAAATAAAACGAAAAATAAAAAAAATCTCTATCTGTAAATGCTTTTGGTTTATTATTTTCAATAATAAATCTTTGGAACCGACTAAAGAAAAAATGTTTGTAACCTCGCCTCTCACTCAAAATTTGAGGTTTTACGTTTCAAGATACGTAGAATCCAAATATCAAATTAAAAAACCATCCGTCCGCCTTTTTTTTTTTTTGTGCTTTTATTGATAATAAATAAGCTGATGAAATTCTCTACAAAAGGGATAAAAAATCATTTAAATCGGACCAGTATTAGCTGAGATATAGCATAATGAACTTCATAGACTAATTCTCCAGCGAGGCTAATCATCCTGGCACTTGGCCTCCTGACTTATCTATTGGGCTTCTGACTTCTTCGTATCTCTCTGCTTTATTCTTCCTTGGATTATTTCTGCACTTCCTTTAGCTTCCTTAGGCTTTCCTTTTTTTTTTCTACTGAAGTGCATATCCAATATTTCCTCTGTATCATTTTACTCTCTGATTACATGTCCTAACCATCACAGCCTACTTCCATTGACACAGTTTTTTCGTAACACTCCCAGTTCGGCACTCTCACTGGGATCATCTTGGGACAAGCTTCAATTTTCTTTTTCTTTAGTGCCTACTGCTTAATTT
This sequence comes from Rhaphigaster nebulosa, assembly GCA_948150685.1. Classification (NCBI taxonomy): domain Eukaryota; kingdom Metazoa; phylum Arthropoda; class Insecta; order Hemiptera; family Pentatomidae; genus Rhaphigaster; species Rhaphigaster nebulosa. The sequence continues at coordinate 211,349,809 of OX411306.1, read as the reverse complement.
TTTTTACTTGGACAGAATAGATATTTTTGAAATATTACTAAGTGGAAATAATAAACCATTGTATAATAATTTGCAGCGTTTTTATAAATTAACACGTTCCCGTTCAGAGACATAAATACATTTATAATTTTTCTTTTTTAACCCAGTTCCTATTCTCTTTCATTTCTGCAGGGCCTATATATTGAAATAATTCTCACATCCAATTTTGAAGTTGTATTAGAATATTTTTTTTTGTTAATAAAATCATCTCAATTAAAGTTCACCTCTATTTACATAGTGTCTCTGGTTCTAAGTTTGTATTCCAACCAAACTTCACTATTTTTCAAGTTGGTTTAACAGTTGTCCAAGTATAATTAATGCCTTAACTTGAACTATATGGAGTCATTAGTTTTAACACTGTCTTTTAGTTTTAATTTTGTTTGCATTTTCATATATTCTACAATTAATATTACTTTGTACCATAACCAGTTGTTCCATTAAAAAATTAAGTGTTACAACGTAAACGAACTCTTGTAATATGCCAGCTATACATGAGCATTTAAAATAAAAAAAGCACTACGGACCTTCTTGTGTTAATATGTCGACAGAAGAAATGCTTGTATTTCACCAGATTTCACAAGAACCACAAAAGTTATAGACTTTGGAGTTATTTCAACGTCCGCCAGAAGACAAATGGAAGGTACAAATGACATAAATCCATTTTATTTTAATATTTTAAATAGAGATCTTCAGGAGTCCACTCTCTTGATTGTCATTATTAACAGACTTAAGAGTTCCAACATATTTCACATGAGCCACAAAAACAAAGGATACGTATAAGGAAGGTTACAGACTTAAAAGTTATTTCCACTGCTGCTAGAGGAAAACAAGAAGACCAAATGATGTCATATTTTAAACAGAGATGTACAGGAGTCTACTGTCCTGATTGTTATTAGTAGGTTGTTACAAAAGTCCTTTTGCATTAGTATAGTTTTATTTCAGATTACATATTTTAAACATTATTAAATACTACTCTTCAAAGTAAAGTCCATTGTTTTCAACTACTTTCACCCATCTTTCTGCCAGTAATTGGATTCGATGCCGGTACCACTCCTTTGGTTTTGTGGCAAAGAACTCTTCACATCCAATTTTTACGTCCTCATAATTATCAAAGATCCGATCTTTTAAAAAATGAGCCATTGATCTAAAGAAACCATAATCTGATGGTGCAATATTTGGGCAATTCACAGGATGAGGCAAATCGTTTACTCCTTGCAATTTCGATAATTTTTCCGTGGTCAAATGAGAACAAAGTGCTGCAGGGACATTGTCATGTTGCAAAATGACTTGGTTCCAGTTGATCAAAGCGGGGCGCTTTGGACTCAAAACGGCATGAACTATGTATAGCTGTTCACAGTAAAGATTTGGGTCCCTGCTACAGCCGATAAATCATGAGTAGTTGCATGTGGGTTCACACATTCAAGCAGAATGTCATCATCAACGACCGATTAGCGACCTGATCTGGGTTATGCGATAGTATTTCGATGGATAATTGACTCTCCTTCTATGGCAAAAATTTCTTCAGCAGCTGCCTTTGCATTTAAACCTTTTTTCTAGTAATGTCTCAAAAGACCAAGAATCACGACTCTTCTGACATTGCACGTGCATTTTAAAAATCTAAATGACCCCATAAAGCCAACTGTAGCCACAAGGAATTAAAGAATTAATCAAACAAAAACATTCTTATAGGATAACAATGAGAGCTGGCATTAAGGGTTGTGTTCATGTATAAGAACTTTTGTAACAACCTAGTATTAACAGGCTTACGATTTTTTCTCTTTCTACTGTCGATGTGTATCATATAAGAGATTCATGTGCATAATTTTTATTAAATTTTTCTATAATTAAAATTTTTCATATATTTTCTTGTTGCAGAAGGCAAAAAGGACAATGGAAGGAGACAAGGGGATTATGAGAAGGTTGCTACAGTTATCGAAGAGGAGAGGCTTTAATTATTTTCTTTGTTCTTGAAGAGCTATTGCTGTTTTTTTAATTGGGACACTTCAATGGTGTTTGCTGTGCCCCCTCCATTGTTGATTTTTCACTCAATTTCCTCTGTTATTTTTGTTTATTTATTATTGTTTTAATTTTTTTTTTATATTGCCTCATTACGAGGACAGGAAATGATGGGTAAAGTTTTCTTAAATCCTAATACCCTGCTTTGAAATAAGAGAAATAAGAATTAAAGATGGGCACATGGGCTGTGAATGTATTTTTTAAAATAAAATAGAATTACTTTGATTTTTGAATTAATGATCAATCAGGTTTGAGGAGAAATTGAAGGAAGTTGTATTTTAAAAAAGACTTTGTATATTTGTAAGTAATATAAAAAAATATAATAAATTCTATTTTTAATTATTTATAATAATTTAGCGATTTTTTTCTTATCAATAATGATTAAGAAATATCATTTTAAATGAAAATTATGATATTATAGTAATTTGATTTGAAATTTTAATTATGTCGTAATTAAAAAAAAAAAATATTTTTTATAACTGCAGTTGTTGCAACTTTTTGTTGATAACGTCATTCAGATGAGTAATAATTGTGCTATGGCTATGCATAACAATATGTTCAAGATATTTTGTTAACATTAGTCAGATATTTTTATTGTGTTTGTAAAATATGATAATTTAGGTTTCTTTACCTCAATTATAGATTACATGAATTACTTCCTGTTTGTTACTTTTAAAATTTATTTCTACAGTAAAACCTGTTTTGTCTGGTTCTTTTGGTAACTGGCTTCAGCCGGTACAAAGAATGGATCTGACAAAGCAATATCAATTCGTAGATATCTTTGATATAATTATTTTATTTTTTTTATTCCTAAATTCATATCCTTATTGTTTTCATGATTTTATTAGTAGAAAATTCAGAATTATCTGTGGCTTCCGGAAATTCTTATAAAACTCTAGAAACCGTAGTGAAGAGCTTAATAACAAGAACAATTTCAGAATTATTTCATACATATAATTGATCATTAGAAATATGCTAATGGAATTATTTTTCCACATGATTACAACAGTTATTAACTGTTAAGACTGAAACAAACTCCTTTAAATTTAAAGTAAAGAAAAAAAATAATATTATTACTTTTGTTTTGGTGGAATAAAAAAGTATATTTTTAAATTTTGCATGAAAAAAATATTTTAAGAATATTAAGCTATTTTTAAACAGTTAATTCTAACAAATCAGGAAAAAAAAATAATGACATTATGCTCTATATTAAAATTTTACTCATTTGTTTGCAAAAATTGAATGGATAACCTTTACATTAGTCATTAAATATCAACAAATAACTCCAGCAACATAAGTTGTGTATTCTCTTCAATCAGATCTACCTATAACATAATTTGAAATTTTAAGCCTTTATCTCCTTGAAATTTAATAAATTATTATCAATAAAATTACATTTGAGTGAAAACTACAAAAATCACAATGGTTATTTATATTTTTTTTTAGGAAACTATAGGAAAAGAATTTTTTTTTTTTTTTTTTTTTTAGAAAAACTGTTATTTTATCTTTAAAAACAAAAAAATAAAAGTAAACTGATTAAATGCAACTGTTTTTGTAAGGTCAATTAGTATTTTGTTATCTGAGTAATAAAATGCTATAATTTTAAGAAACAAATATTTTGATAAATGTGCTATAAAGGAATGTCATTTTTTAATCCAGTTTAAAAAAAAAATAGGGAGGAGATAGTGAGTGTATATATATATATATATATATATATATATATATATATATTTTAAGTTGTATTGCTGAAAATGAATTAAAAATCGATTATTGAGAATATGGCAAATTAAAAACTTATTGCATAACGGAATGCCAGATATACTGAAGTTCGACTGTAGTTATAGCATAAAATATTAAACTTTCCTTCAATTTTATGGTTTTGGATATTTTAAATGTTTTATTTGAATTTTGCCAGTTTTATGGCTTTTATGATCATATAAAAGTAGATTTTAATATTTTAAAGTACATACTATTGATTTCGCATCTCGTTTGGTGCTAATGTGTCTATTAATTACTGAAGAAGTATTTGGAACATACTTGGCAAAGTTTTTGAGGCAATGTTTTGCTATATATCTGTGATTGAAATATTGCTGTTTAGAACTTTCCTTCCTATTTGAGAAAAATTATGAAGTAAATGAGTGTTAGATGTTAACATGATAAGAGCACAATATTATGTGATTGTATTTTTATATTACGTCAAGCTGTCATTGTGAAATATAGCATTTATTACATGGTTAGCCGCCTACTAGAGCAACCATGGTTTTATTATCTGTGATCGCTGCTTATATTCAAAAACCATTTTCACTGTGATCTTGTCGTTCCATCCAGGTATTCTAGCCTTAACTAAATTTATCCAATTGTCAGTTGTAGATATTTTGTAAATAATATAAATATGTCTAATTGTAAATAAACCTATTTTGTGTGTAAATTTTGTTTTTATATTCCCTGTGAATCATTAATTTACTATATAAAGACATATAAAAAAAAAAAAGTGGTAAAGTGGGTAAGTACTCACTACATTTTACAAAGTTAGACTTTAAATGACCGAAGAGTCTTGGTTTTTTGAGCTAGATTTTTTTTATATTTTTAAATGTTCCTGAGACAATTATGCTTTAATTATTACATCCAAGGCAAGTCCATTTTTATGAGATTGATAATTCAATTTAGTAGTCTCTATTACACATTTGCAAACTTAAATCTTGAGGTAAAAGTGCATACAAATTATCTCAGAGACTCATTATTCAAGCAGTAGCGGTTGTGAGGGAAGTGCAATTCAGTTCATTTCCCGAGAATTATTTTACTGCTGTAATCATCAAAAAAATTAGAAGCTTGTCTGGGATTTTAAGAAATTAATTTTTATTACTTATTTGAAAAAGCTAAAAAGTTAAAATATTTTATAATGAAGGAATAAGAAGATCCAAGCAGCATGAAAAAAAGCGGATGTGATGAATTTGTAAAATCATTGTCCCGGACCATCTTATTCCTTCATCATAATTTTTACGGTCAACTATTATTTAATCAATAAAGTATTTTACCAAAAATCATTGATTTAATCCAACATTTTTTTGATTTTTCAAAAGTAAACAATGTGTATTAGAATGAAAATTAAGATTTCTCCCAAATAGGCAATTATGGCCCAGAGGCATAGTCAGTTTTAAAGTTTCGACGCTTATAGGCCCAAGAATCTTTGCTGCCCCTCTTTATGCCATCAGGAGGGAGAGCAGTCCCCTCAATAAAATAATCTTTATGATGACAATTTTAATTTAATCGCATAATTAAACTGTACATCCCATATGAAAATGAAAATTTTTCTTTACTAATCATATACATTTTCTTTGATATTTATACAAATGTAAGGAGTGATGAGTATGGCACTTGACATCGAAGATGGTGAGGGCTGATTCTTGAGAGTGGGGAGAGGGAGTGAGTGGGGCTAAGAGGGCCTATTTGAGACTGAGGCTGGTGTCTGTGGTGAGTTGACTGTGGTGATCCAACTGTTACTCCTCTCCTTGCTCTCCTACCTTCTCTATGGTTGCTGGACTGTTAAGAGATATTAATAGTGCACTTGGAACATTCTGTAAACTGTGTGTTAATTATAAATAGTCATTGTACGTATCTCTTTACAGAAGAGTGATGTTTATGTGTATTGGAAATAATCCTATATGTATCTCATTACACCAATTATAAATAGTCATTGTAAATATAGGTATCTCTTTACAGAAGAGTGTAGTTTGTGTGTATTGGCAATAATCCTCTATGTATCTGGTTACACAAATATCGTTTTTAGCATTTGTCCCTGGCACTGTGAGCCCTTAGGCCGGGACCTAGTGGGCCTAGTCTGGTTCTCCCCAGGGGTGATAATTATTTGATTGAATTATTCTGTTTAGAAGAATACCTTTCCTTAGAGTGTGATGCCATCTTGTAATACTAAATTCAATACAAAATTTTTGAAACGATGCTATGTCACAGCTCCAAGATGAATTTTTCTATTACTATTATTTTTTTTAAATAATGAAAAAACTAATTTAATTAATAATTTTTAGGAAATCATCAGATAGCCCTTGTTATCTTTGTTGAGTACAAATAAATTTTCTCTCTAGAAACGAGATTGTGGTGGTTGGCTCTCTAGCATATATATTGCGCTATCTCTTTCTATTATAAACCTTATATATTAAAGTAGTGTAGTGGACCATATTTTTCAATAGAAAATATCACATATTTAAAAAATGAAATATATTTCTTTATACAATGAGGAACACTATGTACAAATTAGCAATCATTAAAATATACAAAGATAATATTCTAGTTAGGTACATGTTCTCAAATCTTGTTAAGATGATTCTATATCTGAGACAATTTGTTTTTTCTTAACTAATTTTTTTTTAAAATTATTATTATTGCACAGAATTTTTAATATTTTTTTTCTTGGGAAATACATTGCAACAAAGTGTTTGCATAACGGAAATATAACCAGTCATTTAACATTACAGTTACGGCTTACAAGTTAACTTAGAAACTAATAATACTAACAAAATGTTTTTTTTGATAACACTAAAGTTAAAAAAAAAACTGGGGCAGGTGGTAGTTAATACTGAAAACTAAAAATCATGGTGTTAATTTAAAAAAAAAAAAAAAAAGGGGAAGGGGAATTTCGTTCCTCTAAAAAGAGTTATTCGAATTTTGAAGCAAATACTGTTTTAGGATAAGATGAAAAAACAATTCTTAATATATATAAAATTTACATGATCATAGCCTCTTCAATAACTTAGATTAATTTAAACACTTTTGCCTTATATTTTTGACACAAGTCCTTAAAATTTATTTTATTCTGTTTAAAAATAAAGATATTAAAGAAAAAATAACATATATATTTACACAAGATAGACGGTAATATTTTCAGTATAAATAAAAAAAAATAAACAACCGATGTAAATTATTCTATATTTATGGCTTAATATTCGAAATATAAATTTGTTTAGTTCCGTTGTGTAATATGCTCTTAGTTGTTATACACTTAGCGGATGTGTACGCGAGAACATAAAACTGGAATGGTAAACAAATTGGAGCGATCTCGTCTCTCCTTTTCTCTTCAGTGACGGATCACGACTGGCTGATGCTGGATTTCGGCCTGATCATCATCATTGCCTTCTTCAGAGTGTAATCCCATCCTCTCCACCTGAACCACACAATACCTGCAACAAAGCAAATGATACAATAAACCTGTTCTGTAATATCAATGGCTAAATTAAGACATTAAGTTTGAAATTTATAATTTATAGCCTATAATAATTTGTGTGATATATATTGTAAGTTTATTTATTACTGGAAAATTTCTATCAGCTTTGAGGCCCTCTAATAGCACTAAATAACTAAACAGTCAAATTATCGCCAATTTAGGCATCATCGGAAAAGAAAAAATAGAAGATTACATTAATGTATATCTCACATCAACAGTCTAAAAAAAGACTAACCAAATAACGGTAGCACATCACTCCTAAGCTACCCAACATTTACTCTAAATAACAGATCAACAGTCTAAAAAACAAATAATCATCGCGGTGGCTGAATTAGGCATGTAAAGCTTGTTCTTTAGCATGTTCTGCCCTGATAAGTTAAAATTATGTTTTTATATTATCATTCACTCCAAATTATTTTTCTAAATACATTTTTGTTGTGAACCAAAATCGTTGTAAAAATTTTACCTTTTTTTGACATTAGAAAGCCCTAAATCCAATGATGGGATCCAAATCATTGGTTTTATTTAGTCTAGGAAATGTATTTTTCAGTCCTATGCGGGTATACTATAAAAATGTATTTAGAAAAATAATTTTGAGTTAGGTTTTCAACTTATCAGGGCTATATAAAGAACAAATAACTGAACAATGTTAAACACTGAATTGAAGTGTAAATATTCGAGTGGTTGACCAAGACATAGAGGAGAGGATTGTTTGAGGACTGATCTTATAAATTGAAGTTTGAATATGGGGTGAATTAGAGAGAAGTTATTAGCTAGGTTTTGTTGGGTATCAGCATAATATCTCTGAGTTACCTAAGAATTACATTTAAAGTTGAAGAAAACCACTTTAGTAGAAAAATTGATATGAAAAATAAAATAAAAATTGCATAATCAGATATAACTTCTCGATGATTTCAATAACATTTATCTTGTCAAAACCAAACCCTTTATGGAGATAAAACATGGCCTTATTTTTCATATAACAAGCTTACTATTTGAAATTAATGAAGTTGATCTTCAGATGAACTGTCTGAAGAAGAAGATGGATAGAATTTTGAGGATCATGATGTAGATAATACTTTGATCATTACCTTGCCTGGCTGTGATGTCCTGGGGGTCAGTGAGGTACAGACCATTCAATCCACGGCCGCAGGACTTCCACCACCAGCCCCCTTTCAGCATCGAGGCACAGTTAAGGCTCGATCTGTCGTTATCCCTAATACAATAATATATATTAGTCAATTAATTTTTATTGATTTAATAAATAAAAAAGATAAAACATCAAAATATTATTTAGTAAATATTATTTTAGGTAGTATTACCTGTTGTAAGTTGAAAAGGGCGAGTTGTTGGATCCATACCATGGGTCGTTGAGGGAGTCTCCTGCATTTCCTTCATATCCATCAATCTCCAACTTGTAATATTCTCCTTCAGAGTAAATCTTGAAGTGGGAATACTGGGCGTATCTGGAAAAATTCATGCCAACACTATAAAACTTCCAAAATACACTTGTTCTTTCCCCTCTTATGATCTATTACAAGCTTCAAAAAAACTTGTTGAATGTATGAAGAGAATAAGTCACTGTACAGTGGAGAACAAGCTGAACTTTAATCCGAAGAATACAAAGGAAATAGGTTCGAATCACTTCCATAAAACCATAACATTTATTCCAACCCTGTTCATAAATAACAACTTGATTTAACTGCATTCAACTGTCTATCAAAATCTTTAAAATAATTTTTGATCCAATTTTTCCTGGAAAAATCATATATCCAATATCTCCCATTGAACTTTACTAGCAAGCTTTGCTCCCTCTCCTTTGATTGATGTTGTACTGTGTATGTAGGTATCTTTGGAAATATCAAGACAGAACTAAAATTGTTGATCAATTGCTTTGTACAATTTATCTTTAGGATCTCCAAGGATACTTACTAATATTTCCTGGTTTTGAAAAGAGTTGAAGTAGCACCATTGCAAGTATTTCCTAGCATCTTCCTTATATCTCCTTGAATTTCAAGCCTCTTTCTGAAACTACAATGCTGATGGGACGCTCTCCCAACAGATTTTTATACCATGGCTCATTGAACAACAGTATTCGATAAATCTTCCCTTATCTGATCCTTGTCTTTCTGAAATTCCATTCATTCCTCCCTCCTCCGTTCCAATACCCTTTCCATTTTTAATATTGAATCTTCTATCCACCTCAAGAATTGTAAGCAGATCTTTTCTATCTATAGTTAAGGCAATTTGCAAACTTGTATAAATAGATCTCTGTGCTGAAGTTCCTTTTTATAAAGAATCATATAAACAGATAGAATCAACGCAAATAGAAGATAAAAAAAAATAATAAAATAATATAATTTTTTGTTCTCTAATTACTCGGAGCATTGTTGTAATCCTGCCATTTTTCTCCCAATATCCCAACTACCCTACTCTCTTATTTATCCTCTTTGATCACAGACTTTGTATCTCATCTCAGATTCTTATTTTTATTTGTTGAATCCCTATGTTACATTTTATTTATTTATTTATTATTATATAGCTTGTCTTTGCTATGCTTTATTTTATATGATATTTAATTTTAACTTTCCATAATTTTTTTTTTACTATTACTCCTTGTTATTCCTAATCTTTAAATATTTACCTACTTTGTTGTTTTTAATTTACTTAGATTTATATTTCTTTATTTTTAGGATTTTATTTTCAATATTCAGTTCTGAACCAGTCAGATATAACACCTTGATTTCTTTTTACTCTTACATTTTATCTTTGTTTTGCCTTCTATATATTTCCATTCTGTCTGATTATATGATTTTCATATTTGTTAATTTTGTCTTAGTACTCTTGAAGAAAGTGGGCCGAAACGTCAGCATGCATTAAATAGTTTTGTACTATTTTTTTAGACCAAGAACACAAAGATGTCCGTATATAGGCCAACGTTCCATCCCATTCTTTCCTACTCCACTGAGTGATGGACCCTTACCACAAAACGCAAGTCATATCCAGACAATGGAGATGCAGCACCCGAGAAAAGTCGAAGAGAAGACCAGGAGAGATAGGATCCACAATGCCACTATCAGGTCAACTCTCGAGGTTCAGCCGGTAGAAACGCCCTAGAGGAGAAGATGGTTTAGATACCTCCTCAGAAAGTATCTAAAAAAAAAAAAAGATCAAGAGGAAGGCCTCAGACCACCTGAGAGGAAGATGTGTGGGAGGCTTTCAAGAAGCGAGACCTGGAATAGAACAGAAGAAGAGGGCTGGTGCAGGAGAGGGAATCTGGTCTAAGTCGTACAGAGGGCATCATCACACTGCGTAGCAGTAGAAGAGGATCGGAATATGATGATGATTGTTGTTTTGTTTGATTTTGACCACCATTATGGCACTGTTATTCCCCACTGGTGACTATCCCACATATAATTTTAACTTTATATACTTTATATATAAAATATTTATTTAACTCATTTTTTACATTATCTAATGATTTATTTTACTATGTATCTCAATTTTCATCTGTAATTATTTACTACAATGAGAATGCCTAAAGAAAATCGAAGGTATGCTGTATTTTTTTTTTAGATATTTCAAAAATGTCAGATACAAATGAATTATTATTGGAGTCAAAAATAAGTGAAGTGAAAGAAAGAAACATGTACATAACACAAAGTTTTTTTTTTTAAGAGAAACATAAAATAAATTGTAAAATAATATATTTTTAGATTTATTATGTACAAGACAATACAAATATCTGACAAAACAGAAATGAGCCATCCATACCTCTTGTTGCCCTCAAAGTCTTCGAGCTCCACCCTCAACATATGCTCTTCATTGTTCGTCAGCATGTATATGTTCTCATTCCCAAGCCAGAACTCCTTCGCTGGATCTCCAAAACCATTCTTGTAGTCGCTCCAGTCCCTATTGAAGTTCTCTCTCGGTTCGCCAACATCATCTCGCCTCTGGATCACCTGTATCCGATAATCCCATGAAATATTAATCATTCAGTCTTATAATCAGGTCTTTGTAACTAAATCCTTCCAACACCATCTAACTGTATCACAAATAGTCTTGTGTATTTAAGTAATTATCTAATTAGCCCAGTCAATTAAGGGTTCAACCTCCGAATGAAAGATACTGGGCTGAAAATTTTCATAAATGTTTATTAAGACTTTCTAAATGTTGGCTGAAAAATCACATAAAATCTCGTGTTGGCGTCTCAAGTTATTAAAAGTCAAAGGTGAAAAAAAGTGATAAATCGTTTTTTTGTTACTATCTTATTCCTTGTATGTCTTACGTAGTTAGATGGTATTAAAACGTGTAGAAAATCAAATTTCTAACAAGTTTGTTCCTATTAATTTTTTCACAGGATCAACCATTCTCTAGATATTATAAGTAAAACAGCCATATAAGCCGTTCTAAAGTCGCTACTTTCAAAAATGATGCTCTTTTATTCAAGAAAAACCTAAAAAAAAAAAGATTTCTCATTTTACATTTCGTGCTCTATAGCTTGAAGATGAAAAAGATGAACCACGCGAAAAACATAAAAACTTTTTTAGAGAAAATTAAATTTGCTAAAATCTTAACCCTAATAGAGCTCTTTACGTTTACTAGTTCCCGAGGCATAGGATCTCAAAAAACAATTTATTTTTCCAAAAGCCGAGACATCACTATTTTGTGAATTTATTTTGGCAAATATCGTAGATGATACTCTTCCTATGATGATTTAACTACTAGCTCTTATTTCAGTGACAATAGGCATCTGCGCATCTAATAGTTCTCCAGCAATCTAACTTTTCCTCAAGATATGACGGCGTTGGATAATGCCAAAATCGCTTAGGTTTAAAAAAAAAAAATACTTTATCTCGGGAACTATTAAAAACTATAACGGGAAGGAGATGTACAGATGTCTATTACCACTCAAATTAGAAATGCACCATAAAGTAGTAAATACAAAATGTCTTCGTAGGAAAAACAGTTCTCATGATATTGGACAAAATAAATTCACAAAATGGCGATCTTTCCTTTTATTTGGATTTTTTAAAAAACTTTAAATCGAGAAATATTAGATGCATAGATGTCTATTACCACTGAAATAAGAGCTAGTTAAATGTTCCATAAAGTAGTTTATAATAATTATCTTCGTAGGAAGAACCGCTTCCATGATATTTGCCAAAATAAATTCGCGTGGTTGGTAATCTCCAAGATATTGAGCACGAAATGAAAAATGGGAAATTTTTTAAGGTTTTTTCCTTCAATAAAATGTCACCTTTTTTTAAAGTAGCGACTTTGGAACGGCATATAAGGCTTGTTTTACTTATAATGTCCTATATTTTCCTGATTCACATTCAAACCTCCTAAAATAAATATTCTATTTTGGCCCTGTCCTCCCTCCGTGTTATATCTAGAGAATAGTAGATCCTGTAAAAAAAATTAATATGAACAAACTTGTTGGAAATTTGATTTTCTACAAGTTTTATAATTACATCTAGCTACATAGGACATATAAAGAACGAGATATTTACAAAAAAACAAATTTTAACACTTTTTTCACCTTTGACTTTTAATATCTTGTGACGCCGACACAAGATTTTATGAAACTTTTTAATAAATCATAATAAAGATTCATGCAAATTTTCAGCTCAGTATCTTCCATTCCGAGGTTTAGCCTTCTTTTCACCTCATTTGACTGGGCTAAATAGGTGCCTGGAAATCCAAATATAAAGGTTGGATGTAAATTTTTATTTTAATTTTTTATTGATTTTCTTACATCAAAAAGTAAAAAGTTTATCATTTAAAAGCTTTCGCTTCTCATTTTTCTTCCCTTTTTCCTATTTTTTTTTTCACACTTAAAAAATAATTTAATTTTTACCTAGATTATATAACAGTTAAATTAAATATTCATGAAAAATAGATATTGAATTATAAGAATAATCGAACTATTACATATAAAGTTTATTTTATTCAAGAAATTTTTTTATATTTTCGATCATTTTTTATTTAGTGCTCAGTACCTTGAAAACTACTAACCGCGTAAAAAATACTTTGAAAGTAACTTTGCTAAAAGTTGATCACTAATAGAGCTCTCGACGTTTGCTAGTTCCCGAGATGGAGGTTTTTAAAAACACTCTTTTTTAAAAAAACCATTAAAAAAAAAACCAGATCACCATTTTGTAACTTTATTTATTACCTGCTTTACGGTGCATTAAACTAGCTCAAATTTGGGTGGTAATAGACATCTGCCCGTCTAATAGTTTCCGAGATGAAATTTATAAAAAAACAAAACAAAAAAATTTTTTTTTTTTTCTTAATGAACGAGAACCATCAATTCGTAACTCTATTTTGGAAAATATCATGGAAACTGCTCTTCGTACGAAGATACTCATTATAAGCTACATTATGGTGCATTTAACTAGCTCCAATTTGTGTGGTAACAAACATCTGTACGTCTAAAAGTTCCTGAGGTATGACTCAGTTGCATAATATCAAAAGCATGTTCATGTCTGTTTTGGAAAACTTTATCTCGGGAACTATTCGACCTACAGATGTCTATTACCATTCGCATTAGTACTCTATTGTAATTAGGTTTCTTAATTTTTCTTAAATTGCCTTTAATGTTTTAATTTGTTTTTTAAAGTTTAAATCATGTTTATACCGCAAGGGATTTATTACTAAGGAAGGAAAGAGGTATGAAGATGTAGAAAGAAAAATACTTACCGTCCATCCTCCGTCAGATATCTCTTGTTCGCAGAAGACCTTGAGGAACCAATAGGTTGTACCCCTGATCTGTAGGTAGTAGACTCCTGACTGCCTCATACCAGCGGTCATCAGGTCCGTACAAGAATAGCCCTGGATACAAAGTCAACAATTAAGAATTATTTTTGTTGATTCGATTATATCTGTTAGTCCAGAAACGGAAGTGTAAAACGTTAACTTTTAATACAAAACTAAATTTTTTTTTGTGTAGCTTTATAATACTAATTCATAAAGGTATGTACCCTTGATCAAGGGAGAACGTAACAATTTCTAAAATGGGCGGGGGAGGCTAGAGAAATATAGCTGGCATATCTTAAATATATAGATATACATATATTTAAAATATGGATTGAAATTTGATTGTTTTGAGGATTTCTGGGGTAGAATTTAGTTTGTCGTATATTTTTCATTAACGGTCGCGAATTTTCAAGGTTTTGAGCCATTCAGAAGTAGACAAAAGATTGTATAATATATCTCTTTCAAAGATAATTTTTGAAAATCTGACTCGAAATCGGGCATTTAATCTGGGCGCCATTTCATAATGAAGTACAAAAGTACAAGTAAAAGTGGAAATGTTCGTTTTTAGAGGTTACAGGTTACTTATCGTCATTAGATAATAATAATTTCATTCAATGTTTGTTATTAATTAACTATTTTAAATGTTATCGTGTTTCAACATTTCACGGTGTGACATAAGCGTAGGAAGTCAAAGGCAAACTTGTACTTTATTATTAAATGGGGCACTGAAGGAGGATTCAGCTCGTTTGAATTTTATTTTATCAGCACATATTCGCCAATGATGTCAAAGTTCCTGTGACAGCTGTTTGGTTCCCTTAAAAAATTTCATTTAACGTATTATATTTCTGTTGGATAAAATTTTTGACTTCTTAATGATGCAATTGGTATGTTTTAGTTGAAAACCATTTGATTCATCTCTCTCTCTCTCTCTCACCCCCTCTCTCTCTCTCTCTCTCTCTCTCTCTCTCTCTCTCTCTCTCTCTCTCTCTCTCTCTCTCTCTCTCTCACCCCCTCTCTCTCTCTCTCCCTCCTTCCCTCCCTCCTTCCCTCCCTCCTTCCCTCCCTCCCTCCCTCCCTCCCTCCCTCCCTCCCTCCCTCCCTCCCTCCCTCCCTCCCTCCCTGAATGTATATATATATATATATATATATATATATATATATATATATATATATATATATATATATATATATATATATTCATTCATATAGAGAGGTCGCCATAGGAGGAGTAGTGGGTGCATCCTTCCAATAATTTGGAAACCCAATAAACTGGGAAATTTGAGAACCTAGATACTCCGAACTGCGAAAATTGTACTAAAACATTTTACTCTTTTGTTTAAAACTAATACCCAATACCTTTTGAGTTAAGACATTGGTATTTTATTAATACAATGTTGTGACTTTTGTACCAATGTCCTGTTTTCATATATAAATATATAAAGATGTGTGCTAGAGTTATACATCAAAATTCATTAAAAACATGCGTCGTACTATGTTATGTAATAATATGTACTTAATCGCAGAGATATTCCATTTCAGAAAGCAGTTTGCCTTAGATACATGATCATATGAATAATACCGTTGAATTCAATATGTAAAGTGGGCCTACATATGCATGACATTATGTTTACCAGTTTCGACATGAAAAATGCAATTAGATGACGCAAGGAGGCGAGTTGGTTTTGAAAAGTCTGCTTGTAGAAACATTGCTCAGAGCATCGCCTTATACAGGCCTCTCCGGGATCTAGTTCTGTCTAAGTTAATATTATCTCTCTAGGCTACTATATTGTGTATGTCTCATCGTTAAAACCCTGTGATTGTGTGTTAGCGGGATGACTGGGGAAAGATTACGTTTGGACATGGATTCAATATCGTTGAACCATCTGGTTTCTTCAATATGGTGACTAAATGCGATATAGCAAAGCATGAGTTCGTTTTAAAAGTATTTCTGTATATTAAAAAGGCTACGAAGATATTCCTGGTTTGGGCATACATCAGTGAGCTTTGCTATTATATAAGACCATAAAAGTAGTTAGTTAAATATAATGGCGATTAAAACAAAAATGAAACAGGAAAGTTAAGTTTTGGAATATTTATTAAAAAGTAGTGATGAAATGTTCGAATTGGAGGAAGACTAAAATTTAAAATTTGAAGTGGAGGAAGACTCGGTTTCTGTATAGAATAAATAAATATAGAAAATAATAAATAAATATAGAAAAAGTCAAACTTATTGACCAAAAATATAATTAATATAACTACAAATACAATTTTAACATAATTAATGGTTATTTGTAAGCGATGTATAATATTTGATCAACCGGAATTGGGTTATCTGGAAGGAGGGGAAGCTTAATTCACCCCATTCCTACAAAAGTCAACAGCCTAATAAAAGTAGGCTTATTATAACAGTGTTGTTATAGTTATGATAGATTCTATAATTATTTCTGAGGGCATATTAAATTCAAGAAAAAATAGAAGTGGTGAATTACCTTGACATCCTTGATGGGGACGACCTGCTGGTCGGTGACGAAGGTGCTGCTGGTGTTGGCGGGGGCTGGTTTGTTCTTGACGCTGGGGAAGATGAGGCCTCTGCTCCTATCTCTGTTACTGGCCCGGCCATTAGAGGGGGGCTGAGCGCTGGAGGGTGCCTGGGTGCTGCCTGGTGGAGTAGTGAAGGTAACGGCTTCGGTGCTGTCCTCGGTGAATCTATTCTGTTCGGTGTACCTGTTCTGTTCGAACTCTACCAGCCTTTCGATGGTGGGGTCCAACAGGGGTTCTGGCTGTCGAAGAGTTACCACTTCTTCTTCTTGCTTTTTCAATCTCTTTTCCACCATACCCAAATTAGCTATAATCTTGTTGGTGTTGGCTCTCAGGTCGGCGTGTATATCACTGATTGCCCTTTCTTGCCGCTGAGTCTGCGTCAACAACTCGTCGGATTTCGGTACCAGGTCATCCACTGAAACCTTCGTACCAACTACTACGTTCCAAACTTCGTCCATCTTGTTGGACACGCTCAGCATGGGGTGCATCTGCCTTACCAACTTGTCCAACTTGGAGTTCTTGATGATGGTGGTCGGCGGGGTAGTCGTCCGATTCCTGAAGGGCTGTGGTTGCATGTTCTGCACCACCACTGGCTCGACAACGGCTTCGTGAATATCTGTCATCATGTTGAGGACCTTACCCAGGCTCTCGGACACGACGTTGATGTGGAACTGGAGCTTCCTGTCCAGGTTGGTTGTACTTCCTCGCAGAGCTTCTAGTTCGCTGGTGATAACCTTAGATACGTCTAGAGTGGTTACCGGCTTCTTCTCGCTGGCTTCAGCGTTGATGTCGTCCGAGGGTAAGAAGTTGTTGTCCAATTGGTTCTTGAGGACGATGAGCTTGGAGTCGATGTCGCTGACTTTCTGATCCAGCGCAACCAACTTCATGTCCAGGTTGCTGCTTGCCGTCTTGGGGAGCTTCGAGTCCATAGCCCTCAGATTGGTTATGATGGACTCGGTCTTGTCGATGTTGTCGTTCATCCTCGAATCGAGCTGTTCGACCCTCCTCATCAAGTGTTCCACGGCACGGTCCAAGTTTTCTATCCGTTGCAGTTTCGTCTCCAGTGTTGAGACGATCACTTCGAAGACATTGAAAAGGTATTGTTCCCTGCAAAAAAAAAAAATCCTAAAATCCTGTTGATATACAATTTTATAATACAAAATGTAATAAAAAATTAAACGAAAATAGAGAATATAGGAAAACATTGATAGTTTGATACAACTACGTGCCTCACAGAGTCATCAACTTTGCCTTATTTATTGCCCAACTGATACACAGAACAATTCGTCAATATTCTTTAAACAATCGATGAAACTTATCTTTTTTAGGTAAAATTGATTGAGAAAACTAAATAAAATTTTTTTTTTATAATTTATTGTTTTATTTGTTATTATTACTTTCGCTTACCTATATATGGAAAATTATTATTTATTTTTTTATGTTTGGGTCTATTAAGTTAGGTGTGGTAGCTAATAAATTAAATGCAATAACGTAGATAAAACCGGCAAAGAATAAGGTCTCGAAATAAATACGAATAAAACAGAATTGATGGCTAGTGACAGAAACGGCAATAATTTCGGTGGTATGCATATAAGAAGTAATACATTTGAATATGCAGAGAAGTTAGATATCTAGGCTCCAAAATATCTAAAATAAAGAAACAATTTACGGATGCGAAACGTAGCCGCTAACGTTAAGAGATAAAAGATGCCCTAAGGTTTTTTTTAAAATAAAGTTGGTATTCTGCAGAATGTTTGCAACAAGGAAAGACGAGTCCATCCTAAATAGAATTGAGATGGCAACACAACGCGGCCGGCATTGCGAGATCTGCATCCGCTAAATGAGATGATTGTATTGTCGCGCATGAAATTTATATCTAAAATTGTCGGAATGGATAATGAAAAAATCACTAAAAGGGTTATCACCGGTGGACCGGCTCACAGTGGGCTGTCACAATCAGGCGGGTCAAAAGTAAAAGAATTGATACATTTGGTATAAATTTTAATTTTAAAGTGAGTCAAAGGTTCAGAGAGATTAGAAATAATCGTATTCTAATCTGTTATAACCAATAACCGTCTTTTTGTTTAGAATAACCGGTTTTGTTCGTGTTTTTTTTTTATACTCTCGGTTATATTTTTTTTAAATCCAAAAACCGTTTGTAAATAAATTTCGTAAAAGAAAGAAAACAAACCTATTGAGCAAAAACTACAAAATAAATACACTAACTTCTAAAAGAGGAAAGAATAAATAATGTTATGGAGAATACAGAATAATATTATTCTGTATTCTATGTACTTTTTGTCCACCTACCTACCTCCTTGGTAAAATTACACCGTTACACGTCACGTAACGGACTAAAACTACAACTGAAAACTAAAACTAATGGACTAAAACTTTCCAATGTTTACTTTACGTTCACCAGTAACGCACTAGCAGTTTCGAGGTTTACAGATTTCTTTTTAGTTTATTATCACTTATTTTCTATTTCTGTCTCATTCTCAGTTATTTCTCAAGTCAATCAGTTTGTTAGTTTCTTTAAGATAATTTATGACTTTATAATTTTTTTTTTTTTTTTTTTTTTTTTTTTAATAGCTTAAACTCCTACTTTAGTCCAGTCAATGAATGCTCAAAAATGGGGAGGGGGTTGTAAACGGAAATGACTGGCCGGCCAAAATTGCTTCAGGGCTTTGCTTGGATTAGTTAAGAGGTAAACTTACTAAAAGTCCCCGGATCTAAGAACACAGACAAAAAGAGGAGGGATGAAAAGTTCGTATTTTTCGCGGTTTCGTTCATATCAGTGGTTTTGGTAAGGCGCACCAAGTATTTTCAAAGGTTTTTCTAATACCTAGTTACTTCCAGGATTTCAGCTATTTGTTTACTCGTCTAAATGTTTTATAGGTTATTCTTCCTTTACCTAAATGTAATTATAATATAATAATTTATATCGATGTGTAATTAACTTGAATTAAAGATCTTGCCAATGACCAGTTATTTGTAACAATTTCAGTAACAGTTATTTGTGGCATCATCAATAAAAGTTTTGACGGGAAGTTATTTAATTTAAAATGACCGGTTTTTGCAAAAACCAATCATTGGCATCGGTTGAAATCGGTCGGTTTTAATTGATGGTTATATAACCAGAATAACCGATAACCGATAACTTTTTATCCCAAAAAGTGACACCCCTACCTACTGTTATTATTAGTCGGTTATTATTAGGCACCATCGTTCAGTAACTTTTAATATTAGCATATTAATTGTGAAGATAAATAACGACGATGCGAGGACCGCATTCTAGTCTTCATTAATATTTTTCGTCAGTCATGATACTCGCATGAAGGCGACATGTTGACTAGTTAGAGATTTTCTGCTGTTTGAGAGATTGAGAGATCGGAATCTTCGATTAATAATTGTCATTTTTGTTTGGATTTTTGTCTCGTTAATTGGATTATTATTTTAAAACCAGTTGCTTCTATTTGTTAGCTATTGAAGAGTTTCTTGTAAAATGGACGTATCTTCCATTTTTCAAAATTTAGGAAAACTATAAAAAAAAAAGTCTGAAGATTCAAATTTCTAAGTTATGTGAATAAACTATTTTTGATCAATTTCCTTAATTGTTTAAAAATATCAGGATAGCATTTTCATTCAAAAATTCAACTTCCAGCCGATGCAATACAAGTTACTACTTCTTTTTTGCCACAAAATAGATGTTCTATCTGTTTTCAGGAAAAAAATCAATTGAAAAAAAATTACAATTACAAGATTTGGTTTACTTAATATTTCAAGTGAAATACAGTGTGTAATTGTCTGGTTCAATCCAAACCCTCAACTGGTAATAGCTACCCATTACGGAGCATGAAGCTTAAATATTGATGCATCAGAAATCAGCACCAAAAGTTCGCTAAGGTGAAGCATAACGAGCTGTAAAAATATTACAGATAACCAGTTGATAAAGTTATGGCATCCAACTTTTGCAGTACAACTGCTTATCTACCAGTAGGCAATTTATTTTTATTTTTGCCTTAAACGGAATCTACAGAAGTTTTTCTTCAAAATACTTTGTGATTTACATTTCTCTCTGCCAGTTTTCTATTTTTAAGTGCCTGTCCGCAACCACCCAGCAAAAAATGATAATAGGGGGAAGTGCAGACCTCTGTTGTGTGGTTTACACTTGCCCTTATTATCATGTTTTGTCGAGGCTACGGACAAAAAAAAGTATTTTATAGAAAGTATATTTTGTAGAAAAATATTTTAATGCATTTATTCAATTATTTTCCACATCCTACTTTCATTACTCGATAAAGATTATAAAATGTGAATCTCAGGCAAGCTTTAACTTTAAGCTCGATGATTACACCAATATAATAATCCTCCCGAAACAGAACTAACTTGCACTTGCCCAAAAACCGCTCTTACTTGAATAATGAGTCTTACAGATACATTTTATACACTTATCTATTAAGGCAGGGGCAAGTGCGTACTAAGTACCATTCAATTAAATTATCAATCTCATCAAAATCGACCTGGTTGAAACATATACTTGAATGTAATATTTAAGCATAATCGTCAAAGGAACATTTAAAAAAAAAAAGGAAAAACATCTAGCTTCAAAAATAAAAATCTTACAGTCCTGTAAATTCGAACTTTGTAAAATTTAGTGCGCACTTGTCCCATATCATCCCGTGTACATTGTCGCTACCACATTCAAGTAACGGATGTAAAAAAAACGTATTTTTCGAATGCCTTAGTTTTATTAATTTAGCAAGAGTATATTTAATATGTGAAATTATGATTGGAGCTACAAATTTCTGGTACAAAACCAAAGAATTTTTTATGGTTTTGCCACAAAATAGTGCATTCAAGTTCAAATTCTTCCGAGATGAAGCAACCACATTTTTGCAGCAAATCCTTCAATTGCACTTTTTAATTTCAGATAAAACTGTAATTTGCACATGTGACGTATAGTCACGACTACTGTACGTTACTTCTGCGAATTTGTAATTTAAGTATAAACAGTTTATATCGGCGATAACCAAATTCTTCAGACGGACACAGTACGTTACCTTGGACTAACATTTCGACCTGGAGCTAACACGTCAAAATGAAAAGAAAGGTTCTAATCAAACGACTGAAAATATATTTTCTTAATTGGTTTTAGGTTAGATACATACATCTTATATTGGATGGTCAAATTATTTGCTATTGATTTTTATTTTTATTTTTTTTAAATTTTAGTACATCAAATTATTGGGGGGAGGAAGGCGATATGATATTCTCGCCTCCTCTCTTTTATTGATGGATGGAGAGGGAAAGGCGATCGCCTGTCTGCGCCAATACTACATACCGACATTGAAAAACAAGCTATCAACCAACATATACGTACCCTTAATTTCCGTTTTCATACTAACCTTCACGGACGTAACAACAGATTAATAAACGATATTGCTACAGCTGATATGCCTATTAGGAGACGACTAAAAGGGGGTAAGAGATCTTCTTTCCAGAATTAAGGGACTAATTCAGTACCTCCTACTCCATGCCTAACATGGCAACTATCTTTCCCTAACCCTCATATTTGCTGATTGTTTCTCTCGTGTGTGCGAATAAAGCCGTTGAATCACTTAAAAATAAATAAATAAATTCATTATATTAAAATTAACCTCAAAATTTATAGAAACGATACAAATTGAAGCAATATAAAGCACCTTAGACCGATTTAAATCCATTTACAGACTAGTTAAAACATTTCATCTATGCATTTCGAAACTCAACCGAAATAAGTGAAAGTAGGTTTGAATATCTAGGCCAGTTATTAACTACACATTTTTATAATTTTCTACTTCAATTGAGAAACTCATGTCAGTCTTTGCAATAACTAGATTCCAATTTCAAATTTAATAATTTACCGGTTGTTCGACGGAAATGTGATATTTACGAATAGTTGGAACCAGTCTCGGCAAATAGCTGTAAGTGGTAATTGCAGTGGCACCTGTCAGTAATGTTAAAATATATTTTTGAAATATTTGGATAAAAAATCTATTTAATAAAACATAATTCTGTGAAATTTATTAATTCAATTTTAATTATAACCTTCATCTGCAGTGCAGTTTTACTTCCAATTTCTTTCATATGTATTATTTTGCTTTAGTTTTTATTATTTAATTTATTTTTGAGGCCTTTTAGTACAGTGGCGTAGGCAGAGAGAGGGGTTGGGGAATACATCTGAAAATGCATGAAAACATATGATTTTCATACCTACCTACATAACGTTTGTATTTTCAGTAATATTTTGGTTAATTTTTAACAATAATTTTTGATAAAATTTTCATGTTTATTGTTACAACTTACACCCCAAAGGTATTTCGGTGACTATTTACCTTCTTCTTATTAAATTCCCCGAATGTGTCCCTCCAACATCTACGGTCTCCTACAATTTCTACTTCTTCCCACACAATTAATATTTAAAGTACGTAAGTTGCTATCCTGCCCATTCCACTACCCTCTGGAATCCCCTTACTTCTAATAACCGTAATGCTTCTTCCCCATCCTCATTCAAATCTCTTCTTTTTCAACACTTTCTCATATTCAAAACAGGCACTCTCAAATCATGAAATTTTAATTAGAAGTAAATAATTGTTTTTAATGTTTGAGTTTTAACTTCAGGAATTAATTCAAAACTTTTACTTTCTCTCATTTTCTTTTTTGTATATATCTTTTTATGAGAAGAATTTCTGATTGTTGCAAGTATATTTTTATTCGTGATAATTTTTATAGTGATTAGTTTTTATTAATGTAGTTTTTTGGCCAGATATCTTTTCTGTTTGCACATATTTGTTATTTTCAAGGGACCAAGGTCCGGGTTACTTTACAGCAAATAAAACTTAGGTCAGTTTTGATTAACACAAGTCTCTATTAATCCATACTGGAAGTTATTTTTTCAAAATATTTTGCACTTCCCCAAAATCATGAACTAACTGCAAACTATTCCTGAAGTTTCATAAAAAAAAGTTTAGTAAGTACTTTGAGAGAAAGAGAGTTATCTATTAAAAGGAAAACTAAAAGGAAAATACTAAAATACTAAAAGGAAAACTCTTGCACTAAATAGATATTAAATAATATATAAACCCTCTTTCACATAGGCACCATGGAAGGTACAGAATTTGAAAAAAAAAAACACACAGTAAAAAGTAAAAATGTAGAAAGTAAGCTGTTCGTTGATGGTTGGCAGATTTCTTCCATTTCGCCGACTTTATCTTATGCAACCATCAAGATATGTCTGTTATATCATAATTTTTTATTATATTTACTTTATATATAGAAATGTATATCTTATTAAATTCCTGAACCGCCACGGAAAGCTTCCTGTTTGAGAATAATTTTAAGATTAGTAAATTGGTTCCTATCTCGGCATTTTATTTTTTTACAGTTGGTATCAGGCAAAAAAAAATATATATATAGGAATTTAATACATTAGTTTTGGTACAAGTATTTATAATGTTAGAGAAAAAAAATATATGTATATATCTTTATTAATCTTTATGTGCGTATACATATAGTTAATTATATGTAAGTATATGTACACGCACACACATATATATTACATGAATAAAATAAATACATAAGTAAATCAGTTTTATATATATATATATATATATATATATATATATATATATATATATATATATATATATATATGTATATATATTTATATACAAAAATTTTAAATCTATTTTTTAAGGCGTATGAAACCTTTAATTAGAGATTGATAAATTATTTGCCAGTTCTATAAATTTGTTTCATTGAAAACTAGTTTCGAATGTTGTACATTCATCTTCAGTTCAAGGATTATACCAAACAGAAAAGTTTGTACTGGTTCATTCTCGCATTGTACTAACATTCCCGCACTGTGTAAGTACAATGCGAGAAGGAACCAGTACAAACTTTTCTGTTTGATATAATCCTTGAACTGAAGATGAATGTAGAACATTCGACACTAGTTTTCAATAAAACAAATTTATAGAAATGGCAAATAATTTATCAATCCCTAATTAGATTGATCCTTCTATGCCATCATGCGGATGTCAACTGATTAACCTTTAATCGACCACCGTTTTGAAACGAAAAGGCGAATGCTAATGTCCAGCTCCGAAGATCATTCTGGGTGGCCTGTGACTGGTGCCGGAGAAAAATCGCTGAAGGCGGACGAATTTTTATAAATTCAATTTTCGGATTCAACGTATCTTGAATCGTAATATTTCAAAATTTGAGAGATGGAGGGGGGGGGGCAGAAGAGAGGATATGGTTAAAAAAAATTTCTTGGTCGATTAAAAAGATTTTACAGTTTAAAAAATTATGTGATAAAAATGGATCTAGTTAGAGAGGGGTTTGTTTATCCTTAGAAACACCTACCTTTCCTTCCTGTACCACATTATCTTGCACTTTTTCATTCATCTTTAATCCGACTTCCTCATTTCACAAATCCATCTCGTTATGATATCAATAACATCAGCCATCTAGGAACTAGGTTGTCCTTAAATGGTCTAGAAAACTAAAGTTCCCTTTGAAGAGTCAGTGTTGGTTATGGGAAGGAAAAAATAGACACGGATATAGGTAATTATTCTCTACTAATGAAAATTCTTTGGCAGGAATATAAGTTACCTTAGAACTTTATAATGTGCAGAATCAAGATGTTGATGATGATTCAGGAATCAACGAAGATATGTTAGCTCATATATGCTCATCAATTTCATTTAAAATTTAATAACCTTTAATTTTTTTCAGCTTTAGTAGTTATGTGCATATTATTTTTTATTTAAACCTGGTGTAGTGCGCGCATCAAAAAATTCTCTTTTATGTGGTCCTTTTTGTCAACACCTGGCTGCTATTCTTAATTCGCCGCCGCGAAATGAATTTTGACACTCCCACTGTGAAGTGGGAGTGTCAAAATTCATTTCGCGTTCCTTCGACGACTACAAGCCTTGTAATTAAATGTCCAAAAATGGATATTTTTCACGGTTTTCAATTATTTTTGGAAAAACAAAACATAGTAACTAATAGCGCTTTAAAATAAGAAAAAAATAAACGTTGAATGACTGTAATCGGTTAACAACGTTTCGCCAAAAACCCCCGCAAAATATGGTCATTTCTGGGCATTTAAACACACGCCTTGCAATTGCCATAGGAATATATTTCATAGCTTAAATTGTGCTTTTTAATGGTGCCTATCTATAATAAAAATTTCATGTAATAATAATAATAACTTTTCGTGATACATAACACATCCCCTTCGCTTGCACGTCCTAATGACCGAAGCAAGGTAAAATCCGATTTTCAAACGCCTTTTTGAGGTATTAAATCGAACCTCACATATATTTTATGAAAATAGGATTTCAGAGTAACTCCTTTCGAACAAATAGCGCTTTGAAAAATCGGTCTCTGAGAATTTTGAGCCTTGTTCAAGGCGTTTCCCGAGAATACCTGATTTTACATGTTCACGTATTTCACGAAAATTTATTACTATTTTTGTATGACATTTTTATTCTACTTAGGAATTACTAATAGACACAATATAATTCCAAAAACGTGTTCCTATGACAATTACAAGGACTGCAATCAAATTATATTTAGGGTTTTTTTTTTGTTTTTTTTAGCGGAATGTTTTACTGGGTTGCTATTAAAACATACAATATGTTTCTAACATTTTTCACATAATTATGATACTGCGAAACTCTATCGAAAATTTATTTAAAAAATAAACTATCTCATAGACTATTTGGAAATAGTAGTAATTATCGTGAGCCATTATAGATTGACTGAGATCTGGGGCGGCATGCTCTCATAGTTGCGATAAGTGTCAAGCTTGACAAAGCACGGTATATCTCGCGGCAATTAATTTCTGTCCAATATATACAGTATACTATACTTTCAATATTATTACTGTTATTTAGCAAAGTAATTGCCAGTAAAAAAAAATCAACTACGAAATAGATAAGACATAAAAGTATAACATACGTCAAATAATACGTCATTGCAAAATTCTTATTACTAACAAAATATTTTTAATCATTTAGTAAAACTTGGTGATACCATAGGTGCGATGTTGATACCACTAATTATCGTGCCAACAAACCTTCCTCCAATCGGACACCGCCAAAACCCAGATTCACAAGATCAGATCAAACACTATCCTCCCACCTATTTCTTGGTCTGCATGTCGATCTAGCAACTTAACATGTTCGATTCAACTGTGGCGATTTTATTTCTTCGATTATATTTTGAAGGTTCATGTCCCGCAATTTTCGAAGTTGTGGAAATTCTCTTGTGGAATCATCTTTCTTCAAGACAAATATTCCAGACAATACTCTACTGTCGAAGACCTTTCGGCATAATCTTGTTATTCTTCAACGTGACCTGTCACGTTTCTTACACATAAAAACAGTAGGAAAGATAATAGTTTTGCAAATAATAACAGCAGATTTCTGAAAAGTAGAGACGAATTAAATAATTTTGCAACTGAGATATAATAAATAACCTTTTATTAGTATTATAAATAAACATAGCGTTTGCCAAGATTCAAGAAGACCTAGATCGAATCAGCGCATGTGCACACTTAAATAGACTAAGATTAAACGCTGCAAAGACTCAGACCATTGTCATTGGTTCCAAACCTCTTCTCAGATCCAATACAAACTTTTCTTACCTATATCTAAATGACCATCCCATCATTTTCTGCTCCTCCGTTAAAAACGTAGGCATTATCGTCGACCAAACCCTCTCTTGGAATCAACCACATTATTACCCAAATCTCCTGACCGTCAATTTCTACCCTCAATTTATTTAATCGCTTCCGCCATCGCCTGCCCAGATCTACTCGTAGACTCCTTATATCCTTTCTCATCTTTCCCCACTTTGACTACGGCTGCGTTGTTCACAGCGTTTTCTCGGTGGATCTTGGGGACAGACTAAGACAATTAATAAACATAATAAAGCTTCATAAGATTTATTTATGGGACCCCAAGACGTTAGGGTTGCTCATCCTCTCCTACCGTAGACAATATTTCCTTGGTACAATCCATTACCAAATAGTCAACAACCCTCGTCTTATTTCTATAATATCCTCCAATTCAGGTCATCTATCCACTCCCTTACCGCAAGATCTCGACCCTCTGACCTCTACATCACTTTTCACAGATCTGCCAAAGTTCAACAATTATTTTCACCACTTTCTGGAATTTCCTCAACCTCAAAATCTGGCATGCCTCCTCCTTATTCACATTTAAAACCCTCCTGTTCCAGTTCCTCCTCACAATCCAAGCAGAGGCTGGTTGATGATATATTGTGAAATAAGGATTTGGCTCCATTAATAACATTGCTTGTTATTATGAACAAACGAGTATGTTTCAATTGATAGCATTCAGTGCCAGAATAAACCAGTACAAACTTTTCTTTTTGATATAATCTACTTAAACCTTGAACTGAAGATGAATGTATAACATACGAAATTAGTTTTCAAGAAAAACAAAATTATAGAAGCGGCAAATAATTTATCAATTATTTGATAAATCTAATTATTATTTTTTTCCGCATCTTCATCTAACCGGCACAACATCAGCATGCCCATACACTATTTAGTATTCTACTACCCACAGTTAATTTTTTACCAGTACTGATTACCTTTCTATATCAATACATCTAGAACTAACTTAAATGAAACTGGGTAAAGAGAGCCACATCGTTTTGAACCTAAAATCGTGAAATAATAATTACCGATTTCAACATTAATTAATTCTTCGCACATATATTATGCCTCCGCGTGTGTATTCTAAAAGTAGTTTGCTGACCTGGTAAGATTGTTAGTTAAGATAAGCACGACAAGAAATCCGATACGAAGCCAAAATGCAGAAATTGGAGCTCGTTAAATTTTTTGTTCATTTCAAAGCAGGAAATTTAGAAATGCTATGAAATTCGAGTAAGGATGAAGCAACATGTGAGGTCGTATACCACATTTTTCGTGTCTCGCCGTTGCATTTTAGTGCAGTTAGCGCCTGTTATATCATTTGTTGCCGTAACCAAAAGATTTGAGCAACGTTTATTATTATTTTTTTTTTTGGAAATATATCTGTTCCTTATATCGATGAAATGATTCGATTTATTCTACAGTGTGCTCCAGAGCCGAAAAAAAAAAAAAAAATGATCGCGTATAAAACAAGTTGTGATGTCAAGATGACGTAATGCAGCTAGAACGTATACATTGCTCCCTAAATAGGCCAGACACTACATATCTATGAGCCACTGCTTATGTAATAACCTTCGGAAATAGTCAACGGAAATATAAAGATTTTATTTTAATCAGTTCCAAAAATGGAAGTTGGGTAAACGAAGGCTAATTAATTTTTGAGAAATTGACAGAAAAAAACAAAATAAATCGTCCCTCATTAGGGTCCACCTTATAAACAGAGGTTAATCATTTTGAATTTTGGGAATTACTTTTACTTTCTTGGCTGTCCAACATAGAGAAATCATGATAATCGGTCAATTTTTTTATTTTATTTTTTATTTTTTCATTTTTTTTTTTTTTTTAAACTCACCAGTGGACTCCGAAGTCAAAAACGTAATTTTTAATGAAGTTTTACGTGTTGTCTTTGTCTCGTCATATATTACATAAAACCCTCGTTCATTAGCGTCGTGATTGTTCATACCGGCATTCATGAACGTT
This sequence comes from Rhaphigaster nebulosa, assembly GCA_948150685.1. Taxonomy (NCBI): domain Eukaryota; kingdom Metazoa; phylum Arthropoda; class Insecta; order Hemiptera; family Pentatomidae; genus Rhaphigaster; species Rhaphigaster nebulosa. Next base: position 211,320,497 of record OX411306.1, on the reverse strand, counting down.
CATTAGGAGTAGACAACTGATTTTCCTGTTATTGCACATTTTATAATATTGTGTGTATCACCTTTGTAACCTGATTCACGAACTATGAGGCTCGGAGATGCGAAAGTGGATAAATCCAAAGTTGAAATGTTTTCAGGAAACAAAAATATGTATAATTCGGATTATTGCTCTTTTGAAACAATTATAATTGCATCAGAATTTTCTGAACTAAATCAGAAACAGGTTTCTAAAATATTGTTTGACTTTTCCAAATATCAAATAAAAAAAATAAAAAATTAAATGAATTGGATTTATCCTTTTCTGCTAGAAAAAAGTTAATAAATATTATAAAAACGCATGGCTATTAACACATTTTATTATTTTAATCATTTGGCGTTAATTCCAAATAATGATGTGAAAAGGAATTAAAAAAACAAAACATGGTATATATGTATAATTTCTCAGAATATTACTTTTTTTTAAATTTTTTACAAGCGCCAAAAAGTACACTAACTGTTGTGATTTCGGTAAAAGTACCTTATAATAAAAGCATCTTGCATAAGCTAAAATAAAAAAATTTCTTTTTCTCTATGCTGTCGTATTTACTTAACATAACATAACATTAACTTTTTCTACAGTTCATTGTTACTTTCTCGTGGCGCTCCAAGCGGCTGTTCTGAGAAAGAGGAATTTATCACATATTTATATTCAATTTGTCAATTGAACCCATACTTTGAAGGTAAACATTTTTTTTCTTAACTCAATCAAAGAATGTGAAATTACAATTAGAACACTAATTGACATGATAAGACATGAGGGATCCAGCATCCAGTGACACAATCTCCAGACTTGCTTATATTTTATTTATTAGACCAGAAGATCCAACTCCTCTTCAGCCTCCGCTGAATGATGCCTGGAACTTCTATAGTTGCCATGTTACATATCTGTTTGTTATTGCAACGATGTAGTTGTGAAAGTTTCCATAGATTTAATAAATGTGATTTATCATTGGCGGGATATGCAAGTCTTTAGATACGGTTTCGGTTGACACATAGGGAGGTGAGTCTATTAGACTATTATCAGTCTGTCGGTAGGTCTTAAGCGTAAATCAAGTAAAGAAATTGTGCTGGAATGGAACCGTGAGGTACTCCTGCTGAAATAGCTTTGATGGATGAGGTCTCTGAGTCCTGCCGAATAGAGAAAAATCGATCGGAAAGGAAAGATTTACTAATAGTAAGTGTATAGAAAATAGTATGTGTGTGGGAGTAACGTTTTCAATTTGAAAAGTAGCCCCTGGAGCCAAACCCAATGAAAAGTCTGAGAGACGACCAAAAACGTACCAGAAACATAGTTTTAATTCTAGCAGATATATAATAAGTTACTCGTTGTAACTGTTGTGTTGAGTTGAGAATCCAAATTGGTGGTCTGGTATTGTGTTTTTTTGAGCAGATAGAAAGAAGACTAATTGGTCTGTATGAGGAAATTTTGTATTTATCTTTGTTTGGTTTGTGTATCATTAGTATCACGGAATGTTTCCATTTCATAGGAAATTTTATTGTTCTGAGAATGGTGTAACAAAAAATAAAGATTTTTTGGGAAGTCTTCGGAGCACTTCTGCCGTGATAAGGTCGTAAACAGGAGCATTGTTTTTTGTATTTTTTTTATTTGTCGATCTATTTCAGAAGAAGTGAGTTGTTTGGAAGGAGGAGACATAGACAGAGGAAAGTCTAAGGTTCTCTAAGAACATATTTTTCATAAAGTGTGCCTGTTGAGACTTCGTGCAGTATAAATTCAGGAGAAAGGCGATTTGCGAAAATTTCTGATTTTTCTCCATCCGAGACGGCCCAGAAACCATCATCATTTCTCAGCGGGACCGAAGGTGTGAAGTTTCAAGAGATGTTTGGTAAGTTTCCATAGGCTGTTTGTTATCATCGGCTGCCAAGTTTGAGAAATAGTTATCGTAGTTATTTTGTTTAAATTTTCGTATTTGTCGTTTGAGATCATTATTGAGTTTGATCAGATCCCTGATATATATAGTGAGTAGCAAAGTAAGTTAATAGTTCCATGGCCTGTTGGCCATACGGCCATAATATTTCAAATTATTAATTTGAAATACACGATGGCTAATTAAGTGCAGAACGATATAGTTATGCTATAGCTTTAAAGTTGATCAGTTGGCCAATTCCTCTAGTACATTGGCAAGCGTTCTCCACTTACACACTGGGGTTAGTACCTGTTAACCTCAATAACATCACAGGGAGGTTACAAGGTAATAGGATACCTTGAGATGCTATTTGACCAGGTATCTGTAAACCGCAGGTAAATCTTGTGGCCAGGTTAGTATTTAAAAGATTTTATTTTATATCATCAGAAATGAAATTATAAGAAGAAGTTGGTCAGGAGGTGTGGTCAATGAAGAACATACTAATATGTGTAACTTATTTTTATTTTGTGCCAACATTTCGGCCAAAGTTTTAGGCCATCATCAGGGCAGGGAGGGGCACAGCCGTGTGCCTACTAAATGAAATTATTTATTCAGATGTTTAATAATACATACGTATCGCATAGTTAAACCGTCATATACCTATAAATTTAGACTATCTTATAGATTTTGAAAACAACTGTAATGATATATTCTAAAAACAAACTGTTTGTTTTCAATTTTTTCTTGATTTTATTATATTTTAATGTAGCTAATAATAATAACAACTCGGCCCAAGAACTTTTCCAAGATGATGGCTTATGTTTTTGGAATAATAAGTTAAGATTTAATACTTTCATCATTCGGAAAAAAAAAAATCTGATTATGACAAAACTGATTTCGCAATGTGAAGATAAATAAATCTTAAATAAATAATTTTTTTTCTTTATTATATTTACCTGAGTCTAACAAACTAGAATTTTGATCATACATTTCAGTATTAAGATGTATTGTAGTTATTTTTCTAAGAAGTTTAAAAAAATATTTAAATTTATTATTTTAATTTCAAAATCATGTATTTTATAAATCTAAGAATAAAATATTAAATAAACACAAAGCCTAAGCCTAACAGCCTAAAAAGCCATTGCTATAGTAATAATAGCGTTTATGAACTATTAAGAAATGAATTAAAAATTAGTCGTTTTCAACAATGATCTGATACTTCATGATGTTTAAACAATGAATGATTGCTTTTTGGTCAAATAAATTGAAAAAATGTTTAGATTATTGGGTAAACTAACATTATATATACTGTTACGCCAAAAAATATGGCAGATTTTGATTCTGCGCACCAAAAAACTTTTATGATGAAAATATTATCGAAAACGAGAGGGTTCAATATTTTTAAGCCACATAATTACGTTTCGATTTGAAGCTCTGTATCTTGTCTTCAGATTATCCTATTTCGATTTTCTTGAACTCGTTTGAAAGAGGAAGTTTCTTCTTCTGATACACATAAACAGCTATTGAATTATATAGATGGTCAGTATAAAAAAATGTGACCACAAAATAATAACAAAATTGAGGTTTGGCACCACAGTTAGAGCAAATCGCGTAGATTAAGAACTTTTACCGACGATCAAATTTGGTTGGAATCGCTCAAAAGATTCCTGATTTATGGGGAATGTTTTGAATCTTTAAAAAAATTTGAGGGCGAAATTTTTAGTCAAATATTAATTTTCAATAGAACCTCGAGATCGCTCTAAAATTTAATTATTTCATTAAAAAAAATATAGCAAGGATAAGTGTACACCACGCACACTTGTCACACAACAGAGTCTCCTACTATATTATATCATGTATTGCTCAATAGGTTTTAGATGACTGAGAACAAGCGCTTAAAAATCGAAAACTGTTAAGGAGAAATGCAAATCACAAAGTATTTTGTAAAACAGCCACTGCAGGTTCTGCTTACGGCAAAAAAAAAAAAAAGGCCTAGTGGTACATAAACACCGATACAGCTGTACTGCAAAAGTTGAAAGGCGCAACTTTATCAACAGGTTGGAACTAATATTTTATTTAACTTCACCTTTGCCATCTTTCGTGACTGATTTCTGAAACATCAGTGTTTAGGTTTCATGCTATGTAAAGGGCATATCTTACCAGCTGAGGGTATGGATTTAACGAGACAATTACGAACTTACCCCACATCATCTTACAACGATAGAATGATTTTTTTTAAATGAGTAAATGGTAAAGATCTAATACTTTGAGAGTTTAAGAAAAATATCTTTTCTTACATAATTTCTGATGTGAAATTATTATTAAATCCGCCAATAGGTCCATATAAAATTTCATAAGAATTGATTAGATTTTTTTATTTATTTTCACAATTGATGAAATGCTGGGAGCAATAAACTGTCGATCCAAAAGCGAAAGAGGAAGTAATTTTTACATCCTCAATAAATTGGCGGAACTTGTGTTCCTTGGTGGTCCCTACCCGCTAAGAAGCCACTTGGACCAATCAGGACAAATATCGGACATCATTGCGAAATAACAAGACATAATATCGATTTATGGTAATCTCATTAGGGATAGTAATTTGCCTCTAATAACCCTCATCGGGGCGCTGGGTCCAGGCTACAATCGATAGCTCTAATTTCGATGCGGAGGTATTCGATTAGTATTCATTAGGATCCCTAGGCTACTATATTTACAGCCTCGAATATATTCCGCCATGGGGCCTCAGTAAACGACCTGTAATTACCAAGTGCGGAGGTTACATCACCGATATATATCTGTAAGTATCGATACCTCGAATTAAACAGACCATTGATCGTTCTGAGAAAGCATTTGTGAGATTAGCAATCGGAAATCATTCTCCTGCTCCTGTATGGTCGTGATGCCGTCATTTAAAAGAAAAATTTATTAATTGATATAAGAAAAATAATAATAAAACTTTAATTTCATTTATCAGCAAATAGGAAACTATTGCAACTTCATAATGTAGGCCTTCTCCCTCCATAAGAAGTGATATTGTTCTCAAACTTTAACAAAATAGGACAAAATGAAGACATATGGTATAAAGTTTCAACACAACACAAACGTAAACGTTAGCAGAAATAGATGATTGACTGAAAACCTACGACGAGGGTGGACCAGTACAGGAATTTAAAGATAACCTACTTTATGAATGGAGGCAATTCCACAAACACTGACCTACTTTATGAATGGAGACAATTCCACAAAAAATGGCCAAAGGCACTGAAACAAGAGAAATGGTCCAAGAAACTGACTGGCCTTCGAAGGGCAGCGTAGGTCATTTCTTGTTATACTTCATTTTATATTGTTTTTTGTTTCATTGTTTATTGTTATTGTTATTTTAGGCTTTATTGTATTTTAGTCATTATTGTCTTCCTCTACAATGCATTGACGATTTGGGGTTGTAACCCCATTACCAAAACATATTCTAAAAATCAGATAATTAACTATATCAAACATTTCATATTAAAATTTGTAATCATTAAATATTACAAATAAATAAAATTAATTATCTTACACATTACACTATTATAAATATTGTCATTAGAATTATAAGTAGGCGTCCTTAGAATTATAGGCCGGTATAAGTCCTTTCCTGCTGACCCATGCTTCTCAGTTAGCTTTAAAACAATTTACAGTGGCGGCAAAAAGTATTTGCACACTCAGTTTTTATATAACTATCAGTCATAAGGGAAATAATTATCCACTGAACTTCACATTAATAAAAAGTATATTTAAAACTAAAACAATTCTATATGTGCACAATAATTAACTTTTTAGATTAATGGGGAAAAATAAAAAAAAATAATGAAATCCTCTGGCAAAAAGTATTTGCACACTTTATGTACTATCCTTTATGTACTACTAATATCCTTTGTTTACTATTTATTAATTCTTACACCAGTATTATCTACTCTGTCTAATGTTTTCCTACAATGCTAAAGCATTAAGAATAAAATTCTTGAGTCACTGGTTAACTATCATGCCGAAAACAAGTGAATTGAGATTGGAAGCTCGCGAAAAAGTTGTTTTGTTGAGGGTTCAACAAAAATCATATCGTGAGATTGCAGATTTATTAAGTATAAATTTTTCCACGGTCAAGTACGTCATAAAGAGGTATGAGGATCGTGGGACAACTGAAAATAGTGTGCGAAAAGGCCGTCCGAAAAAGTTCAATTCCTGTTCAGGAAGTTATCCCACAGTAATTTCTCGAGACCTGGCTAATATCGTCCATACAACTACTGGTGTTCAGGTTAGTGACAGGACTATCAGATACTGCCTGAATTCTGAAGACCTGCACGGTAGAGCACCTCGAAAGAAACCTTATACAAATGAAATCAACCGTAAAAAGCGTCTTGCTTTTGCCAGAGAATATTTACATAAGCCGCTTAGCTTTTGGGAGGATGTCATATTCTCTGATGAAAGCAAGTTAATTTGTTTGGGTTCGAAGGGCGGAAGAGTATTTGGAGGTGGCGTAAGGAAGAATTGAAAAAGCAAAATGTTTCTGTTACAGTAAAATATGGTGGTGTACATGTTATGGCATGGGGGTGTGTCTCATACCACGGTGTGGGAAATCTTGGTTGATATGTGTTCCAGCAGGACAACGATCCAAAACACACTGCCATCAAAACCAAGGAATGGTTGATATTTAATGTGCGAAGACAGCTGCACACTCCTCCTCAATCACCTGACATAAATATTATAGAAAATTGATGGCACATCTTGCATCAGAATGTGAGGAAGCATCACATCACTGGAAGACACCATTTGAAACAAGTACTGGTCCAAGAATGGGAAACAATCAGTCTTGATTTGGTTAAAAACTTGGTCCAATCCATTCTCTGACGTCTACAAGAAATTATTGATGACAATGGACTTTTTACGAAATATTAAATTTATATTTATTCTCAAAATAAAAAAATAATCGAAGTATGCAAATACTTTTTGCCAGAGGATATCATTATTTTTTTTTATTTTTCCCCATTAATCTAAAAAGTTAATTATTGTGCACATATAGAACTGTTTTAGTTTTAAATATACTTTTTATTAATGTGAAGTTCAGTGGATTATTATTTCCCTTATGACTGATAGTTTTATAAAAACTGGGTGTGCTAATACTTTTTGCCGCCACTGTACTGATCTGAAAATTGAAGTTTTACCACGCCCACCAGATTCACCTGACGTTTCTCCAACTGCCTACCTTTTTTTCAGAGCTCTTGATGCATTTTTAAAAACCAAAATTAAAATGAGATAATATTATCATTTCTGGTTTTTATTGATTCAAAGCCAAAATTTTCTCCGAACAAGAAACAAAAAACCTTGTTGGGCGTTAGGAGGAATTTATTTAAGCTGACGGAATTCTGAATAAAATTAATATCATTAAAGTTTTTTTTTTCTCTCATTTGCCTCACTCTAGGAACTAGCATTTCATATGTAGTAACATAGTATAGTATAGTATAGTATCGAATAGTAATTCGATAGAAAAAAATCAAAAAGCAGCCCTACTCAGCTTAAATGGTTTAATTTAACAGATATTTTATAGCATTTGTGAACATCATATAATTACTCTAGTACAATTTATTTAATAATTAATGACAAAGAATACATTTTTACGAAAAGGTATCCATCCGTCGCATAAGGGGTTATGTATTACAATCCAGTAACAGTAAAAAAGTAAGAGTAAAGTTCAGGGATATCAGAAATATTCGTATAAATAGAATTCAAAGCAAAAAAAACAAGAGACGATACCTAATACCTGTACGTTATAATTCTTGAAACTTCAGAATATATGTATATTTCCTGTTTATACCAGTCTTGTATTTTACATATTTACCAAATTCAATTGCATCATTTTGTATCATTTGCAGTTACATAATTTTGTTCATTTCAGTTTCGAAATTTATAATTAAAAGGAGTGAGCTCTGTATTTATTTAAATTAAAATGCAATTAATAGACCACATCAAGAGTGTCGTGATATCTTGAATGAATGTTTAAAACATAAATTCAGCCTTCAGGATCCTCCTAAATGTCTAAAAGAAGAACTTCTTCAACCCTTGCTTTTGTTATTTAAAGTTTTAAAGCGAAACAGGATTCAGTGCGGAAGCATAAAAACTGGTTGGATCAAGAAATTGAAATTTCAAACCTGGCTTTACCTAATCTTAATTTGCCTTCAACGTCTTTTGGCAGGATTTCAAAAAGTTTCGATGAATGCGATTCCAAGCCAAAACGAAGAAAAGTAGAGCTTTTACTGAGGCAGTGGTCAGCAAGGAACTCTGTTATGCAACTGAACAAAAATTAAATCAGTGAGGGAAGAGGGATGCTGCATTGATGATGAAGACAAGTATCGGATTGAATTTTCCAGAAAATTATCTACGACACGTTCAAAGGAAGATATTTTTCACAATTTGTTAATATCCTGTGATTCAGTGATCCCATATGCCGGACCGTTACCTCCAAAAAGACTTAGCTCTCCTGAAGAAGTATTAAGCCTTATTACTATATCGGAGATCCAAGAGAATAACAGCATTGTAAATGGCAGCAGTGATAACCAGTGGCGTGGCCACAGGGGGGTCCAAGAGGTCCAAATTACAGAATACTGATACTTATTCTTATTTGTAAAAAAAAAATTGTATAAATCTATTTGAATTGTATTTTATAAATAATATACGAAGGAATAGTAAATATTACATACATAGAGGGCCCCGTAAAATCCACGGTTGGGATGGGTTTATTTAAAATAGATCCTTGGACCTCTCCCCTCCTAAACGAAATCCTGGCAGCGCTACTGTTAACAACGAGAGCGACTTGGACATACTAAGTGATAAGTCACTATAGTTTTGTGTACATGTTTGACTTTAGTAAGGTGATTTATTACTCAGATTAATTGTATGTATTCAAATAATATTTATATTTTTTCAGCAAAATGTGATTTTATTGCATTTTCCTGAAATTTTTTTTCAGTGTAAGATATCTCCTGAAATTCATCTTTTACTCCTGTACAAAAAATATTCTGAATTATAATGACCTTTTTTTTATATTTGTGAAAATAATTTTGACTTCTTCTTTCCATTATAATAATAATTCAAAATTAAATAATTCATTTCCATTGAATTTTCTTATTTATTTTGGATAATTTTCTATTAGTTATAAGGAAATATATTATATTCATATATACGTATATTTACATATGTATATATATATATATATATATATATATATATATATATATATATATACACATATATATATATATATACTAAAATAAGGAAATGAGAAATTATTTTTTTAGGACATTTTAAGAGGATGTGAAATCAGGATACAAGGAGTTCGTCACCTTGATGGCCGAGGAGTGGTCCATGCATCACCAAATACTACTGACAGGAAGAAGGGAGAAAGTTGAAGAAAATGTTTACTTTACTTTTTAGTTAAAAGTAAATATTTTATATTAATTTTTGAACAAAATAAATTTATCCGAAATAAGTTTGTAACAAACTTTCATTGGCGTTATCACTGTTTCATCATTATTTAAATTGTTTTAAGATCGATTCGTGAATTCAAAAGTTTCTTTCAAACTTATATAAATAGGTGGCTGTTGTCCTGTAGCAGGATGTTCGACTTTCCGAGTAATGCCCAGGTGACGCAAGACAATTATCTACTACATGATGTACCGCTAGTTCTGCGGAACAGTCTGGAGGATGTCGTTACCGAGGTCTAAGTAAACAGTCATTAAATAATTATTTAGCCAGGCTATATTACTTGCTTATGCAAAAAGGCAGATTGGCAATTTGATACTAGATATGGTTAGCTAATGAGTTAATTTGTGTTTGTGTCTTATAGAAATCTCAACATCTGGGCGCCTCTTACGTCGGGTTCAAAATTAATAAATAGAAGGGTAGAATTATTATAATTTGTTTTTAAAGTTTTTTAATTATATCATGTAAATGATGGTAAAGCTTAGTTGGAATGAAGTAATGATGAATAGATTGCAACTGGACAGGAAAATATAGGACAAACGGAAAGTTTCTAAAACATACTACGACTCAAACACATTCTTAGGATAACTAAAAAGAAGAAAAAGAAACATTGATAAGAATAACAAGATAAAGAAAGGTATGCAATGGCCACGCAATTTAATACCGGAAGGCAGGAACATCGCAATTGGAGAGATAGGGGAGAGTGTATACTCCCCTCTCATCCTCCTTAATAATTTGAAAAACTTCGGAAATTTGTAATTGGAGAACCTACTTCAAACTAAGAAAATTGTGAGAAAACTTTTTACTAAAAGAGTTAACAATATTTAAAACCAATATTAATATATTTTGAGTTAAGAAATTAGGATTTTATCGATACAAAGTTATGCTTGAATAGAAAAGAAATATTGATATCGCATGTCTACATTCGCAACAGGCAAGTGTAAAGTTCAAATCCAAAAGAGTTGGAGAAAATTGCAATATGTCATAATGCAGTTGTGAAATCCATTCAAAATTGTTTGTAAATATTAGATTTTGTCCCCTCCACTAAATATTTGTAGCAGTGTTCCTTCCGGCAAGTGGATTATCGATATGAACAGAAATAAAAATGAAAATATATTTTATACCTCCGAGGGATTAACGTTCCCTTGCAATTCTTCGCGAGAAAATGGCAAAGCAATGCGCACGAGGACCTATATTTCTTTCTCTGAAGCAGACCGTCCGTGGATCAAACCTTCGGGCGGCTATTTATTGTGATTAAAAACGAAAGTAATTTTACAAAAGTAAATAATATTTTATACCGATGTATTTATGCTGTAATATGCGGAAATATTTAAAATGCCTTATAATGCATCTGAATGCACCAATTTCGATAAATAATCCATCAGCTGTTTAAAAATAAAAAATTATCTTTGCTGCAAATAAAAAAATCGTGAGTGAACACCGCATGACTTCCTTGTATGCCTATTGAATTATAAATCGGTGGCTCAGTAAGTGATCCTGAATTCGGTTACTAGTTTCCGAAGATAGCAGTTATCTCAGAAACGACATTCGGCGTCGCGACATCCATCTATTGACACGCACACCCGCACAGGCTCTTGTTTCCAGGAGTCTCTTTACGTTATCATCTGTATGTCGTTTTCTTTAATTTTATGAACTCATTCTGATTTCATAGATTATATAAATAAATATACTTTATTGTTGTCTATGAAATACGCAACCTGTTATGGCTGGCATCCCAAACCGAACGGACACTTGCAGTTTGCAGAATAAACATTAGTTCGATAGTCGTTACATTATCGATTCAGCTTTATCGAATATATCTATAATGTCTATTAAACTATAAATCGGTGGCACAAAAGTGATCCTGAATTTGGATACTAGTTTCCGAAGATAGCAGCATCTGAAAAAATACACTCGGCGTCGCTACATGCATCAATATACAAAATCTCTAGTATTTGGAGGTCACAATCCGTTATTAGATATGGTTTTCTTTCAGTAGGTAACAAGTTCCCAGGAGATTTCTTCATATTCCGTGACAACATTAGAACTATCTATGTCACTAGATAAAGTATTGGAAATTGACGGTTTCGACATTTTAACTTACATCTTATTCTCCAGCTGCAGACTTGTTTAGCTTACAAATAGGGAAGAAAACAAGTACTCAATTTTAACAATTAAAACTAAAATTGTTAAATTAGAGTGGGGAAAAAATCGCGTTTGTAACCTATATTACCGAATCATTTGATCTTTGAGTTTAATTATAATATAATTTTTTGTGTAAGTTTATTATGACATTTAAGTAAAGTACCCCTTTCTGCTCACCCATTTCAACCAAAATCTAGTATATTATTTATATTGATATAAAAATCTCATTTACCAAATTTGAGATGTTAAACATTATTTTTTAATATAATTTTTTGTGTAAGTTTATTATGACCTTTAAGTAAAGTACCCCTTTCTGCTCACCCATTTCAACCAAAATCTATTATATTATTTATATTGATATAAAGGTCTCATTTACCAAATTTGAGATGTTAAACATTATTTTTTAATATAATTTTTTATGAAAGTTTATTATGACCTTAAAGTAAAGTACCACTTCCGGTGATTATGTAAAGACCAAAAAAGGAGGTGCATAACTAGATTTTACAACAATACCAAAAACAAAATTTTCAACTTTGTACAGCTAAATATTTTTGAGTTTTATGAGATACGAGCGAACGTACAGCCGTCACGATGAACCTAGTCAAAATGGATTCAGAGATGTTCAAAATGGATATTTCCATTCAAATCTGAAAACCGGAAGTTTTTTCGATTACAATACTTCCTTTACTGCGTAGAAGGAAGCAAAAACAAACAGTTGCAGCTCATCATATTTCCTCCCTAGTTTTCTTCGAAAATGTAAACATAAATTCGAGGATTTATGGGGGATGGAAAACCATTGTTCACCTCGACCCATGTGGATCATTTGCGAGGATCCCTCTGTTCTAGAGCTTCATAGAAATCATATACTTCTTACATAATATATCAGATACTCGAGAATTATTGTCTGGTTTAAATATTCCAGCAGACAAGGGTTTCACATTTACACAGAATGTGCTCAAGCCATTCCTCATTCTCCAGACCCAGACGGCAAGTGGAATCTTCCACTACTTTTATCTTCTTGAGATGATATTAACGGATAGTAGGTAGCCCGTGAGGAGACTTGTTAATGTTCTCGACTGTTTTTTTGACACGATTAGGTCAAATTTAGCCTTTTAGATTGGCAAAGTGATAAAAAGTTTGGATTGTTCCATACAAGATTTTGAAATGCAGTTTATCTCCCTCTTTTTCTTGTCCCAGATTAGACTGTTTGATGTTGCACTAAGGCCTTTTGAACAATTAGCATTGTTTCTGAGCTCTTCCTTGCTAGGGCGTCAGCTCTCTCGTTGTCTTCGATTCATTTGTTTCGAGGGTTCTTTTTGTTAAATGTCTCTAGTTGCTTTAGGATATCGAAGCAATTCCATACTAGCCATGACGTGATTTTATAGGAATTCAAAGCCTTTGATACCGCTTGACTGTTCGATATTATATATATTATTTTTCTTCAATACTTTTGTCCAAACACACCTGTCTCTGCTTTCAAATTCAAGGATAGTCAAAGTTCAGAGAAAAATATGAACACTGAAATGTATATTTAAAAGCTGTAAGAAGATGGAATTGAACAGTATTGCATACAAAACTTGCTTAATCGCAATAATTACTTATCACAATGAACACTCAAGTAAATCTTAGAGAAGGAAATCAATGAAGTGAATGTGGTCAGGTCATTTCACTAAGAAAAGATAAAGGCACTAGAATAGGCACAGGTTGGTCAGCTAAAGGGAAAGACCGATTGTGAACGATATCAGACACTTTCAATATAAAAACAAATGCCTACAAATTTTCAATGTCTATAAACCAGAAATATTTTCACCAAAAGATACTTGGTGTTAACTCTAGATTGTAATAATTGAACTGTATTTAATCTTGTATCGTTTAAACGACCTTGAATTGGTCGGTTTTCGTCGCAATAGCCGGTGCTCGTTGTAATCGATATGAACTCTGGAAAATAGAAATTTTTTCTAGAAAACTAATTAACGAAAACGGGAATTTACTTTAACTTTTTGTAAGCATGACATTTGTATACAGATTTGCATATCCATATTTCACCTTACGAAAGGGGCGCAACTCAAAAAATGTTTTTTTTGTTAGAAAGAACATAAATACAGATTAAGTTAGAAATAGAAATAGAAACCCTCAGTGCATTTCCTCTAACACAGTGTTGCTGGTAGATCATCATTTGTATCAATAATTCTGCTATTTTACACTATTTTTCAATTTTTTAAATTTTGAGAAAATTTCTCGAATATAGTACACAGATTGAACATTTAAGAATATTAAACTTGTTTGATAAAAAAAATCAGTTATGCGGGATTTCTTAGAACATTTGTTTGTATAATATTGAAAAGATAAGCCTGAATAGCATTAATACATTGTTCGATTAGGAAGTTCGATGAAGGCCAAGGGTCACTTCGGTCTGTAGCGTCATAAAGTAAGTAGGCACATTGTTGTTTCAAGATCGTTGTTTACTAGTATAAACTTTTGTCAAGTAGGTACCAATTAAGTCCTAAGGAACCACCATTGGGAGTGCCTGCACATCATCTTCTTCCTTAAAATTGTTTACAAGGTTTCTTTAGATTCCGGTTACATTCCGACTCCCTCTTCCCTTTTTTATTGCCGCGTCATGGTATTCGATGTTTTTACTCCCTAGTTAAATGCTAAACGAATCGCTATAACAGATACGCCGCTACAGGCGGTATCGTTATATCCAATTAAAATTGCATATAATAGATATATCAAATTCATAGAAAGTGACAAATTAGTCGCTATAGCCGAGTCGTCGCTACAATCGATGTCGTTTTAGTTGGATTCCAGTGTATTTTAAATAAATTTAGCTGTATTTAATTTGATAAAATTGAATTTTATTTATATATTTTTCTTCAGAGAAAGTTTAATTATTTTTAACAGAAATATTTTTTTATTTAATCTTATAATATTATCGTTGCGTAATCTGTGGCCAGTGTGTTTGGCTGTGGGGTTTGCCTAGTTACAGACCGACGATATTTTAATTAATCAGCTGTTGCTAAATAGCACATACCACATTGCATTACCAGACCACGACTGAGGGTAATCAAACCAATGCGGCCATTTTGTTTTGGTTAAATTTGATTATTTATTGATATTCAGTGCAGGCGTGGGCACAGCAACTTTTTGAACATTTCCGCAGATATTTAACTACGTCTACAACCGCCTACGAAGCCTTCTTATCAAAATGTTTCCATGGCACTTCGGAATAGCACGCCTCTCATCAATAAGCTTAGGCCACATATGCAAAAATGACGGATCATACTAAAAGAAATATCAGATGAATTGAGATTAGGGAAAGAGATAAATAAGCATTGTTTGAATTTGATACACAAACGTTTCTCGAGAAAGATTTAAAAAAAAATAATAATTAATTGAATGCTAAACAGCATTTTTATCATAAATATAAACTAATTAGTTGTTAAAGTTTTTCTTAACCTTACAATCGTCCATGTATTTTAATAATAAAAGGGACAAACTACATTCTCAGCCCTACCGTTTCCAGAAAAAAAAAGAATAAAAATTGTTTTCTATCAAAAGTTAATTTATATTAACCCTCAGATAGAAAATTAACGTTTTCTGTTATCCTTATTTATTAAAAACAATTTGGACCTGGGCATTCCAAATTTATGAATCGGCATAAAAAAAAAAAAAAAAAAAAAAAAGCACATTCCGAAAATACAATAATGTCCATCACAATTGTTAAGATTGGTAAAGAAGTTGTTAGAGCCATGCTTCTAACGACACTCTTAATTACGTATTCCGGCTGTTTAATGAGTATTCCGGAGATTTAAAAAAAGACTTCATGGACACATGAAGAGACTTGTACAAAAATGTGGCGACAAACTGATCTTTTGAACTGAAGGCACAAAAGGACTGGGATGAAAGATCTCCTAGACTAATGATATTAACTATATGAAGAGAAGGAGGATTAGACTATTTGTTAGTACAAACATCTGTCCCTATCATTCTATATCTGTGCACTTTAAAGAATTATCTGTGCAATAGTATTATGTATATATAAATAGGTATATTTATATTATATAAATGAGGGTTGGCTAATAAATCGCCATGAGACAAGGAGCCAGTTGGTGGATAACATTAGCAGATATAGTACTCGTCTGGTATTACACAACATATGTACAATTATATAACGGGCGGGACCCAGTGTGTTACAGTTGCAAGGCGGGCTCTTGCCCAATCCTATGTGGTGTAATAACCGCATGGTCTGCCTCATGTCCGTCTGTTCTAGAGTTCAGGACGGGGAAGGAGTTCATGGTCTGTCAGGGTCAAAGAACTGGAGGAGCGGTACATCTTTAGAACTGGAAGGCTGGTTCAAGACGGGCTTCAAAGATGCACAATGTGGAATGACGGTTTGGGGTAGGACCATAATGAAATTCATCAAATAGCTTGTTGAAGAAAAAATATTCTGAATCCTGGTAACTAAATGCAGTAGAGAGACTTATCAATCAATCAAGCCATATAAAAAAAGGTATTTGGTATAAAAAAAAATAGTTATTTTCAATAAGAAAACTCATTTTAACTCCATCCTAAAACGAATTGAAGTGGCTTTCCATTAAGCACCACGCCAAATACTTTCATGCTTCCTTCAATTTTTGTATAAATCCTTCATTCACTTTGACCATTAAAATATTTTAATTAGCGTTAAAATAAAATTAAAATATTTCAAAATAATATCCGTTGTTCCAGAAGTGATTTAGCAAGCCTGAGAAGGTTTGGACAAAAACTT
The DNA here is from genome assembly GCA_948150685.1 of Rhaphigaster nebulosa. NCBI lineage: Eukaryota > Metazoa > Arthropoda > Insecta > Hemiptera > Pentatomidae > Rhaphigaster > Rhaphigaster nebulosa. The sequence goes on along the minus strand of OX411306.1, from coordinate 211,304,166 downwards.
AAACATAGGAGTAATCTTGAAAAGAGAAAAGTCATTTTATTTTCGTACCAGAAAGGAAAAAACAAACTTCCAACTGATCATAGAAATAACGATAGATTTAATAACTATTTGACCAATATAGAATATTCAAGCATTCGCTGTCTTGAGCTCTTCATCTCTGGGTCATTCTCAAATAAACCATCGCACAACTGTCCTAGTAGGCAATAACGCAAAATAACTTGCCTTTTAATATTTTTTTAATATGTAACTCTCGTGATATAAAAGAGTTTTCTATTTTTTAAAGTATGCACCTTGAAAATTGAAAAAACGTAATACTAGTAAACAAATCAGATTTTGCACTCTTTGACACTGATATTACATTTATATACGGCCAAAGGCACTTTCCATGAACGTGAATATTTGTTTTATTTTTTTTTAAAAGATTTCGAAACTGACAGTTTATTTGAGAAAGACCACTGCACAAATCATTCGGTCGGCGCTTCTGAATGGTGCGTTGTTTCAGCACATTCGCTAAACAACAGGAAACCGACTGCCAATTTTCCGAAATGGAATTATATCCATAGTCTCTGCAAAGAATGAAGGCATTTGAGCTATAAGAAACTTATAAGCTTCCTAGAATTTCTTACACGTCACCATAAATCATTTTTTATTTCTTTCCAACAGTTAGCTATCTCATTTTTCAAGAGTCTTACGCCAGCAGATCCATAACGTAGGTAATGTTTATATAAAAATTAATATTTAAATTTTTGGTGTAAATTAAATTTTTAAGTGTAAGTTAAGCACAAGTCAAAGTCAGAGCCCTGTCTCCAAACGAATTCTTAAGACAGCAGTTGTCCAAAAATGATTACCGACAAAGTTCCATAAAAATGTATTTACGCAGAAAAATGATTGTGAATACGAAGAAATATATGGCTCAAAAATAAATCTTTAAAAAAAAAAATTGTTTGTGCTAGCACTTACAAGCAGTAATGATTTTAAGTAATGGGCCAACATTCATTTTATTAGATTGAGATAGATTAGTTAAGTTATTTAACCGTTCATTTCAATATTTTAAACGTATTTATGCAGAAAAATGAATGTGAGTACAAAGAAATATATAGCTCAAAAATAAATCTTTAAAAAAAAAAATTGGTTGTGCTAGCACTTACAAGCAGTAATGATTTTAAGTAATGGGCCAACATTCATTTTATTAGATTGAGATAGATTAGTTAAGTTATTTAACCGTTCATTTCAATATTTTAAACGTATTTATGCAGAAAAATGAATGTGAGTACAAAGAAATATATGGCTCAAAAATAAATCTTTAAAAAAAAAAATTGTTTGTGCTAGCACTTACAAGCAGTAATGATTTTAAGTAATGGGCCAACATTCATTTTATTAGATTGAGATAGATTAGTTAAGTTATTTAACCGTTCATTTCAATATTTTAAATGTATTTATGCAGAAAAATGATTGTGAGCACGAAGAAATATATAGCTCAAAAATAAATCTTAAAAAAAAAAAATGGTTGTGCTAGCACTTAAAAGCAGTAAGTAAAGCACTTAAGTAAAGGGCAAACATTCATTTTATTAGATTGAGATAGGTTAGTTCATTTATTTAAACTTTCATTTCAATATTTTAAATGTCCACACATCTTGCGCAAAATATACCTAGGTGGATGTAGCTTTACGAAAGTAGTTATTATAAAAATTTCAAGAAATAAATATATAAAAAACATAATCATAACGAAAAATCCATCTTTGGAGACTCCACAAATAAAAATTGCATAAACTAAGGATTCATAACTCCTTTACATTAGTAAAAGATCAACACTTTACATATTTCAATCAATCTAGAAAATAATTATAATCGGTTTCTAAAAGACTATTTTTCAGTGATATATAGTTGAATATCTAAGAAATTAAATATTTATTGAATATTATCAGTGAAGATAAAGTTTTGAATAAGATAACTAACGAGACGAAACGTAAAAATCGCGGTTGTGTCGAGATTGATCAGGTTTGACATTTGGACGGAGATCCCATTCCGAGGAATAATTGCCCTCCATATTGGGAAGCTTGTTCCAGAAGTTCGCAGGGCTCCATTTCTGAAAGTAGGAACAGTAATTGGACACCAGGAACTGAACGAGGAACCTCTTGCCTCCCCCTCCCCTTCCCTCTCCATGTTAATATTAATGTCTTCACCCGCTGACATAATATCTTAAAAAGTAATTTAAAAAATATATGAGTTCAGAAGAGTTAAAAGTGAGGAACTGGCATTTTTAGAAATATGTCCTACTGGTATGCCCTTCTTGCTACAGTCGTAAGATCTTTTATTGCAAAATAAAAAACAAGCTCAACAGCAAAACACTGAAGTACGGGCAAGTCTACTCTGAAATTAAATGAAAAATAATTAAATGAAAAATTATCTTTTTTTTTCTTTTGAGTTGCCTTATAATTGGATTTTTTTTTTTTTTTTTTTTTTTTACTTTTGCTCACTCCAATTTAGATTGAATTCTATATCGAAAAATCATCAAAATGCATGAGGCAAAATTTAACAAACACCCGTGTGACAAATTGATATGGCTATGATATTTTTTTTTTTTTTATAGACAATGACTGAATTTAATAAGGGATAGAGGGGTTGTTTAATAATTAAACAAAGAGACAAATTGAAAGAAAAAATAATTGTAAGTGACCATAAAGGGCTATATAGAGAAGCGTTCGGTAAGATTTTTTATTTGTTTTGTATTTTAATATTATTTGTATGTTTTTTTTTTAAATATTTCATATTGTAATTTATACATTTTTTTTTAAATATTTAATATTGTAATTTGTATTAATTTTCGTTTATATATATAGGTCTTATTTAACTTTTATCTATTTTGTTTAATTTAATTTTATCGTATTGGTTTATCAGTTTATTGTATTATTTTGATATTGTTATTTATCGGAAGTGATTAATCGTACCTAATTTATTTTAATTAAGAAATTATGAAAAATGCCTATTTATATAGACAAATCAACGTCGTTTTTTAACAAAAGGCTTAAGCGCCAAAAATTCGAAATTTAGGTTTCGATTTATAATGGCACCATATCTATGGATTCTCGCTCCCGTTATATCGAGAGAAAAAATTGGATATGGTTAAAAATCTATTATTGATGACGTAATCACCAAATACTAACGATTCTCAGTCGTAACTTTGGCGTGTACAAGAAACCTTTAAAATATATTCTAATTATAAAAGTTTTGCCGCCTGAATAAACTCCTACTGTACACAATAAAGAATAAAATTTAAAAAAATGTATATTTTTAATTAGGGAAAAAAACGTTACATGTGTTTCCCGTAAAGTTTGCTAAAAGGCACTTATGCATTTAAAAAAAAAAGACGTGTATATATTTATATACAATATATCGCGTATATCACAAGTATCAGCAACATGTGTTAGAGAAAACGCTCTGGAGTCTTGTAAGTAGAACTTAACATGTGTCCAACGAAAAAAAAGATTGAGGAGTTTACTTTTTATTTTGGTCGAGCGATATGTTATTAAAGAAAACAGAGAGAGGAAAGCAAAAAATTATATCCCCATTAAGGAGCATATTTTACACTTCAGCTGGAAGATAGGAAACTAATCCGCAAAGGTGATGTGTATTGCAGGATAGTCTAACCTCACCCTTAACATTAGAATGTTGAAAACATAATTGGTGACTGTGAGATTATCATTAGTTATTAGGTATTTCTAGTAATACTTTAAAATTAAGGAGGATATTGAATATCAATAACAGGATGCGAAAATTCCCAATTTTTCTTATTATGGTTTTTATTTAAAACTCATACAATATCACACCAAAGTCTCGGAATTTGCCCTATCTTCAGGATTTATCTACAATATAATTTACTACAATTAAAAACATTACAAATAGACATTGAAAGAATTTGCATAACTAAAAATATAAATAAAACGGTAAAGTTTAAAACTGATGCCAGGAATCTCATAACCCACAATCCTGATATAATTAAAATTATAAAAAGATATATAGTTATATCCATTAATAACAATAGAAATTTAAATTTAAACAAAACGAAGTACATAATTGAAACAGTAAAATAACTACATATAAAAATAACCAATACAAATATAATATGGTATAACGAGTTTACACAAATGCCGTTAAAGCCGTTTTCGAGAAAATTGTAAAAAGGTGTAAATTCAATTATATAAAGTGCCACCAGGCATATATCTACCTAAAATACGCAATTTCAGTTTCGTTCTTTTCTTTTTCGAGCTAGGCTATTAACATACATATACCATTTTGAGAGACTTGCTTATTTGGACTCCGGGGACACATGCATTTCCGTTGAAAACTCGGATCCGAAATTTTTCACTATTGTAATACTTTCCCTTAATTAATACATATTTCATATATAGGTAAGTGAAAATATTGCAGGATATCATTTGAGATCATAAAATACCCAAAATGAGTTAAATAATAGGTAGGTTTTAAACGATGTATTTTTTTTATTTATTTTTTTATTTTTTTTTTTTTTTTTTTGCAAAATAACACGTTTGAACCAAGAAATGTCAAATATTTTCAATCAGACCTGATTTGAATTTTAAATTAAAATATTCTACGATAAAAATAATTGTGGGAGGACGGAATAAATAATGTTAACATCAATTGAAATGGCCGTTCCCAGAACCGGCACACTTAGATCGAACGAAAGATAAATTGATAAATATATATAAGATAGAACACTATGGGATTGTTCTCGATTAAACTCTATTGTTCTCAGGGAATAAAACAATAGAGTATGGTCAGATGCTAATGTGGAAGATAAGGTAGTACTAACGGTGTGGGAATGGTGCCGGAGGAGTGTGGCAAGAGTTGTGCTATCCCAGGATCTGCAAGAGGACCCAGGTCCTTCAGGAGTGGCAGGATTAGGGGCAATCAGGATTCAGCGGTGTGCACCATTTAAAAGGCAAATGCATAGTGTCGCTGCTGTTGTTGATGCAAAGTGATGTTGTTGGGGTACACCTCTTAGCTCTGATTCTCAAGGAGCATATATTACAGGCTCTAGTCAGTATCCTCCATTCTTTTTTTAAGGGATAATGGCAGAATATTAATCTAACACTTAACCTCACTGGAAAAATATTCCCAACGAAGTTTTTAGACGACGTTTGGCGGTTAACTTAATAAGGTGATCAGCCTAACTCTATTTCCCATAAAATTGTCTATGTTAAAGTATGAAATCACTTACGAGACAATGTATATGTAAAATTCTAATACAAATCCTCAGCATAAACTAATTCTACACTTTTAAAGTAAATTGAAAAGAACGAAACATAAAATGATTCAAATATTTGCCGCTTATACAGCTTAATACCGAAGTAAAACTGTCCAATATCAATAACTGGGCATTCTAGAAGAACAGTCAAATTTCGAAGATTTATTGAATTGACCTAGGCTAAGAAAATAGGAAACGGAGAAAATGTTCAGAGACAAAATTTAAACTTTATGTTACAATCATAGACAAAATTCATAAATATTATTAACTTTACTCAGCTCTGTAAGTAAGAGGTGGTAAATGGAACTGCTGGCATGGAGCTCTATCGAGCAGGAAGGAGAACAAATACTGATCTGACTTAAATATCTATGCACTGAAGCAATCAAGTTGTTCAATTTTGTTTTGTATTTTTTTTTATTCTAATAAGTATAATTTTGCTTCCTGGCCACCGAAAGTAGGGAAGCTCATGCTGGAATTCAATTTATGCTGGAAGCGAACAAAAAATTTTTCCTCAGAATCGAAACTTTTCACTCATGTTTTACGTTTTAGACGCCAAGGAACAAATTTGGTTCCGTGTTTGTCTGTAGTCAACTCCATCTGACAGGCATAACACCTGTTACCGTAATTCCGATTTTTATGACATTTTTAAGGATTAATCTGCTTGGTATATGGATGGTCCCATGTCAATTTCATCAAATTTCATCCATTGGTTTCGCTTACGCATGTTCGAAAAACGTATTTTCTTCGGCACATTTATAATTCGAAAACGGCCTGTCCGATTTGGTTCAAAATTTGAGGTACGGTGGGGATTATTGTAAAAATAGTCCAATATTAATTTTAAAATTCCCTTCACAACTCGCGCTTTTGATGATTTTTTCTTGTCTCGACTATATTTAAAAAACGGCCCGTCCTAACGGCCCCAAGTTGGAGGAACGCTAGGGACTAGTGTACAAATGACCCAGTATTAAATATCTTATGATTTTTATTTAATTATATAAATGACCCAGTTCCTATAGCTTTAGTGCAATGCCGAAGTGTGTGCGTATCTGCAAATTTTCGAGTTATGTTTCTTTGTAACTTGAGTTTTCTATTTCATCCGCAATGCCAAAAATGTCTAACTAAGTTAATAATTAAGGATACAAAATAAGACCAATTTAATTACGTAATCAGCAACGTTACTTCTGCAACCATAATTCAAACCCAATTATTTCAGTTCCACAAATTTTTAGGCAAACGATATTACAATTGTTTCTTTTATAATTTTACCTAAAATATTATTTTTAATCTATTTTTAAAATCAGAATGAATTATTAGGGCTAAGCGTGGTAAAGCATGATATACCAAACGATTCAGTTTTTTTAAAATTCAATTAAAATAGTTTTTTTTTTAATCCTTACTTTTGAAATATTTTTCTTTAAATGAGAAAAATATATTAGGAAATACTAAGATCAAGAAATGAATTTGGAGCTTACCGATATCTCAATATTACTGATCTTTTCAATTGAAGATACGCCTCTTACCTAGAACAGACATAAAATAATGCAATTATTAAGCAGAATAAAGCTTGGTAGAAAAATTTTAAAAATTATGTATTGAATTTTTTAACTCTTTGGAATTTCAACAAGAATAATTACGAATGCAATAAAAAACATAAAACGTATTGCTAGTAATGGTATAGTAATGATAGAAATTAATAATGTAATGAAGAAAATAATATTATACTGAGCGATATGATAGTTTCGTCGATAATTTCGATATAATCGATAGTCAGATAGATATAGCACGTCCCTAGTTCCAATGACCGAATACTGGAAGTGCTCCAGTGACTGGAAAGTAGGTTCGGAACTAAAAGAGAATGACAGTCCTTTCGGCCAAGGCTGTACCGGCATTACATAAGATGTCATTTTGAAATGAGATAGTTTTCAAGATATCTGCCACGCTATCCTCCAGTTATACACAACGACAAGTCATATATATGTTTATATAACATCTTGATGAAATTGAGAAAACCTCCGGAAGAATGAGATATAATATAGCAGGATAAAGCAAATAGACAAAATTAGTTCACAGGTTTTCTATTTCTTATATCATAGACAGGCTACATTTCTTTTTGGTTTTGTAAAGTGTAATAATACTGATTAATGCCTGTGTTATGTATATTTGATTCACAGTTAAGTTTTTTTTTTTTTTTTTTTTTTAAACCTGTCATAAATTGTTGATCGTGGATTAAATCTAGGAAATGATAGGAATGTGGTCGAAAAATAATATTTGGTATTTTGGTTATACGAAGAAAATTATTTTAATTTCTTAAACATCATTTTAATACGGACGTGACACCAAATTCATTCTGGTAAATTAGGCAAAACATTTATAGATCTTAATTATGCAAAAAACATCTAGCCAGAATTACTATAATCATATAGTTACTCATCCACCGACCTATTTTACTACATATGCTAAATTTCAATAAATACAATTTATTTCAACATTGGCATGAATTTTTTTATCATCCCAAAATAAGCAATACTAAGTAATTATGCACTTTTAAAACCTAGCATGTTGGTGGTAGACAGACTCTGCCCCTTGGTTTTGTCTATATGGTCATTTTCCCAGCATCCTATAATTCAAATGGGTTTACCTGCATTACACTCGTATCATGGACATATTTTCTTAAACCTTCAAATAAATGTTCAATATATTTATATGCATATGTATATCTCAAGGGACTTCAAGGCAAAAATAAAACGTTTGATAAATTCTTTGTACGATTCATCTTTGGGATCCCGAGAGACGTCTCTGTCTTCCGACTTTATGAAGAATGGCTTTACCCTTCCTACTATCGTAAGTACTTGCTGGCATCCTTCTTCTACCAAGTCATCCAATCCCGCCGTCCATCACACAGCTTCGACCTCCTTCAATTCAAGTCTTCTGTCCATTCCCGCCATACCTTTCTCGGCCTTTATTTATATACAACGGCCCACCGATCTCCAACTTTTGACAGATTTTTCCTTATCCGATCCTCATCCTTAAAGAATTCCATTCCTTCTTCCGTACGCCGCTCCAATACTCTTCCCACCTTTAAATCCCGCCAATTCAGTCACTTCCTACCCATTCAGTTCCAAAAGAATTTTATATAGGTATTTCTTTTTTTCAATTAAAATGTTTACCAAATTATGCGTTACAGATCTCCAAAGTATTTGTACTTTTTAATTGTCACAACTTCGTCCTCTCTTCAATATTTATTTTCATTTTTTTAATATTTGAAGTTATTTTTGTTTAAAGATTTAAAAGTTACATCAAGATGATTTTATATAATTTCATCCTTTTTTAAATTTTATAGTTTTATTTATTTATTTCTCTTTTTATTACCTGTTGATTCTCTTGTTCTTTTTTATTTTACTCTAAGGCTCTAGGCAGTGGAGCCAAACTATCGAACCCCACCCAAATCCTTTGTAAGATCCTTACTGCTCTATATTATGTGATTCGAAATGAGTTTCCCAATAAAAGGTAGGGAAGGGACGACAATAAGGACACGACACGAAGTAGGATCATGCTAGGAAGTGTTGACAGTGACGTATTACGTGTGGTATCGTGACAGCGCGACTCGGTTCGGTCTGTTTGCTTTTCCCACAGCCACTGTTCACGATATTAGGTCATATTAGTCCTTAACAACCGAACCGTTTCTCTCTAAATAGTCTAGCTTGTTACAGACATTCCTGGGCTTAAGAAAATTGAATTTTTAAATAAATATTTATGAATCGAGAGGGGGAAAGAGATAAAAACTATTATTCGTTTTTTTAACGGGAAGATTCAAAAAAATAAGCCTAGAATATCTCAAATATAAATAACTGAGTAGTCAATGCTGCCCCACAATTGTCATCATCTGGGCTAAAAAACGTAGGACCAAATAGATGCAGACCAGTAATAGTGCATCAAGAGAAAAAAAAAATAACCAAATAAAGACTAGTATAACTCTCCAAAAGTGTTATTTGTTTATCAACATGTTTATTGAAAAATACAACAGATACATCCATGTTTGCATTGTACTATTGGTCAAAGATCATCAGAGGAAAATCCTAATTAATGTATATATATATGTATATATCATTGAATCATTTGTTGTGCATTTGGAATACAGAAACTTAACTGTAAGTGAATATGAGCCTTGGTAACGTTTAACAACGTTTTATTTTAATCAGCCTCTTAAAATTGAAAGTAGTAAAAAAGATAAAGAAAAAGAAAGTCTTCCCAATGTTCGTATCTTGCAAAAATAAGTATTTAATTATTCATACACATCGTTAAATATTTTATCCGAAGAGTATTAAAATTATTTACGGTTAAACTTTCAGGAAGAGACAACTCTTTAAACTTCTTATGGTTAATTTACAATATCTTACTACGTTTTGGACCTAGTTTTGTCTTTTCATCAATTTTACAAATAAATTAGATTACCATATTTTAAGCTATAACGTGTTTTAGCAGTTTTATTGTTAACTGTTAATTGTTTTAAACATGTTTCATTGTTGACGCTTTTTAATTTTTTTAATATTATTGGTAATAATTATTATATTACTATATTGTTGAGCTTAAAAATGAATAAAGTATGTTAGAAACGAAGTCTGATTCTTTAAAACAATAATAAGTGTGAAGAATTGTATTTTCTTCTTCTTCAAGTTTTAAGATATGTAAATTAAACGTTAAAAAAATTATAAATGTTAAGTATATAATTATTTAAAACTATTGGATTTTATTTCAGGTGAAATAGTTAAATTAATACATAAAATATATTTCTCCTTTCGCATTTAGTACAGGACTTAGGTTCTAAATGTTAATACTTTTATTTAATTTGATCTGGATAAAACGTAGCTCCGTTTGTGATAGGGTCTTCAGAATATAAAATTATTATAGATATCTAACAATAACTATATATACAGAACTGGTTCAGAAGTGCAAAATTCTAAACTAAATTCTCTTATTGCGCCTACAAATCTTGAAGTAGGCAACACTCAGAACCGATAGGTATTGCAGAAACCAAGTGTCATCCTCGGGGAAGTTGTGACTAATATCAGCTAATAACCACTCTTTTATTTCTATTGTTTATGTTTTTGCCAACCCCGCGGAGTTTGTATAAAAAATCTGGCATGCGATCAGAATTTAAACCCTAATTTTATAAATTTCTCTTCTGGTCGGCCATATTTTCCCTCAATCAGAGCGTAAATATCCCTTAATTTCCCTCCTTCCTCCCTCCCGCCCAAGTATGTGATAAAGCATATCTAATGTATATTATATTACATAATTGTTATCTATTTGTATATTAAATCTATATATTAATATTTCATTAATAAATCAAGTAATCGAGTTATGACAGGCACCAATTTGTTTCTATAAATGTTGTTACCATTTGAATTCACATGTAAAGTACCAAAACGGTTAGATTCAAATAAATTAGTGGGAGAAAAATAAGTATAGGTTTTAGAAGACCTATGTAAAGAAACGGCTGAAATTCATAATATATGAGGAAAAATAAAAAATGAAAATTGTGCAATAAGGTATATTTTCTTCCAAGTAAAATAAAAAATAGGAGCTGATTAGAGAACACTATCTGGATTAGAAAATAAATTTAAATTAAAACATAAAAAACAATAGTTATGAATAGAAGACAAGAGAGTGGTATTTGTACATAAACAATTAATAAAAATACACATGTAAGAAATCAAGCAAAAAAAAATAATTTAATGTTGAACTATATGTATTGACTTAACAGATTTCACAATAACACTTTTTCAGGCTTGAAAAAGAATTTTAAAATAGAACTTTATCAACGACATAAAACTGCAACAAATGGGTATACATATCGAAATTGTGGCTGAAATTTACTCTCACTTTTGTTCTGTCTAGAAAAAACACAAAAAAAAACACTCACCGAAGTTCAGCTCATTTGATCTAAAGGAGGTCGCTGGAAGTGGAATTTTTTATGTATGTATGTTTATGACTAAAAACTAAAATAATATTTAATTTCGTTAAACTAACAGTTTTTCCAATAATTTTTTTTCAGACTACATTAAACTAGACCTTGTGCTGATGTAAGGCTTAACCAAAGGTAAAAATTTTCTCTCTTTGAAGTGTTTCCCCTTCGAACGAAGTTGAAATTCTGCGTGCCATAACCCCATATCATCGTCATTATTTACTGATTGTCCATTCTTCAGCGACAGCTGCATATTAAGATCTAGGTCTTTAAAAAATATATCTTCATTATTATGTTTATAATATTATTAATGTTCTCCGGAAGTAACTAAAAGTATTAGCGTGCTATGGAAGATAATTGTTCAGGATATATCACTCGAGGTGTAGGTTGTCACAGCATAGCGCAGCAAGTTCTTTCGTTTCCTGTTAAACTTTATGTATACGACCGATTTATCCGACAAAAATAAATAAAATTAATTTATGCTTAAAGGGAGCGGAGGAGCAGTTATAATTGTCTGTTATCCTTTGAACACTTATATCCTTTGAGTCCTTGGCATTACCAGATAAGGCAGGCTCGGTCGCATCCTGTCCTCTCAGATGAACTGCTTCTTGTCCTCTGTCTCATCCAACTCCCTTCTCACTTAATGGCTGATAATTTAAATTTTACAATCAGCGGAGGAAGAAGAACTGCTATTAATAAAGTGCAAGCGGGAAGAGTCTAAATTAAATTTGTTTCGTATGCCCGAATTCCCTTGAAATTATTTTCGGGCTAAATACGAGTATAATGCTAAGTTCGGAATGTAACCTTCAAGTCTAAGTTGAAACATCTAGATTTAGATCTATAAATCTTGTTCCTCAACAAATGACGAATGTTTTTTTGTTCATATATTTTGCTGACTGTAGACTATTCAAGAGGACAGATACAAACTTAATGAAAACATTTTACAGAATCTATGGAATTGGCCAACGACAAGAATTATTTAATAAACTCAAAACATTACAGTTCAGAATTTTTTTTTAACGTAAACTGTTGATATATTTTAGCGAATGACCAGAAAAGAATCATCCAATAAATGATTCCACTTTTTATATCCATCCCCACTCTTACGACCGCGTCAGTCCAGTCAAGTCAAGTATGGTTGACAGTTCGCATATGCAGCAATTGTCAGTTTTTCATATTAAAACCTCTATTGTATGCCTATTCCTATTGTTATTTCAATTGCTCATCATTTATTCATCTGCTTATGTCTATACATTCAATGGTCTTAAGCTACAATTTCGACGTCGTTTTTTAGAAAAAGGCGTAAGCGTCACTTAACAAACATTACAGGAAACGCAAAAAACGTTTTCCCCTCAAATAACAATATTTATTTTTTAAAATGTTATTCCTTAATGTGTAAAGTAGGATTTTATTAAGGTGGCAATACTTTTATAATTACAATATATTTTTAACGTAGAACTGGTCACCGCCAGAATGACAACTATTATCAACTGGCCCGACGAAGACCTACAACGAAGGCCGAAACGTTGGCACACACTAAAAAATAAGTTCTATATATTAAACTGTTAAATAAACTGCTCCTATGTAGGATTATTCGATAATAGAAAAATAAAAAACAGGTCTTCATAGTAGTATTACGTCTGCTCCCAATAATAATATTTAATTGAGATGGGGAATTTTCGAAAAGTTTAGATGTAGAATAAAATAATATATAATATATAAAACAGATAGTTGCACATAAAATTAAAGATTTAAAGAAGAATGTTAAAAATGTTTACAAATGAAATATTATTCTAAATGGTCTTCTGTCCCATATTCAGCTTACCAGAAAGGGCTCCTTGAATATTAAACCCAAGCAAACATCTTCGAAGTGAGGAATAGTAACGCAGGATTTGAGGTTGTCACAAAGATTTTCTGATGATTTTAGAAATAGGGTTGTTCCAAGATAAGTTTATAAAAAAAATAATCTCCATTACTTTTCGAAGTTTAACAGAAAGTTTATCAATGAAAATAATAAAAAGGGAGATAATTAAGTTCGGGTTTCGAAAAGGTGGAAGTGGCTAACAGGGCAGATAAAATATTTATATATATAGAAAAAAAAGTTAAATTTCCATTACATTTCAATTGTAAAATATGCCGCCATACAGTTTACATAATGCCAGCAAGGAAATAACATTCAGCCATTAACTGATGGCTACAAGCTTTGATTCAATCCTCTAAATTTTATAACGTATCTTTACTAGAATAAATATACAAGCAGCAGTATGCAATCACAATAATGTCGGGCATCTGGCTGCAGTAACCCCAAATATATGAAGATATTCAATTAAGGAAATATCAAGTAAAGAAATAAGTATCATATCATATATATATATCGGGCGTCGGAGTGATGACCATATCCGTGAAACCTAAATTACGAAGGTAATACGAAGGTAATATCTTGAAAAAGGCTTAAGGGCCAAAAATTCAAAATTTAGGTTTCAATTAATTATGAGACGTAAATATCACCTCTATCGATTCCCGATCATGATATATCGAGAAAAAAATTGGAAATGTTCTAAAAATCGACTATTGATGACTTAAGCACCACATAATGACGACCCTCAGTTGTCACTCTGGTCTTGACCTGTGCAATTAGCATAAAATTGAATTGTAGTTATAAAATGTTTACAGCCTTAACAAACTCCTACAATAAGTAATACAATTTGAAAAAAATATTGTCAATTGGGAAAAAACGTTGCATGGGCTTCCTGTAAAATTTGTTTAATGGCGCTTACGCCTTTTTCAAAAATCGATGTCGATATGCAGGTTACTGAAACCATAAGCAGGTTACTGAAACCATATGTTTTATTTACACGTTATTCATTAAATTATTTGCATATGGCTGAATATGTTAGATAAATAATCTTGAAGAAAAGGATTGTTAACCAATAGGTTTTTAGCATTGGATTAACTCCCAATGATTTCAAATATTAGAAGTTAATTAACCATCAAGTATTTTCATTATGACAAAGTGAAAACTACTGATCCATATAATTAAGAAAGGAGAGGATGAGAATGAATTAGAAGCTTTACGAAAGAGAAGGATTGTCTGGTTTAGTGTTCCAGAGTAATTGAAAGATTGAAATTTAAGGATTCATCAGGAATTACTTAAGCTCAACACTATTATTGGTAGCATGAAATCTATTACAAAGGTAGGTGGTTACCGAAAAATTACAATTAGACTTAATTCATAATTACGAAAAATTCATTTCTATTGGTTTATGATCAAAAGTGTTGAATAATAACCAGCAATTCAACTCAAATATTCGAAACGCTTTTGATTATAAATATTTGTTTGGCCCTTTAATTGATTTTGCACTTAAAAAAGAACGAATACCACTCAAAGCTTATGAAAATATTTCGGAATTTTGTAGAATTTATAAAATCATTTATACCCTTCCATTAGAAGTTCAATATAGGTTAAACTGAAACAACATATGATTTAATTAAAGAAATTAGAAAATTTAATAGTTCTTATGTTATGAAAAATAAATTATATGTAAGAAAGGAGAATGAAACAATGAAAATAGGCAATAAAAAACAGGTATCAAAAGAATCAAAAATAGAGAACAAACTACGTAGCATATGTGGAGCTCATGGTTTTAACAATCCATACCATCCAATACAGCTGTGTAGAAATAAAAACTCATCAAAAAAAAAGTTAATTTGATAGAACAAGGTGATGACATCGAGACCGACGTTCTACGAATTGAGATGGACCAAGATGACTAAAAAAAACTAGTTGGCCTGGAAAAATTCACACCTATTTCACTAATCAAACTTAACACTTATCGTAGATGAACGTAAATTAATAACAGCTGTTTATGATAATTGGAACAGCCTGTTCATTAATTAGTGAAAAACTTGTGAATTCATTAAAATCAAAACTAAGCTGGACAAGTATGCAATGAAAAAAAAAGGCAATATAGAAGATATTTTATATTTAATAGTCATATAAAATAACAACTTTAATTATAATTTATTATTAGGATTAGATGCGGTTAAAAAATATAAATTAATACAAGGTGGAAATTTAAGAATCTAACATAAAATAAATGATGATAATTTAACATTAAGCCTAATCAAGAAGATAATAAGAATGAGCATCCAGTTGAAAAGAATAAAGAGGTTCTTAATCCAAATGAGAACATTAGTAATAATAATTTAAATATTAGGAATTTTTAAATGAATTTAAATCATAAACAGGTCAGAATTAATAAATTAATCAAAGAATATATGTCATATTTTCCTAAAAATAAATTTGATGTTGGGTCGGTTAAATTTGATGAAGCACAAATTAAATCAAAATAGAACGTATATAGCAAAGAAACCATACATTTTTATATTTTACATTTTTGTATTTTCCACACTACTCTGCATCTAAGATAATAGGGGTATTTGCAGCAGTGTGATACGATTCAGGAATAAGTAACGACACACTGCTGCAGGTAAATCAGGTTACAATTTTCACAATAGTTGTGCACACAGCCAGTTCTTTGCTGCTCCTCAGTCCGACCATCATCTTCATCTTCTTCCCCTCCTGCGTCCTCGGTCCGGCTGTCTCCCTGGCACAGCAGCTCCTTCTCTCCTTTCCAAGGAAAAGTGTGTTGGACTCACTAAAATCTTCCAACCGCACACAAAGTTCTTGAAGTGAGGATCGTTCTGTTTGGTCATCAGCTGAGGAAACTCATTCTCGGTCAGAGACTAACGCTAAACTAGTTCAGTGCTAGAAGAAACCAGTACAAACTTTTCTGTTCGATTCAATCTATTCAATATTGAATTGAAGATGAATGTATAAAATTCGAAACTAGTTTTCAATAAAACAATATTATAGAAGTATCAAATAATTTATCAATCCCTAATTAGGAATTCTACTAGTTTATACGTCAGTGGACAACCCTCTAATGCATTAACCCTACATTTAACTCATAAACCAAACTTTAGAGTGAACAGAATTCACTGCAAATTAAGTTAAGATAACAAGAATATTTCATGGACAAAGATTGCTGAAGAGTGTTTGAATGAATATAATGTTACAGTAAATAATGCAATAAAATTCTCACCGGCATATCTCCTGTTTGCTCCGACATCGGAAAAGTGATTAAATATATATAGCAAACGGTAATAAATTAAATATAAATAAACTGGATGAGATTTGAAGCAGACAATTTGTTATAAACAAAAGAGTTTTCAAATCAATTTATGAAGTGAGATGTAAGAAGAAACAGGCGAATCTCTTCCGCAGCACTAAACTTATACCTCACTCTTTTTCTACTGAGAAACAGAGCCATCGACCGAGGGAAGAGTTACCTAGTTGCTGAAACCATATGTTTTATTTGCACATTACTCACTTAATGATTTACATATGATTACATATATGATTTACATAGGTTGTATGATATATGTTAGAAACAGTATATAAGAAAAGGACTGTTAATCAATTGATATTTTGTGCATTGGATGAACTCCTTCTGATTAAATAGATTAGATATATAAATATACTTTATTGTATATTATTTATTGCTAATAATACAGTCTAGTATTATATTTTTCTATAGTTCAGTTTTCAGTGAATTGGTGTAATAGCTCTCAATAGATAATTATCATTAATTTTAAATTTTGAAATAATATTCCAAAGGCCTCAGATAATCTAAACAACTCTATAATTAGTATAATAATTAGTATAATATGTGTATATAAAAAAAATAATCAAAAGAGCAGTTCCAGATCCGTTAGGATTTACTTTTGTTGTTATATTTCACGTTGGCGACTATGTGGTTATATTTTAGAAATAAATATAACACAGATCCAAAAATAAAAAAGTAATATAAAAATTAGGTGTATATTACTTTGTGTTTGACGACGTTTCGAACTATATGAATGTTTTTTTCATGGAAAAACAGGAACTGAAGAAGAGAAAAACATCCGCCTACGTGCCCTATCTCAATAGATTACGAGATTTTTGCAATAACTTCAGCTATTAGTGGAAATTAAGGTTGTGATTAACAGATAGATTCATTATTCATTGGCGGCCTTCCAACAAATTACTAACCAGCAAATACAAATCGACTAAACTCGAGTATTTTTCGATATGAATAGAGAAGTGTAATGTATTAGTAATCATTTCCTAACCCATAAGCAAAGAATTCTTAAACTATACGCTCGGTAATCGACTGAGTAAATAATCGATAATGACAAGATACTACGATTTATCTTGGCTGATATAGAATCGAATAAGAAATGTAGCGCGGATTCGAGATGTTATCCGAAGCAGGTCAGCTTTAAATGACTTCGTCCTTCGCATTTGATGCGGCTCAGTCTGCAATGGAATTAAGGGCGGCCTATCGAATGCTTCAGAAATTGATATTATCGCTAGAATATGTGTTCCTTAACAAAATTTAGGGGTACCATATTTTTAATACCCTGTAAAGAACATTCTATAATTCCTTCCTAAAGATGGCTTAAATTATGAAAGTTATTGTACCTTGGGACATTTTTAAACAAATATTTTTTTTGTTTACTCGTATCCGAACAGTAATTGTGTAAATGTATCGTGTAGCCATTGCTGCAAACACTCTTATTGCCTAGAAGGAAGAGAAGGATGTTAAATAAATTAGGAATAAAACTATGGATGTTTTGCAAGTTACAATGTACAATGATAATCTTTGGAAGATATGTTCCATTTCGTTGTGTTGCCTTCATAATTCTTCTGTCACCTCATCTATTTTCCAATCAGATAAAAAAAAAAAATGTTTGTTGTTACACTTCTAATATTATAGCGAAAACAGAAAATACAGTGAAACTTCTCTTAATACCCCTCTATAGCGAATCCCGGTCAAAAGGAACAATTTTATCAGCATCGGTTCGTAATTTAACGGCTAAATTCAAAATCGGTAATACCCAAGAGTCTGACATAATTAAAAACAAAACAGTAATTTTGCATTTATTTCCTGAAAATTCGATTAGTGATCAAGTGTATCGATTTATTAGAAGTAAACCAGGAGAAGTTATCGACAAATCGTACATTTATATGTACTGTATGTACATAATAGTGTAATTTCATTTTTGTATTCTTTTTTAATTTACCCCTTATCAGCGGACACCTCCGTATAACGGACAAAATAATTTTCCCCAGAGGTGATCGTTGTGTAGAAGTTACACACTTATAGCGAACTCTATAATAAAAAAAAATATTTTTATCTAACGACTCAGCTCCTTCATTACAGCCAGGATTTCCAATCATTACTTCCAATCCTCTTGATATATTATTGACAGTAGACCTTTGGACAACCATGTGGTCTTTTGCCTAGAGGTACAGATTCTCTCTCTTCATCCATACGACAAGCATGTCTGAACGATAATAAGATAAATAATAATTACCGTAACTTGGGTTATTTGGATACAGTAGGAGGTTACGTGGCCACACCGAAAAAAAATTAGACCTAAATCTCTTATTATGAAAATATAGACATAAGTCACAATCACTACTACAGGTAGCAGCACTATCACTAAGTCCTGAGGCAACTAGGGTTCAAGTAGCCCCCAATTATGGTACTCTTTTTTGGGGAGAGCTATTATTTGTAGTTATTTTTTTATTAGAAATATGATATGCAACTATGGTCATTTTGTATGAATATTTATTATTATTTTTTAAAATAATAAAATCTCCTCTCTGCAATATCAATAATACAGTAGAAATTACGGATTCAACGTATTTAAACAAATGCTCACGCTTCCTGGACATAAGAATTCTGAAGCCGTCCTAATTGGAACTAGCCTGCTAATTTTATTTTTATAGCTAGTTGTTTTCTTGGAGTTATCTCATTGCCAGTTACGTTGGAATCGGAGGTGATAGGTTAAGTAACAGACCTCTATAATGACAGCTAACTACTAATGGAGGCAATTGCAGGCAGATCTGATCTGGCTGTAGCAGCAGAGCAGTTATCTGAACCTAAATAGGAGCTGCTTATCCCGCACTGATAGCCATCGGCCTTCCAACAATCGTCTCACCTAGTGCCGCTGTAAGTAAGTCACTAGCAAGGCCTGATAGAAATAGGCCACCTGTCGTCTGAAGTTAATAATTTAGATACAACTTTCCAAAATAACTTATCTACATCCTAAAGCAATAAGTAGCATAGATGTCAGACTCGGGTCTGAGAGGCCCCAAACCGATTTTTAAACACTCTGATGGATAAATTCAACAACATTGGTTTATCTTGAAGTGTACCAACAAAAAATAGGAAAAATCGCTGATAGACTTTATGAAGAATTGTAATACGTATCTGATTTTAAAGATTAAGCGGGATCCTGCGGACACCAGTGTGAACTTGTAGGGCCAACGACTACTATCAGTCGAAAATAGAAACTTTTTAAAGCTAATTGAATATGAAGACCAAATTACAATTTCAAAAGTCCTGTAACAGTATATTAGTCATATTTTTTTATAAATTGGCAAATAAGGCGTACTTACAAGAGAAAATTATTAGCGGTTCAGCGCTTTTATCAAATCCTCTTGTACTGTAACCAACAACGACACAGTAAGGCATGTTTCTAAAAGAATGTAATATCAACTGGAATATTATCAAAAAACACAAAAAAGATGAGAAACTTGGTTCAGATTCTAGGGCGGCGTGAGGTTGTTGGAGTGGGATGAAATGAGAGTGGTGGGGTCACTCTTCAAGCCTCCATGGCATTCTATTCTATTCTATATTCTGTGGTTATAACTCAACCACTGAAATCATGGCCGCTTATGCTCCTGACCATTTATTTTGATTTATTCCTAATATGTTTTAACCCTATTCATTTCTAGACCTAATTCTTTACCAGGATTTATAAACATGGTTGTATTTAGTTTAATGGATTTCGCATCTTCGCCTAACAGTACTAAATCATCAGCGTACCCAAGCAAGGATTTTTTTACCATCAAGAGTTAAACCTTTATTCCTACGGCATAACTTTTAAATGAAGTATTCCAGCGCTATATTGAACAAAACTGTGGAAAGGTAGTCTTGGAGTGTTTTTAACCTGAATTGATTAATCTTGGTTTGTATTCATCATTGAAAGACATCTCAATTTAATTCATAATAAAATTTGCAAAGAGGAAGA
The DNA here is from genome assembly GCA_948150685.1 of Rhaphigaster nebulosa. NCBI lineage: Eukaryota > Metazoa > Arthropoda > Insecta > Hemiptera > Pentatomidae > Rhaphigaster > Rhaphigaster nebulosa. Next base: position 211,283,788 of record OX411306.1, on the reverse strand, counting down.
AGAGAGTATTTATATATATATATATATATATATATATATATATATATATATATATATATATATATATATATATATATACTATATATATATATATTTATATTTATATATTAATATTAATATATATTTATATATTTTATATGTTTATATATATATATATATATATATATATATATAAACAAATAAAAAAATTATTAAAAAAATAAAGGTATATCCTTCTTTCTTGGATGATATTTTGAAGTTGCATTGTATACTTGTTAATAATATTTCTCAACCTATTCTCTTGTAAGATATTTATACTATGATGTGACTGTAGTAGCCCTATGTATTTGGGCAGCACCACTTAATATAATAAAGTCTTAAAATCTCTTTCTCTCGTTTAATTTATAAATTTTATCTCCCAAGTCCATAAATATAACCTGATCTCGTTTCGCATTTCTGGGGACCCATGTTTCACCAAAGCTGCTCAACATATAACAATATAAGTTTTAGGTATGTAGCGATTGTTTCAACAATAGAACCGTGTGGAAGTTTTGGGACGTGCCACTGTTGGGCGAGCAAATAACATCCGTTCGACATTGGGAGGGAAAAACAAAAGCTAAAATTTGGAAGTTTGATTGCAATAGTGATAAACTAGCATCGTTATCCCATAATGCCCAGAAATTTTAATAATGTTAATAATACCTTAAAATCAAATAATCGTTAGGAAGGAAAACTATTTTTTAATTTAATTTATTTTATTTAGAGCTACTTTGTCTATATTTGTTGCCAAAACCCTAATGTTAAGTTCTGGGCAGAATTGCGCACTGATTATTAAGACAACTAAAACAACGTTTTTTAAAAATATGTACAATGCATTCCGTCGCATCAAGCAATAAATGGCGCTATACTCTAAGAAAGAAGTGTTTTTTTCGGATTTTGCGCAGCCGCTTTATCGATATTGGTAGATTTCATTATTGCAAAACAATCTAGAAACCATGAAGATGATATAGTTAAAATTTGGTAAAGATTGGTTCAGCGGTTTTCGCGATTAGCGCTTACAAACGAAAAACGGCCTGTCCTTTTAGATAATACCATGATGTACGAACGCAACTTTAAAAATAAAAATTTTAGATTTGAAGTTGTTAAAAAAAAAAAAAAAATATGATATTTTATTGTATTCATGTTGTCAACCAAACGGCTTGAATTCAAATTTTGCACCCTCTATCCAAACACATAAATTGACAAACATTGTGACGTCCACTAAATTTTCCGATTAAGTTAGATTGGATATCCAAGAAACCAATTTGCTCGTCCCAATGTGCGTAAGTCTTTTCTTTATATTTATCACTACATTAAACTTACCAAGCTTCTATTCAGTATATCGGTGAAAATGTTTGTCAATTAATCATCGATGCCAACGAGGTTTATAGCTACTGTGATAATAGTAACTAAATGGCAGTATCTATGTGCAGTTTATTTTAGTATGGCATAGAATACAACGTATCCTAACAACTTATTTGTTTACAAATATATTTAAAAATTGAATGATATGTAAGCAATACTAAATACAGTTCACTCATAATATTCTAATGAATATTGTTTATGAATAGGATATGAAGCGGTGTAGAGACTAGAGCCATCTTAGATACAAGGACGCCCCACCCTGTGGCCTTAACCTTTATAGAGCACTGCTATAGCCCACGCCATCGTCAGGTGGATATCTATGTGTCTATGTGAGTGTTTGTGTGTATGTGTGTATCTATATGTAATTTATATGTAAACAATTCTGATTATATTCTGTATAGACACAATATACATAGCAAATGTTGGAACTCATATCAATTAAAGGAAAAATTAAGGAAACATATCGTTTATTATACTAATTGAATCTCAGAAGACTCAATTCATTGTCCTAAGTCATTGGTCTTAGGTTTAGGTTCTTTTTTCCTTGATGTGTATACCTCCGTATCATTCTTCTGTCAAATGTCCTTTCAAGGTAATGTACAATATCTTTGTAATTTGGAAACTGTTGCGGTAAATGGAAAGACTGTAATAAACAAGAGTAAAACAGCTTAAAATAAAAAAAAAATATCATATTTATACATAAGTCCATGTCATACATGTCAACCGGGGTTGGAATGGCAGAAATTAAGAGTTTGCTGTTGCTCTATCCGTACCGTTCATTTTAAAAATACGTCACTTAAGGATGGTGTTTTACAGAATTTGCTTTTCAGCAAAGCAAAAATACTGTTACATTCTTCTGTGTATAAGGGCCTATTTCGATTATTTCAATTTTTTTTTGGTGTTTTATTTTTTAATCTCATAGTATCATGTGTAATCATTTTTTACTTTTATAAAAAAACATATATTCGTTACATACTAACATGGAAGCTTTAGGCTTTCAGAAGTTTTTTGTAAAAATGCAACTGCGATTTCAGAACTTTCTAATGCTGTAACTAATTCGTAATTTTACTACAGGCCTGTATCCACCGAAATACCAAAATTACAAAAACAAAAAATCGAATTTTTCAAATTCGTATGTTTAATATGGGACCGACGATATGGCCACGGATTTTTTCATACAAAATCACAAATTTAAAATCTGGGATGAATATAGGCAGAAAGATAATCATCTAAACTTCCAAAAATGTTAAACGATTTTTTTCTTTACCTGTTTGTAAAATTCTTAATATTGAAGTGTTGCTAAGAAAATAAATACTGGTTTATAATCTGCATATAGAATCAAAACGTTTTATTTTAATTATAATATTATTGTAAAATATAAATTTTACTCAAATAATATTAAAAAAATATACGATTTTCTTTTAGAAAGTCGTAAAAAAAAATAATTACAAGTAATATCATTAATTAATGAATATTATTTATTTATTTTTCAATCTATCTTGCCTCTCGGAAATACGGGTTTCGGAAGTACTACCTACGGATGAGTTCTCTTCCTTTTTAAATTTTCTTTCTTACTGTGTGTTCATTATTCTAAATTCGATTTATTAAAATAGGTTGGTCTCACTATTTCCTTCCAATCGTATACAAAGGATAGATAGCAGGGGTAATTTTCCTGATTAACTAATTGAGGAAAATCACTCTCTGTGATGACATCGAGGCAGAGAAAAACATCTTCCTGTTAATTCAAAGGGTTCGAACTGTTCGAACTGTAACATGGAACTAAATGATGTTCCTGCTTTGGGCATTTTGGTATAAATGAGCAAATTAAAATATAGTTAATTTAACATAATAATCACAACAGAAGCAACACATTTACTCACAGAATAGAATTTGAAGTTCCAAAAAGGGCAAGAGGGTGTTTTTTACTTTTTAAAGAAAGTACTCGGAAGTAAGGGCTCTGGAAAAGTTATCAAAATTACGATGCTAAACATAATGTTCTATGAATAACCTAACTATACATATTTGATCTTTTAATTTTTGTTTGATTTGAAATGCAATAAAATACTTTAAATTATATTAAACTACAGGTAAACGTTCAGTGCGACTGTAATCATAACACCAATTTGAAGTTATCCATGAGCTTTCGTCTTTACTAAGATTACTATTTTTATAATAGTCTAGACTATTTTTATTAATCATAGATGGCGTTTATCCATCTTATAATTGGTACATTAAATTATAATTTTAAAAAGCTAAATCATTATCATCATAAACATTTATCCCGCAATGAACGTGTATCAGAAAACAGTTTAATTATTTATTTTATATTTTAATTGGCAGAAAAATTATTTAAACAAAATTGATGGCCAAATATGCAAAAATATCCAATAACTCATAAAATATTCAAAAATATGTACAATAAAATTTAATGTATCTACGCCAAATGGATTGACTTGTAAAGACATTCAATCATTTTCGTTGAAAAAATTATCAGAATAAATTTGCATAAAAATTCGATCTTTGGTTATCAGCAATATTATTGCTATTATCATTCGATAATCCTTGATTATTGGTAATGAATATATACTTACTTTCGTCCATAATTCGTAGATAACGAAAATAAGGGCCTTGGACAGGACGATAATACAGCTATCAGTCAAAGAGAGAGCGGGTAGAAGAACTGTTTAACCTTTGACCGTCCAGGATTCTAAGGAAGAGAGTGGAAGGCTATTGTCGTGATGAGATCCTTCTGTTCTCAGGATAGCAACTTCGAGGAAGAAAGTTCTATATTACAATCCTAAATTTCGTAAGAGGGTCTTGCAAAATATTGTTGTAATACGTATGTAAGAGCCCTGGTTACTCTCGGAAACAATTAATATCGAATGTGTTTCGCAAGAAGGGCTAATCTGTTTTTTTATTCAGAAGCCGATTTGTTTACATCCTAACGAGAAGCTAAAAGGACCAATCAATAAACCGTTACGTTTAATTCTTCTTAAGTTATTATGGCTTAGTTTTCCATGTAACTTAATGCATCTTATACAATATAACATACAAAATTAAACAAACATCAAGTTGCTTGGAAAACTAAGCCATAATAACCTAAGAAGAATCTCAGAAAGACATGCATGAAATGCAAATTGGCCCTTCTTGCGCAGCACAGTCGATATTTCCTTCTCATATAGCGCGAAAGAGATATTATCGAATATCGGTATATGTTTTCTTTAACTTTGCATCGATGTCGTATATGTTTTTATGTATTATACACCCATGTAGAAACAAAAACATAGACGTATACTTAACATAACATATACATATACGTTATACGCAAACATACAAGCTGCTCTGTTTTGAAGTGTTAATTACAACTACTTATTGGGTTGTTTCACATGAAATGTCCGTTCCAATGGCAAAGGTTCCTTGATGAAAAAAAGTTTATGAAATAATTACTCTCTATGATTTGTTTTTTGGCTTTAGAAGTGGGATGTGATTTTATATTTTTAAGTCCTGATGAATTCTTAATTGGTGAAACATTCGCTTGTAAAATTTGAAAGGTTTAAATTCCAATATTTTTTGCACATTTTTAGTCGTATTTTCCCCTTAAATAATAGCTTTTTGCATTGTATCGAAGGTCATCAAAGGGTGTTCTCCGCCATTTTGATATTTTCAATTTTGTATTTTAGTGAAAATATGATCTTAGGGAAGGAGCTCTGCTGCTTACTGTTTTTTATTTTGCTATCATAAATAAATCATTATTCTAATCAATCCGTATCATTTTTTTCCCTGAATTGAGGAGACCAAGGTTTTCTCCGTACGTTACTTACAGCTTGCAAAGCACCTTTCAAAGCAATCAAATAAACATCTTCTAGAAATACCGTAAGATAAATCGGGTTAACCTCGGCCCGGGCCAGCAATTGGTACTAGTCGCTTCTTGTAGTAAGACCTTTACCAAAGGCTGCCGAATCCCAAAATATGAATAGAAAGAAATCCCAAAAAAGAGATACAGCAATTTTAGCAGATTCTCCCAGGGGGCCGGAACTAGGATATTTACAAACAATTTACATTACCCCTAAAAAAGGGGGGCAAGCTTAATTTTGCCATCCTTTTTTTCACTAGAGCTTCCGCCCCATAAACGTCAACAGATTTATAACAGTAGTTTAGGCAATAGTAATATTTCTAAATAAATATCAGTGACTCATTTTATTGACTTAATCAAGGTAAAAACAAAAAAAAAACCTAAACAAATATTATTTATGTAACCTAAAAATTAAATTTCGCTCGAAATTTGCAGTCGTCTAAATTTTACCACAAGGAGCAAGTGCCCCCTTCTTCTTCCAACCCCCTCTAGGATTCACCATTTAAAAGAAAGGTTAAGGAAATAGATAAAAAAGCAAGAAAAAGATTAATGAAAAGTCTATTGAGAAAAACAATTGGAAATAACGAGGATGTAAAAAATAAGAAAGGAAGTAAAAAGGAGAACGAACGAAAAATCTCATTTAGTGAAGAAGAGGATGATGATGACTGATTTGATTAGCTTGTCTTGAACCATTTTATAACAGTAAAGCTAAGGAAAAATAGATTTAATGTATAAAATGTAAGATGAGGGCTCATGAATTATGCACCCCTATAACCTATATGTAATGTATCCTATGAAAACCGATATTACTTTCGGAATTGTGAGTGCGTTCGAAAGTGACTCGGCTAATGTAGGATATTTTCTTAAATATCTACTTAAATTAATACTTTAAATTGTTATTAAAGATGTATATACTAGTGCATTATCAATATAATTGTTTGATTTTTCTACTATTAATACAACTTTTTTCAATAATAATTTCTTTTTTTCAGTCAGCTTCTATTAATAGACAGCTTCGGTTTTTGTGACAACAAATCCCAATGTATATGACAACCAATCCGGGCAGGTTGTCTCCAAAAAGTTTCGTCGACAGGACTTTTTTTTCTGAAGAGCCTATGCTGCTATGGCCTCAATTTTGTTGGTGAAAATATAGGCAAGAATACATATTACAAGATATACAAATAATAGAAAGGGAAAGAGAAAGGGAAACTGTAAAACTCTTAAAAATAAAAAATTGTGACAAGTTGTCCCTGTCTCCCTTACAAACTGTTATTCACTGATATACTACAGACTTCGATGTAGAATAATCGATTTGAATTTATTAGTTTGACATTTACTGCAGAGGCAAAGGTCAAATCTAATAGCTGTAATCGATGAACGAATCATTTATGAATACAATGAGTCGAGAGAACTGTGAGATTGAAGTAAAATGGCTCGTAGAAGAGCGAAAATTATTTCTCTCGTTAAGTTATAGCGCAGACTTAGGTATACCGTGTATAATTAAGACGATTAAAAATGTTGCTCTGAAGAGATTCCTTGACCTTTAGTAATCAGATTATATCAATAATCAGCTGCTCTAAATGAAAAAATCATTTTTTTTTAAGTACTCTACATATAGGAATCGAAAGAAAACACTTTCGAGTGTCCAAACATTTTTTTAGGAAACTCTGTTTAATTAATTTTTTTGTCTCCGTTTAATGAATTATAATGACTGAATGGTTTGCTGAAGCATTTTTCAATGAATCGATCGGATAGCAAGTCTATAAATTGAGCAGAGAAAAAGAAGTAAAGAGCTGCATTTAATGATCGATTGCAAAGGTTCAATATTAAAAATAACAAACAAACAAAAATTGTTAAATGTATACACATTTTATAAATAAAATAAATAGTATATTTAATAATAAAATTAGGTAAAACCTCAAATTTTGAGGGGGAGTTGAAAATACTTTTATTTTTTATTTCTTGGTATGCTGATTCCAAACTATTTTACATTTTTCCTTTATCATTATAAATGGCCGAAGAAGAAGAATTAATTTTCAATATGTTCCTAAAATTATAAAACAAATTAAAAAAATTTTTTTCTATTATTCCTACATTTATTTCTTAAATTCATAAAGTACCTTCTTATACATCATAATATCATAATATAATACAGTCTCGAAACTACAAACGAACATAATTTCTTATTTACCACGGATAAATTAAGTATTACATAAACAGGTCTATTTAATTAATAAATGACAAATGTGATCGCGAAGAACAGACCACAATGATTTGGGCCTTAACAGTTTACGAGTGTAAACTATTTAAAGAGGACAAACTCATTAATTTGGCCAACAATTATTTAAAAATTATTTAATAAACACAATATAGAATTTTTAAAAAGTTTGTTTATAATACAAAAACGCTGCAAATTATTAAATGTATTGCACAATGGTTTGTTATTTCCACATAGTTATATTTTAAAAATATCTGGTGTGCCCAATCACAAGATTTTGTTAAAAGTAAGAATGCAAAGATAGTCAGGATATGTTGTCAAAATAGAGAGTGAAAAAGTGGATATGGAGGAAAATGTTGGCGGCGTACTTCAGCGGGAAAAGGAAAGACTAAAAAGCTGGTGCAAGTGGAGGATGGATCCGAGGAAGGATGAAGTAGAGATTCGAGGAAACTGGCAGTTCGTGATTGAGAGAGAGATACGCAGGACAGAAAGAAATGAAAAAGGATAACCAAGGAGACCCTCGGGTCAAAAGAGCTGAAGAATTAGTCTACAAAGTTCAATACGCTACATCTCCGATTTCGATTATTTATATGGTGTGGATTCCTATTACCTTTCGTTCGACTATAACAAAAACAAAATAAAAAAATTGGACGAACGGATTTTTTTATTCGATATTTGAATTCTACATATCTTGAAACGTAAAACTTCAAATTTTGAGGTAGAGTTATAATTTTTTTTCTTGTTCGATTACAAAGGCTCATTATTGAATATAATTGACCAAAAGCTTTTATATAGATTTTTTTTTTTAATGCCTTTGTATGCAGATCTTAAAACACTTTACAATTTCCCTCAATCATTATAAATGACCGAGTTATGCGCTTGTAAAATCTCTTATCTGCCGCCATTTGAAACGAAATGACGGATGGTGACCTCAAGTTCCGAGGATCACCCTGGGGTGGCATGAGACTTTGTTGCCAAATCTCAAGAAAATCGGTCCAGCAGTCTCGGGGAAAAGCCGCGAGATTTGGATTCTATGTATCTTGAAACATAAAAACTCAAATTTTGAGGGATGGTTAAAACACATTTTTCTTGTTCTATTACAAGGGTCTATTATTGAAAATAATAAACCAAAAAGTGATTGTTAGGCGCATGTTCACTAAAAGGTTCTTCCCCAAGTTGTTTACATATAGATTGGATTGTTGAATTTTTTTTGTTATAAAAGTAAAAACATCACAAAATCTATGACAAACATTTTGTATAATATGGAAAGACCAAATTGTTTTTCCAACAACCGCGATGAAAACAAAAAAGTAATTAAGGAAATAATAATAAATCTATTGCAATATTTTGCTTCAAAAACGTTAATATTTTAAAAGGGCTGCAAGAAATTAGTGATATAGGAACGACTAAAAAATGCCTAAACCTTTTGAATACGTGTGCATTGTAACAGGTTCTCAGGAAATTTTTAATACGATTTTCAAATACACTGTCTGTTTTAAAAATATGGTTTGATTAGATCAGAATCAAATATTCCTTCGAAATGTTTTTGAAAACTACCTAACTCTTATTAAATCTTCGAGACCAACATCCAGAGGACGTCCCCACCCAATTTATAAGTATTTTTTTCCAGCCAGATACGACATATTTTATACTAATCTCTAAATATTTGTTACCAAATATTAATGTTAATTATAATAGTAACCAAACAAAAAAAAATAATAATACAATTTTTATTAAGAAAAACTGATCATTTCTATCAATTATAATCGAAGACTACATTGTATAAATTATTTTGCGAAATTAGCTTAGTCCTATTTCCATCCTTTTCGGGTCTAAATCTCCAAAAAGATTTTCCATTGATTTTTTTAAACTTAACTTTTGGACTCTTTCATTTTCAAGACTTAAAATACTCAGATTGCTTAGTCAAGGAAAACCCATGGTACTTCTCAAGTATTTTTTGTAATTTTTAAATAGCTTTAAAATTATTTTTTAATTCAGTTCTTCCGACGCCCTAACAAGTCATTGGCTAGGTTGCCTTGGCGTTTTAAACGCTATGTGCACAGCTCACGTGAATATTGAAGGTTCACAAGACGATCTCTGGCAGTTATCCAAGAGTAGGCGAGCTCTATTAGGTTACATCATTATATCCATTGGTTTTTTTCTTCATAACGTCCTTCAATCAAGATCACACGTGACTCATGATGTCTCGTGTCGTGGGAGAGGATTTAAAATGTTGAGATTGTCGTGGAATAACTATTGAATGATATGTAGTAATAATATATAATAATAATTAATCATAGAAGCCAAAAATATAAAATAGACTATATCATCAAATTTAAGCTCATTCTCGAGAAAAATAGGTGATGTAGACCAATTTGCCGATTTCAAAGCGTCGCACATGGGAGTCTCCGAGAAGCATAATTTTTCCACTTATGGCCAGCTTGGGTCGGTCCTACGCCGCAGTAAGTAAAACGAGGCGTCGGGACAGGTGTATCCCTATAAATATTGGTCATAGAAGGATCAAGAATACGTCCGAGGAGGTAGTTACCTATCTTGAAGTTAGGATTGGAAGAAATTTCAATGTGACGCCTCACTTGGACTTTGACGCCTATTGGAGAAATAGAGTGATCATAGTCTTTAATGGACTCAGTCGTATCGGTGGCGCTTTTTGGGAAGTGATTGTGTGTATCCTGAGGTACGCGTCCCCTGCCTGGAACCAGAGTCTTTCGAGCAGACAGAAAGACTCAGCGAATGGCTCTGCTTCGAGTCACCAGGTCATACAGGATGGTGTCTCATGAGGCGTTGCAGGTCTTAGGAGGAAGAATGTTTCTTGATCTCCTGCTTGCTGCGAGAAGATTACTTCCGGCGCAAGATAAGGAGGGAAGGCCCGACGGATCAACCAGTGAATCTACGGGTGAGGATCAATGCAGACCCTAGTAGTTAGAAGAGAATCCTCCGGGAGGAAACAGCAGAAGAATGGAACCGGCGGCGGGTGTCTACTCCTAAAGGAGCTATCTAGAGGAAGTACTTTCCCACCGTCGGATCGCGACTAGAAACGAAATGGTTCCTCTCGGACTACTGGGTCTCGCAGAGTCTCACAGGACATGGGATTTTCAGAGCGCAGCTTTTTAAACATGGAATAGATATCGATCCCCTACGCCCCAGTTGTGGTGTACCGAAAACCGCCGAATATATCGGCACAGCCTGCATTGCTTATGAGGCACTGATGGCCAAACTACTGAGGGAGACCGGGCTCTATGTTCTGACGGAGAGCGAGTTCCGTCAGCTGATGACCGAAAAGAACTATCCTCACTTCAAGAACTTTGTGTATGGTTGGAAGATGATAGAAGATGGCAAGGCCCTGTCTCCTTAGTCGAAATGTTCCCTGTGGAGAGGGATCTGGACTTTGCCGTCTAAACCTATTTTTACCTCCCCATTCCTCAACCTGCAGTATGTATCCCAGTATACCATCCCTCCCATCCTTTGTATAACACCATTAAACCCAAGCTTGGTAACCTATTTTCATCATTCTGAATTCTTTCAGTATAACATTTATAATTCTTCCATATAATTCTTTCATGGCGAAATTCTGGACTGTTTCAATAGAATTCAATAGAATATTAAAAATATGTATGTTGCAGATGTTCTTAAGTTACTATATTTTTATTACATGAAGAAGTTTTTATTTATTTAGTGTTTCTACAATTATTTTTGTAATTGTAATCGCTGTCGCTTTTTTAAATCTTTATTTGGCAAAATCAATAATTTCAAAGGAAACATTTACTTGGTTTTACAACTATTTTTGCTTCATTTGTTTATTATTTTACCCGACTACGGCGAAGCTATAAGCTTGACCATTAATAAGTATTTAACGATTTTTAGAGAGAAAGGCTCAACCACTTTTCAACTTTGATGGCTCAAATTATTCGTTGTGATCCCGTTAAGGTTTAGAAAAATTTCGAGCTCAAAATATTAAATAAATGTTGTATTAAATGTGTTTAATCTGACCGCTTGGGGGAATCAAACGATTTTTTTAGCGAACTGCATAACCGATTTTCAAGTTTGATGGCTCAAATTATTCGTTGTGATTCCGTGAAGGTTTTGAAACATTTTGAGCACAAAATACTAAAAAAATACAATATTTCATTATATTTTAAGTATTTTAGGTTTTTAATGTTTCTGATTATATCATTTATAAGTTTATGATCATATGTTATAAATTATAAATAGACAATATTTGAAAAACAAAAAACATTAAAATAAAATTTAATTTAATAAAACATAAAAACCCAGACTACGGAAATAACTTTCATATCCTACAACCCAATTTGTCCTAAGGGACGGAATGTACTTGCATACCTACTTAAGCGCATTAGTTGGTTGTTAGTGAAGTTGACGCCCCTGAATATTGAACCTTGGTGTGGTAGTCGGGTCCCATCCACTACACATTACGGCTCCTTGCAAGCACATTCCCTCCCGTTCATCTGGGTAGGTCAAGATACAAAAATATGCTTGCATCTATGCATGTAAACATACAGAAAGATATAGAGTAAAGAAGAGTCTTCTTTTCCATTTGGGTGTGGAAGACACCCAACTACTACACCTAGTTTCAATATTCATGGGCGTCTACTTATCTAAGAATCCACCAATGCACGTAAGTAGATATACAAGCACATTCCGACACTAAGGACAAATTGGGTTGTAAGATATAAAAATTATTTTCGTAGTCACAGTTTTTATTTTTTATTAAATTTAATTTTGTTTTAATTATTATTTCTTATTTAATATCATTTGTGATTTACGGGGTTTTGTCCACAAAATGATGCTCTTGGTCCAGTGTGTACCGCCATCATTAATTATGCACTTGATTAAATGAAAACTCTAAATATCGATTTCTGTAAAAGACGATTTTGGTGTATTGCTGGTCAGGAGTTACTTATTAGTCGTATTTTTCCTAAAAATAACTATTGCACACTATTGAAGATATACGGAGAGGCATGGGAGTGCATTTTATAACTGTTTTACAACCCCAAGCAGATTATTAACGAAGTTTCGGAAAAAATATATATCTATATCTATATATATATATATATATATATATATATATATATATATATATATATATATATATATATATGTATTTCTCCGCGCTACACATTTGGGCACTTCCAGCGCCCCCCTTTGGATCAAATGAGCTGAAATTCGGTATGTAGGGTTGCTTTTTAGGCAGAACAATAGCATAAAAGTGAGGGCAAATTTCAGTCTAAATCTCCGAATTTTTAGCTGATATTCCATACCTCTGCATCCCTACCAAATTAAGTTACTGGATACAAATTTGTATAAAATTGAGGTGATGTTAGGGAATTGCCTTTGGGGTCTCAATTTTTTCTCGAGCACTCCAGCGGTTTTTCGTAGTTTTTAAGGATTTACACACTCTAGGACCCCTTCAAATTAAGTTAGAGGGTTTAAGATGTGTAAATGTAAATTGATGTAAAATGAGACGGTGCTAAGGAAGTGCCTTGGGGATCTCAATTAAATTCTCCCATCATCATCATTTTGGGCGCTACAATCCATGTGGGGTTGAGGCCTTCTGAATTGCTTCTTCCATTTTTTCTTCGTCTGGGGGTTCTATATCTCCTTCCCGAATGTTCAGGTCCTGAGCTCCTTATCACATATCCCCATTATTTAGAAGATCATCAAAATGAGTTCTCCATCGTTTCATGATCCTTGTCCTATCTGTGAAAAGGGTGCCATCTGCATCCTTACAAGCCGTTTAGCCTGAAAGGGGTACGACTTCAGTTTACAAGCTGGCAGAAATTTCTTATTTCATCTTTCTGTCTAAATTCGTCAATTTTTCCAACTGATTTTTTTCCCCCATTTCCTTTTCTTTCTTCTGTTCAACTGTTTCTCTGTTCATCTTCTCATCTTATATTCGTCTGTTGAGCTCCGAGTATTTCGCTGGATCATAATTCGATAGGCATTAATCTTTAAGTTGGCCATCTCCCGGCAATCATCATCAAACCAATATTTTACATAAGTTCTTTCCGCCTTCCTAATACTTCATTACTTGTAGTTACTATGGCCTCCCTGATTACTGTCCATCTCTGGTTGAGGTCACAGTTCTGATCTATTGCTCTCGTGTTCACATCCATTCGAGTTGAAAACCGCGTTCTTGTGTCGGAGTCTTGTAATGATTTCTTCCACATGATATTCTTACTCTTATGTAGGCCACAGTGAGGTAATGCTCCGAGTCCATATTAGCTCCTCTGTACACCTTACATCGATTAAGCTTAATGCATGCCGAGCGCTAATCACCATATGGTCAATTTGGTTTGTTGTTTTACCATCGTTAGAACATTAGAATGTTGCAAAATTTATTTTTTTAGGAGGAACATGGTACTTCCAACAGTTAATATCTTGGACACAGAGAAATTTACTAGCTCTTGACCGTTATCGTTCGAGGTGTCGTGTATGCTGAGTTTTCCGATAGTTGGTCAGTTACGTTTGCTCCTTGCCAATTTGAGTAATAAGACTTGTATGTCTGCTATAGAGCATTCGTCAACATATCTTTCTCCATCTCTGTCCTCATCTTCCGAAGCCTCGGTTGGCATGTGCACTAATGACGTTATAATTGTAAAATCTATATAGCAAATTTTTGGGTGAACATCCTCTTGCTAACAAGGAAGCTAGTTCCCTTATCTAGGTGTGGTACTTATCGTCACTGCAACAGTAAATTGTGTGACTCTGTTTGTTAAAAATTCCTTTACTGATTCTCCTTATTTTCTGGATTGCGGCGATATCAATATGATAGGAGTCCAGTTCAGTTATGAGCCTTTGCAGGGTTCCCTGTCTATATAGGATTAATACATTTCAGGAGGCCCCTTCAAGTTAAAGGGCTGAAAATGTATTGTATTTGAAATATAATTAAATTTGCTATAAAACAAAAGAAAAATCATTGAAACCAGACAAGCATTTAGCAAAGATACGGCTTAACTTTTCCACACAATTTTAGTCGTATTTTTCTCGAAAATAATAGACTATTGCACAGTCTATCTGTGCAATACTCATCGAAGGTCAGCGGAGTGGCGTGATTGTGCATTTTCTATCTTTTCCATAACCCCTAGAGCACGATTATGGAATTTTTGGAGATTCCTGACTTTTTTTTTTTTCAGGCTCCTCATTATTTTCTATCTTGAATTTTACTAAAAATACACAACCTTAGTGACGGAGCACTGCTGCTCACGCTTTTCTTCGATTCCAGCTGTGTTTTGATGAGATTTTGGTGTTTAGATGCGTGATTAGATTATGTTTGTAATCTACATGGTATCACGTTATACATTTTTAATAATATTTCGTTGCCACGAAAAAATATCATGGAAACTTTTCTTTGAACCACGACTGGCGAGTTAATTAGCCTAGCATTTAGAATAGATCTTAATACGTACTGGTATTACCAATGAACGATATGGAGCCAGCATATAAAAATCATCAAAATGGTTCATAAGATATTTTCTCGTGACGACGATATTTTTAAACGTAGAATTGCGTACCTCCATCTGTAGTGCGTTTGATGTCATTTTTAAATGCCCATAGATCCACTTCTTGTAGAATTGGTATAATTTAACAGTGGAAATTAAAGACTGCTAAAGAATTTTTGGATTTGGACTAATGGCGATTGTGTTGAAAGCGAGAAACGTGGACCAATTTTTAGTCTTGAGTTGAAGATGTCAACGCTTATATACAGCAATATAATTTGCAACACATGACTGGATCTGCATTTACAAGATTGCTATTTTATAATTATATATTCTTTGCAATTCTCATTACTTGCATTGGAAGTAATTCTCTGACTTTAAACCCTTTGGGTAGTGTGGTACGCCACTCTCTGTCCAATATTTTTAATTATTAATGCTTGATAAATTATATTAATTACTTGATCGATAAAAAATCTTTTAAGAAACTAGATATGTTCTTAATTAATTATTTTTTATTTTTAAAATTTTAATTTTAATGAACAACTAAAAATTTTAAAAGCAAAATATAAATGAAAAAATTCCTTGACAAGTATAATTCTATATAATTCTATAATCGTTAAATCAACAGATCTAACTGCATGTAAACCATATGTTTTTGTTATATAAAATTTTATCCGGGTCATAATGATTCAAAATTTTTAATAACTGTTCACATTTTCGTCTATATTCTTAAACCTTTGAATGAAAAAAATGTAAATAATACAAGTAACGCAAGAACATACAACTAAGAAATCTTTTAGGAAAGCCCAGTATATCTTTAAAAAATTGTGCAGTCTGACAGATTGTATTATTGCCGTGTAGAAGAAGTAGAATTCGGACATTCTTGAAGATCACAGTGCTAGATAGGTCCATGAAGCCTTCCTACATCTACATCTGGCTTAATTAACATGTGTTTTGCCAATGTATCAAGGTTCTGCCATAAAAATATTATATATTCGTTAATAACTTCAGAGTTTCAAAGTCAAAATCCTCGTTAAGTTTTTAGCATAAACTGGAAAAGAGCGTCGACGCATATTAGACCCGATGAGCAAGGCTAAGACCCGACGTTTCAAGAGACGGATAAGGAAGAAACGATCCATTCAGGTAAAAAAGTCCGAGGAGGCAAAACAGCCATTCGAGGACGTCCTGGTTAAGAAATTGATCGTCCAGAAGAAGAGGAAGAAGAGGTCTAAGAAGAGCTCTCTCGAAGAGAAAGAAGAAGAATCTTCGAGGATTATGCTCACCGTCACCAGGTACGGAAGGATAAGCAGACCTCCGTTAAGATACGTGGCGATATAACCTCCATCTTCTGTTCCCATTAAAATATATTACTATATATATGTTAATGTTTTCCATTTATCGTTTAAGTACCTAATTCTGAATGGATTCTTGTTAACGATATAATATAACCTTTTCCTGATATTATCACTAGTTGTTAAGGAGGAAAATGTATAAATATATTGATGGTATATTTGAAAACTAACCTCTTAATGCCTTTCAGGGTTAAATTTTCTCGCTACCTCTTTAAATGAATGATCTTCACGGATTTTCCTCTCAAAGTTGCTCTTCAAACTTTTAAAAATTTATCAAGAAATAACTCTCTTATTGTTAAATTTGATAAATATTAGTATGTTGGATAATAGTTCAAGTTATAGTTTTTTTTTATGATTTGAATGACCTTAATAGGATCAACTCAATTAGTGAACAGGTACTAGTAATTAATAAACTTCCGTCTATCAGAAACTATAAAATCAATAAGGTTTAGCAGAGAAATATTCCTCAATTTGCCATTGTGCGACCGCTTACCACTTCCCTATTCCAAGTAGACTTTGAGTATCTGCTGCCTCACCATCGGTCTTTGGCTTTGCCTCAAGCTTCCTTAATAATGTATATCTCGATTTCTATGATAAAGCTGTGTATTATCTTGCACTAATCCAATAAATAAGTAGATTAGATCCGAACTTTTGATTGGATCTTCTAGTTCGGCAGGGGAAGGATTTAAAATATGTTATTGTCAAAGAAGGGTGTATCCATCATTCAAACGTAATTTTTGCTATTAAAAACACTATTTCATTTAATTTTTCTGAAATAATTTTATTCAAAAAAAAAAAGTTGATGATAGAGTTTCTAGTACTATTATTATTAGGACAAGATGATTTCCTGCCACTATAAACAGAAAACACATCTGAAGAAGAAGTTGGAAGATCGTGCACCACTCCTGGTTGGTACGACGACAGCCGTCATGGCCACAGCAAACTAGAATATCCTCTTCGTAAAGCAACCTGCCCTCAACTAATCTCAGCACGATTTGTCAAGCGTTTAAACCAACCAAATTATTCTCTTTATCCTCAACAAATAATTAGGTAGAATTTTATGAAAGAGTGCAATGTTAAGAAAAGTCTTGGCAAACAAAAAATATAAAACAGCAGTTCTCATCCATAACACCCACCTCGAAAACTTACGAAATTCTGTCCGTACTGTATCCTGTAATAATATTCCGCTTATCATTGTAAAACATTCTGGGCTACATCTGGATGAGGCGAGTTTGAAAACCTCATAAAATACTAAAATAACAAGAAATTGCTCGCCATTTACGACTGATTATTACTTGCTAGGTAAATGTTATAAACGTTTATGGCAAATGAACCATCAAATAACTTACCTTTTAATTTCTTTAAAATATAAAATCGTTCATAAATCCATACTGCATTTTATTGTCACAAATAACATTAACATAATGAACTTATAGTATAGGACCGATAGAAAAAATATGCACATTTTTTTCCCAAAACAAGTTCTTGCCACAATTACAAGCCCAATAATAAAATATCCAAAAATGGCCATATTTCGCGATTTTTCATTTTTTTTCCGAGAAAAGTTGTCGACCAACTTCGATTGTTTAAAACTAATTTTTGCCGTATTTTTAAACATTATTAAGTACTATTTATTTTTTAAATAAAAAAAGTTTTTACTTCTTAATCGTAAAAAATAACACTTTTCGGAACGTTTATGAATTTTTTTAACCAGGTTGCTACATACCAATTTTATTATCTAAAGCTAATACAATTTATTGTGTTTCTACTCTTTTTCTACTGATTATCATGTTGAGAAAATCCGTTGGAAAATTATTTCAAAAAATGAACTTTCGCGCCTGGGCTATTAATCTCCTATAGGTTCAGGATTTAGCCTGAACTATGTACCTTTACCTTCATTATACATTCTATTTCAACTCATACTGACTAGTACCAATACATATATATATACATATATATATATATATATATATATATATATATATATATATATATATATATATATATATGTATATATATATATATATATATATATATATATATATATATATATGTATATATATATATATATAAAATTATATATCAGGGTCGTCTACAAAAGTTTGCTATTCATTGCATCAGCACGAACGCTATCCAGCCATCTCGTTTTGGATCGTCTCACTCTTCCAGCTTGATAGAGGGTTTCTATGGCTAATTTTTTGGGCATTTCGTTCTCATCCATCCTGGCGAGGTGTCCTGCCCATCTGAGCCTCCTCACACTGATCTATTTAACGACGTCTGCGTTCTTGAAAAGTGCGTAGATCTGTCGATTTTTTCTTCTTCTCCAGGCATTACCTTCCCGTATCGGAACAAAAATTCTTCTCAGTATCGTCTTTTCAAAAATGAGCAGCCTATCTTCATCAGCCTTTTTCCACGCCCAAGCTTTAGATCCATATGCGAGCACCGGAAGAACAAGTACTTTGTAAAGCCTCAATTTGGTCTCATTGGTAATAAACCTAGTTTTAAATTTCTTGGCAAGGCCAAAATAGCACCTGTTTGCTGCTGCGATCCGACATTGAATGTATTGTGATACATCGCCATTAGCATTCATCTCTGACCCCTAATAGACAAAGTGCTGCGACCTCTCAAACTTGTATGTCCCACTCTCAATATGCTCTCACCGGAAACGCTCTGGTCCAGTCTGCATATATTTAGTTTTGATTTCGTTAACAACAACTCCAAACTTTCTAGCTGCCTTTTCTAGTTGAAGAAATGCTTCCTACAGTGCAGTCTGAGATCTGGCAACAAAATCGAAATCATCGGCATCCGAAATATCTGGACGGTTCTGTTGAAAATTGTGCCCATCGTTTGTATTCCAGATTCCCTCACTGCTCTTTCTTCAGCAAGATTAAAAAGTAGCCAGGTTAGCGCATCTTCCTAATTCAAATCAAATTCTTCAGGCATGTCCGACACAATCTGCACTTTGCATTTTGTCTTCTTCATCGTCATATTGGCGAGCCGTATTAGTTTGGGAGGAATATTGAGATCATACAAAGGCTGATACAACTCTCGTCGGTCAACACTGGCATAGGCCGACTTGAAGTCAATAAATAAATGGTGTTTTGTGATTTTATATTAACGTGCCTTCTCAAGAATCGTCCTAATAGAGAAGATCTGGTAGGTGGTGGAAGCCACCTTTCTGAAGCCAGCTTGGTATTTTCCAAGAACTCTTTCTGCATGGGGGACAAGTCCGCAAAAGATGATGTTGGATAGGACCTTGTAGGTGCATGGAAATAGCGTGATATCCCTATAATTATTGCAATCAGCCTGGTCTCGTTTTTTGTGGATGTGGAATATCACTCCTCGTGGTAGATCTTCTTCCTCACATGTCGATATTATTATTTCACGGAGAACTTTTCTTAAACCTACACTACTGTGCTTCAGGAGTTCTGCTTGAATTCAGTCATATCCCGGGACTTTGTGATTTTTTAATTTATTTATTGGCTCCGCTACCTCTTTATCATCAGGTGGCTCTGCATCCACTTCGTCATTCATTCCACACTCATTCTCTTCTTCCACGCTTCGTCCATTATTATTCTTTTGTCCAATTCCAGGTAAACCTCTAATTTCGAATCTCCTTCGTTCTGGAAGCGAGCGATTCTAGTATCCTTACTAAAGCCTGGGAACAAGGAAGACTCATCAGTCTTCTCTCGGAATCTTGAACTGTGAACTGTTCTATCCTCTCTTTGTATACTATTTGAATATGTATATAATTGTATATAATTGATATATATATATATATATATATATATATATATATATATATTCTATTCAAAAGGATTAATTTTTTGGCCCTAAACTATAAAGTCGAGCAGAAGTACACTCATTACTCTTTCAGTTTTCATCTATTTGGTTAATAGTATTAATTTGATATACCACAGAAATACAATTATGTATTATCAAGAAATTTAAAAAAAAAATTAAATTAAAGTGTAAGGATACAGTGAGAGGTAGAGAGGAAGGTCCTTGCAATGAGTCCTTGAGGATTGGTCCAGATTACTCAGGGTCGGCTAAGGACCTTTCTTCGCCACCGGCTGGTCTTCCTCCTGCCCCGCTCCGTCGATCTGGAGTCCAATCTTCCCTAATCTTCTCTATTTATATTTGATTCATTTATTTATAAACCAAAATTTTTTGCATCGCACTTGGAGCCTGGTATCTTGAAAATCAAGATTGAATTTAATAAATTTAAGTAATGATTAACCCTTTTACGTAAATGAGGTCTATAGATGCCTAGTCTTCAGGTGTGTTGAGGTAAATAACTTCCTGATCCTTCCTACATATTTATAATTTTAAAAATAAAGAAATATATTTATAAAATTTTATTTATAGCTTCTATTTTTACCAAATAATTCTTATAAATAATTTTCTTCATATTTTTGTATATATATTTTTTAAATAGTTGACTTCTAAAGCAGTCTTTTACTTATCAGATTTGTGAAACATAAATATATGCCCAGTATTTTTTATGAATCTTTGTCAAAATATAACATAGTTTATCAAAATATAAATTCTTCATCGAACTCCTAAATATTTATTAAACTAAGCGTTAAACAAATTTTGTTTTTGGCATACTTAATTTGTTCATGAGTGAGCGTCTAACGGCTATACAAAGTAATTTAAAAGAAACTAAATCTGTAAAGAAATGTTAGTTTTGACTTGCTTTCTTGATTAAATGCGTCCAAAACTTTAAGATCTACCCCGGATAATAAAATTTAAATGAGTTAAACGGGTAAAAATTGGATTAATCATATTCTTTGGATCAGTGAAAACACTAAAATGTCTGAGAAACTAATTTATTGGCAAATATTAAAAAAAATTAACCAAAACTAAAAACATGGAAGATGGCGACTTGAACGGAATTCGCCACGTGGATGTTATCATTTTACACAGACACAAAAGACAAATTCTGATATTTATGACTAGTTTAAAGGTGAAACCCTAAAAAAAAAAAAAACATTATTTTAAAAAATCTGTTCGAATCATTGAAACTTGAATGATTACAATGATTCTTAATTTTTACTCTCTCACCGGGAAGTAAAATATTGTAATTGGGTGAAAATTTCGATGAACAGCTTTCAACGGACCTAAGCGTCTCATAGCCTCCTCCTGAGTAAAAAAAACACATTTTCGGTCATTGGTCTGGGTGTCTCTCTATGTATGCGATTATCTCTTGATCGGGTGGACCGATTTTCTTCCCTTTATTTTGATTTTTAGGATATTTGTAGGTTAAAAATAATTTAAATTGGACAAGTAATGGCAAATATACGCTGAATTGATTTTGCTACCATGCTAATTTTTAAACGCGTTTACTTTTTTAAAGTATTCTGCATGTGTTTCCAAGGAAACGCGTACACCTTTGTTTAGTTTTTTGATGATTCAAAACTATATATCGACGTCGTTTTTTGGAATAAGACTAGTACACCATTTAGCAAATTTTAGAGGAAACACATAAAACGATTTTTCCCTAAATAACTTTTTTTTTGTTTATCGTTTATTATATACAATAGGAGTTTATTAAGGTGGCAAACCCTTTATAATTACAATATATTTTTAAGGCTTCTAGCACCGGTTAAGGCTAAAGATCGTTAGGATCGTTTGGTAATTATGCCATCAATAATCGATTTTTTGACCATTTCTAATTTTTTCTAATACCGTGCGCGAGAATGGAGAGAGGTGATATTTACGTCACATAATAAATTAAAACTTAAACTGTCGGCACTTGAACCTTCTTCAAAAAAACGATGACTATATCTACCGGAACATTCTAGATTCCCATATGAAAGATAAAGAAACTGGTTAAAAAACTAAACTAAAATATCTGATGTGGGCAACACATGACTTCGTTTTATGCCTATTAAATTATAAATCCGTGACTCAAAAAGTGATGCTGAATTTGGTTACTAGTTACCGAAGATTACAATAAAAACGACACTCGGCGTCCCGACATCCATCTATTGACACACACATACAAAAACACACACTCTTGTTACTGGAGGTCTTATTCCGTTATTATATGTAGTTTTCTTCCAGTAGGTAACTAGTTTCCAAGAGATTTCTTCATGTTCCGTGACAACAATAAAACTGTCAATATCACTGGAAAAAGCGTTGGAAATCGACAGTTTCGATATTTTAAGCGGAAAACCCCACTTAACTAATATCTTATTCTCATGCTGCAGACTTGTTGATCTCACAAATGGGGAGGAAAACCAGTATTTTACACTCAAGTTTAACACTTAAAACAAGTGATAAAAATGTTTAATTGGATTGGAAACCAAATCGCGTTTGTAACCTTCATTACCGAAACATATGATTTCTCTTTTAATTTAAATATAATTTTTGATGTAAGCTTATTATGACCTTCAAGTAAAGTACCCTTTTCGGCTCACTAATTTTAACCAAAATCTAGTAAATACATTTATATCGATATAAAAGTCCTATTTACCAAATTTGAGATGTTTTACATTATAATTAATATAATTTTTTATGAAAGTCTAATATGACCTTCAAGTAAAGTACCACTTCCGGTTTTCCAATTTAGAACAAAATCTAGTATGTTATTTAAATCAATATATAAATTATAAATTCTAAAATTGAGAAGTTTTGTATAGTATTTTAATATAATTTTTGATGGAAATCAATTATGAGCTTCAAGTAAAGTACTACTTCCGGTGATCATGAAGTGACCAAAAAGGGAGGTTCACAACTAGATTTTACAACAATCCTAAATACAAAATTAAAACTTTCTACAGCTAAACGTTTTGAGGTTATGCGAGATACGAACGAACCTACGTAGAGACGCCACGACGAAACTAGTCAAAATGTATTCAGGGATGGTCAAAATGGATATTTCCGTCGAAATCTGAAAATCGAAAATTTTCGCGATTACAATACTTCCTTTACTTACTTGAAGTAATATATATATATATATATATATATATATATATATATATATATATATATATATATATATATATATATATATATATATATATTTATATATATATATATAGCCAACCGAAAATATATATATATATATATATATATATATATTTTCGGTTGGCTCTATAGACCATGGAGATCTTTGGCAGCGCGATGTGGTATTCATACAGACATGTATTGCTTGCGGGAGAACAGACAGCCTGGAGGGGGTCACCCAACCTCACGTTGCTACGAACCATGGTTTCCATGGTCAGCGGCAGGCTATCCATAGCTCCATAACGCGGTCCCTTTGGTGCCAATTCGGCAGTGTCCTTCCCACAGATTCACTCCGGTTCAAGGAAAGTGACAAAACTGGTCAAGATCCACGGATTATGACTGTTTGGAGTCAGCAGGCGCACGAAGACCTATATTTCTTTCCCCGAAGCAGACCGTCCATGGACCGCACCTTCGGGCGGCCATTTTTCGTCCTGTAAGACCACACCGCGATTCTCAATTTAGGTACACGGGGTAGGACCAGCACTCCTACGCCCGGCCTATGTGAGTTGCCTCCACTAGACTGACAGGCCTCACATACCCGGGAGAAGGGGCGATAAATTGCTCGAATTATTAAATTAAAGTAATGCCGACACCGAGATACGAACTCTAAACCTTTGGGTTTGTGAGTGGGTGCACTTTTGCAAGCGCGTTAACTCCCCTACTAATTAACGCGTTAACTAAACACCCTGACCCTTAATTATATATTATCACCCATTATTTATGTTAAAACGTGGGGAAGGAAGGGTGATAAATTGCTTGAATTATTAATTTAATTAAATTAAATTAAAGTAATGCAGGTACCGAGATTCGAACTCACAACTATATAAATATATATATATATATATATATATATATATATATATATATATATATATATATATATATATATATATATATATATATATATATATATATATATAAATAAATTAGTGAAGATACAGCAAACAATCACGGTATCGGACTTCGCACCAAAAGCTGTAAGATATCGTGTATTTGCGACATTTCATTCCATTCAGAATATTTTTTTCAAAACAATGTCCAAGCTTTCAATGTATTCTTTAAGTCGTAGGTATCAGGATGAATTTCCAAAACTTTAACAGGTCTCCTGAAAAATAAATGCTTCCTATAACGCTTGCCAATATATACTTACATTTTTTTTAATGTTAAAAAAAAAATGATTAGATTAACATAACTTTGTGTGTGTATATAAAGTTATAAAATAAATTAAGTACGAAATTAAATGATTTTTTGTCTCGTAACGTATTTCTCTTTCCTGACATCAAATTAAATAAAACAAAAATTGATTTAGTTTCAAAATAATTATCGCTCAACCAGTTGACCAGCTCTATCATGTTTATTTAATAATAACTTTTATAATAACGATATTATAATTACAATTATAATTATTGATAAGAAAATTAATCAATTCCTAAGAATGAACTTTCAACTGTTGCTTGATTATTTTAGCTATACCGGTTGTACTGAACTTATTTATGGGTTCCAATCCCTCCAAACCGGTACTTGCTTTATCTTTTCTCACTTTTTTTCTTTTGTTTTATCCTCAAGGACTTCAAGGTGAATTTCTTCGGAAAGCAGACATGCATAAGAAATTAACTCAGAGCAAACATTAATATATGCGAAAGGCCTTTGCCATTTTCCATAATTAGCTCGAGTGCTTTATCCAAAAGTGCATTGTAATAAATTACAGGACGATTAGTTCTAATTTCAAATTATCTATCTATTAACTTCTGTAAGGGAGATATCCTATCAAAACAAATTACTTTCTATAAATTCATTTTTACATTCATAAATCAAATATATTGTGTCTCTCTATAAAGAGACAGTATGGTTGGAGTTAGATTGACTTTCTAAGTAACTTCACCGTTGGCATTTAATAGTTTATTTAATGAGATCCTTGAAGTAGATTATTCCATCAAAGGATGAGCCAGTATATTAACACACGCTAATATTATGTAACCATATAGCGATTATTATATTCACACATGTTCTTCCGTGACTTTCAATATACCTATTATAATCGACAAATCGTAATGCCTTTGTGTATGGTATATACCTTGGTGTATGGTTATCTTGGTAAGGAAAGTAAAATTTGTATGGTTTACGCTTCTAGTTGATAAATAGCATATCACTGGGAACATAGCATAACATCGCCTTGCTTACGCGAGTAGTTGGATACCCTCCAACTCAAATGATTATTGATTTTAATAAATGTTTACACATAAATGATTTAATAATACGAATTATGTATCCAAATTAAAGATGTATGCTTATAAAAGAGCAAATACTCAAAGAGAGACATAAATTAATTGCTAGAAAACAATTTGAAGATTCCAAAACACAAAGCCTCAAGTCTCTAAAATGTATATATATAAATAACTATAAATAAACTTATAAAAAAACTATAAATCAGTCAACGTTTCGCCAATTCAGGCATCATCAGGACACACACCAAAAGATCACATCTATGAACACCAAGTACAGCACATCTCACATCAACCGTCCAGAAAGACGCACCAACAAGAGACAGCACACCACTCCAAGACATCCAATCACATATTCATCCATAATAAATTATTATATTATTTCGATTATATTCTACTCGAAATTAAGTTGATCCCATAGTATTTAGGAAAATATTCTAATTTAAACACTAAACAGCGCTGAAAATGATTTATTATCTATTATGGTTTATTATATACAGTATTAAAAAAAATATATATATTCCGATGTTTTTATTTTATTTGTATAAATATATTTGTCTAATGCTTTAACATAATGATTCGAAAACACTTCATATTTTTCATTTATCTTCATAATTGGCTGAGATATGGCGTATGAAGCCTTTGATCGGCGTCTTTGGCTCCAAATCTAAAAAAAGCCGCCCAAATAGTCTCAGAGAAAAGTCGGAAACGGCGGACAGTCGACGGACGGATTTTATATTTATTCGATTTTTAAATTTTAGATATCTTGAAACTATTCCTTCCTTTAATCTCGACTTTTGAGAGGAGTTAAATTTTGTTTTTCTTCGTTGATTACAAAGCTTCATTATTGAAGACAATAAACCAAAAAAATATTTTTATTTATTTTTGTATTGAAAAGGCTCAAAGAAATTATTTAAGCTGAGAATTCAAGAATTTTTTATTTTATACTATGTTGTAAATGAAAATAGTAGAACTAAATGCGAAATACGGTTCATAAAAAAATCCGAATGTGTGCCTAAGAGTTTCGGCTTACTAATTTTTTTATAGCACCCGTTTTAGTTGAATTCTAATTCTATTTGAATCCTATTTAATCTAATTCTATAAAAATCCTAATTTTTTATTTGATGCCCGCATTATGCATGTTACACAAGTAAGCTTTCAAGTGTTACAAAAGTTTTATGAATTCCTCCTGATTTACATACACACATATAAAGTTATTAATACTTCATTATCTTATATTCGTGATGTTTTGGAGATATGTATAGCCTTGTTAAATCATTGTTTAGGAAATATCGTCAACAGCATATTTAAGTAGCCGATATTATAGCTACTTTTCACAGGATCAAAAAAGAACTTTACGTTTTACTTTTAACATCCGCATTGGGAATCATTTTTTTTTAATCCCTGGCCCTTTTTCCTTCTCTGAGCCCTAGATTTATGTTTATAAAATTTTATTCTGGTAAATAAATAAAACTAAGGAAATCGAAAAATACGATTTCTCACATTCGTTATTTAAAGTTGGTGGTGACGATAATGATAATTTTGGGGAGAGGAATACATAATTACAGTATATAAAACATCGAAAAACAAGTAAATATTCTCGATCCCATATTCTAAGGACATTTTGGCAAGGAAGAGGTCCTTAACCTAAATCCATTGAAAAGAGCAGAGTACAGAGCTGTTGACCAAGAGGTCTCCCTTCCTAGGTATAGCTACACAATTCCCCCCTGTCTTATATTCTACTATCCTTCGCTATTCAATTTTAGCATTCACAAAAAAATAAATAAAAGATTATTGTTGACCACTTTACGGTGGCTGGCCGTGAACAATTTAATCTTTTATAGAAGGTTACAACGAAAGAAATTACAGACAATTTTGTTTGCAAATACAACATAAATATGCACAAATAAACTACTTGAATTTAAAATATATTTACTCATTTTAAAGAACGTTTATAAATGCATAGAAACCACATCAGATGAGCTGCTCATAACATACATGAGTTGTATTGAAATTAATGAACAGATGAGTTCACTGATAACACAGACCAAAAAAAACTTTTTTAACTTTAATAGTTGATCTTTATAGATTTTTATGTGCTGAATCTGAATCTGGCCTTAGTTTTTATCAACCATAGGTAGTATTTCCGTAGGTTTCAGGCTCCTATCAATCAATCATCCTACCAGATCAAACATCCTAACTTTTTAAACTTCTGTAACATGTTAGCTACAATAGAAACATACTCTGGGTCTTTTTAATTTCCCAAGAACTTTGTAACGACTTGCTTGAATGATACCCATGCTTCTTTCTCATTTAAGGTCATTGTGGATTCAAAGTTAACATCAAACATTATTGTTCTAATGTCAGGTCCGACAAAGACGCCTTTTTTTAGTTTAGCTTTTGAGAGGCGTGGAAACTTTTGGCAGATATACTTGAAACATGATCCATCTTAGGGCAAAGCCTTTACAAATTGTATCATTAGGCCTAACTTTATATGTAGGTCTTCCTCTTTCAGGAAGACTGAAACCTGTTAAATTCTTTAAAAATCGCTTAATTTAATAAATTTAACTATAAAATGTGAAGAAATTGTGGGTGAGCTTTTTTAATATCATATTTAGATTCAGCATCCTAAAAACTATAGGAATAAGGTATTTTCAGTACAAAAGTTTTTTCATCGTTGGCCTGTGTAATTGAACATAAATAATTCAGGATAATGCATTTTCTGTACCCCAAAGCTATATTCGTTTTTTGATTCATAAGCATCGTGAGCCAAAGTATAATGCTTTTGCCGCAGTTCCAGCTAAAAATACGCCCACATTGCTCAGTTATTCAAACCGAACAGACATTACTTTCATACTGGCATTTCATTCCACTAAATCTAGCTGATGGTTAGACAGCACAAGGTGCTCCACATTTCTTTGAACTAACCTCTCACATTCCTCGACATTTCAGGAATATTAGGCAAATCGCAGGTTATGCTGTCGAAAAGAAGGGCGCAGCCAAATAACCTTCGAAGAATTATCGGAATTCGTTTTATAGCAACAAAGATTAATGGGTACCGGGTGTTTGTAACAGAAATTTTCAATAACGCGCGTGTCATCCACTATTACAAACAAGATAAATGAATCGATACATTTTATTTTCATTTTTGAAAATATTTTATAAACGAGGAGAACACGAAATATATCTAATTGTACAAAAAATAATTTAATTAAAAATAAAAATCCCGACTATGGAAATAGCTATTATATCATATAACCCTATCCGTCGAAAAAGACTTAACTGTACTTGCTATTTCTAACACGTTGATGGGTTGCTACTGAATTTGACGTCTATAAATATTGAAATTTGGTGTAGCAGTCGAGTTTTATTTTTATTAAATTATTTTTTCTTTTAACGTTTTTAATTTGGGCAGTTTAAATTTTACAACATATGGTCATGAACTTAAACCTTATAGGGTCGGTCCCATACGAATGTGACAAATTCGATTTTTTGTATTTGTTATTTTTCCTATGGTAATTCGGTTGATACAGCCTTTAGTAGTGTTCCGAATCTCTTGCGGCAGGCTGAAATCGCAGTTGTATTTTTACGAAAAAGATCTTAAAGTCTGAAACTTCAGTATTAATGAAATGGATATTATTATTAAGATATAATAACAATTACACATAAAACTAGGAGAAATAATACATCACCAACAAAAAAAATTTAAATAATCGAAATCGGCCCTAATACACAGAAGAATCTACCAGTTTTTTTGCTCTCTTGAAAAATAGTTATTTCCACGTTCATAAGTTTATCATGGGAACTTCGATATACTAAACATAAATTAAAAGTGGAAAATACTTAAAATATAATAAAGTATTTTTTTTTTTTTTTTAGTATACTGAGCTAAATTGTTTCAAAATAGCCAAGGTATATCACCAGGTATTTTTAACCATCAAAGTTAAAAATCGGTTAAGCCGTTCGCTCAAAAAAAAAAATCGTATAAATTAAATAAAAATAATAAATTGGTGCCATGTCGGATTCGCCCTTCTTGTATGCAGCGCCCCATTTCGCCGTTACCATGTCCAACTATCGAATATGAAAAAATGCGATTTTCACATTCGTTACTTTGAAACGCACTGTTGAAGCACGGATTATGGATTGTGGAAAAGGTTGAATTCCCAAACCTCAATCATTGACTCCTTGTGTCCTTTGGCGGATAGGCATTCGAGACTTCGCCACATTACGTACCTCGTAATGTACCAGGCGTTCAAAGTGACGAATATGAAAATCGCATTTATTCACATTCGATAGTTTGACATGGTAGGGACGATAACGGATTGGACCTTTAGAATGAAAATCCAGTTTTCAATTTTTTTTAAGGGAACACACGAATAATGAAAAATACGAATAACTAATTTCAAAAATATTATAAAGATTTATAGTAACAACTTGGAACTAGCGGGGTTTGAGGTACTACTCCAGAATCATTAACCCAAAATGGCGGAGATCTACAGATTTAAGGCCTGGCTGTACATCGAATATGCCGAACACATCCGAGTTTGTCCGAGGTAAAGTTAGTCTTTGATATCGAAATAAAATATCTGATGTGGACAACACATGACTTCCTTGTACGCCTATTTAACTATAAATCAGTGGCTCAAAAAGTGATCCTGAATTTGGTTACTAGTTGCCGAAGATTGCACTAAAAACGACACTCGGCGTCGCGATATCCGTCTATTAATACACAGACACACAAGCTCTTGTTTCTGGAGGTCTCATTCCGTTATTAAATGTCGTTTTCTATCAGTAGATAACAAGTTCCCAAGAGATTTCTTCGTGTTCTGTGACAACATTAGAACTGTCAATGTCATTAGATAAAGATTTCGACATTTTAAGCAGAAGAACCCACTTAGCTTCTATTATCTTGCTGCAGACTAGTTAGACTCACAAATAGTGAGGAAAACAAATATTTTACACTCAATTTAAAAACTTAAAGCGAGTAATAAAAATGTTTAATTAGAGTGGGGAAAAAATCGCGTTTATAACCTATATAACCGAATCATATGATCTCTGTGTTTAATTTTAATATAATTTTTGATGTAATTTATTATGACCTTCAAGTAAAGTACTCCTTTCGGCTAACCAATTTTAACCAAATTCTACTATATTACTTATATTGATATAAAAGTCTAATTTACCAAATTTGAGATGTTTTACATTATATTTTAATATAATTTTTGATGAAAGTCTAATATGACCTATAAGTAAAGTATCACTTCCTGTTTTCCAAATTTTAGCCAAAATTTATTAATTAATTTATATTAGTATTTAAATCTTAAATACTAAATTTGAGAAGTTTTTCATAATATTTTATTATAATTTTTTATGAAAACCAATAGTGACCTTCAAGTAAAGTACCACTTCCGGTAAATATGTAGTGACCAAAAAACTACGAACGTACGTACAGACGCCATGACGAAACTAGTCTGAATGGATTCAAGGATGGTCAAAATGGATATTTCCGTTGAAATATGAAAACCGAAAATTTTCGCGATTACAATACTTCCTTTACTTCGTACAAGGAAGTAAAAATACAGTTACTACACTTTAATTACATATCAGGAGTTTAACTGGGTTATAGTTTATCATTACTATTTACTATAAGAATTTATATATTTTTTTGGTATTTCTTATAATTATTTTACTTAATTTATGTATTTGATTTAAATCTAGTATTAGAACTTATGCAGTTTATGATAAACCATTTATTTATTCTAAAATGAGATCTTCAATTATGAATTCTATTTGAGGGAATATATAATTTCAGCCTCTTTACCTAGATTAATAAATTATCAAACTTTAATATTAAAAAATTAAGAGGAATAAAATGCACGATAGCTAAAGTATATTCACAAATACTAAACTAACAGAACCACTATAAATAAAATCATACAGTATTATAGAAAACAAATTGTATAACAACACGAATCAACCGACCGTGAGTGAGGAAATGAGCTCGTCGAGAAACAAATTTGCGAAGAATTTGAAAAATGTTTGTTTCCAAATAGTAATATTTCAAGAATATCTGGTGTGTCCATTCAAAAACTTTCATATCGCTTTGGTTTAGAGATCAGACAATTAGATTATCAGTTAAAGGAGGATTTGGAATGTTTCGGAAAAGCTGGAATGAGCTATCGAATAACTATTTTAAGGTGAACAGTTTTCCATAGCAACATGCGCAGAATACGTTATAAAAGACATCTACCAAGTTCAGCAAAGAAAGTAAACAGTAGCCAACTATGGAGCAGAAATCTGAAGCTTGTTCCCAGATGATCGCCGTAAACAGAGAGTGTTCGAAAGAAACTGTACCAAAGCAAGCAGGCTAAGATGGATAGGATATTTAATAGGGGATGAATTGGTACAGAGAAAAATAATGGATGTGCACTTCAATGGAAAAAGAAAAATGAAAGACCAAGAAGTTGAAGGAAGTGCAGAAATCCTCCAAAAAAGGATGAAGTAGAGAGATGCGAGGACGGCAGAAGCTCGCAATTGATAAGTCAGGAGACGTAGGGCCACACTGACGTCTAGCGCCGGAGAATTAGTCTGCAAAGTTCATTACGCTATATCTCAGCTAATATTGGTCCAATTTAATTTTTATTTTTTTTTTGATTTGTAGGGAATTTCATCACCTTTCAATTGACTTTAACAAATATTTTGGATAGACGGATTTTATTTTATTCGATATTTGGATTCTACGCAACTTGAAACGTAAAAGCTCAAAGTTTGAGGAGAGGTTAAATTTTGTTTTTCTTGGCCGATTGCAGAGGCCTGTTATTGAAAGTAATAAACCAAAAGCATTTATATGGATTTTTATTTCGCTTTTTATTTTTTTAATGCCTTGATATGCTGATTCCAAACCACTTATTGTTTCCAAACCACCATTTATAAACTTTTTCCCTTTGTTTATAAATGGTCGAGTAGTAGGCTTTTAAAATCTCTAATCGGCCGCTATTTCGAAACAAAAGATGGTATGTAATGTCGAGTTCCGAGGATCATTTTGGGGTGAGGTGTGATTTTGTTGCCAAATCTCAAGTAGTCCATTTGTCTCGGAGAAATGCCGCTGATGACGGACAGATGTATGAAAAGTATCCTGTGGTAACCATGGTACCTCGGAGGCTAAACGGCACAGAGTGGACTCGTACGGCCGCGGGGGAGAGAGAGGGGACACTTCGACGTAATTACAATAATTGTTTATACTTTATTAAACACACGACCAATGCAATAACGACTAGAATAAATTACCGCGGTTCTTTAGTTCGGTTACATGAGATGCGTTTCGCTCGTTTTCATTCAGATTTTTTTTCCACCGGCCTTCGTTTTTCTTTTATTTATAAATGAGAGATTTCTTGGGCTGACTTCTGAGTCCCAAAAACTCTTATTCTAGAATAAGCAAAAAGCCTACAGCGGGATAACGAAATCTATTTTATAGAAAAATTGCTCACATGATTTCTACAACGATACTGTTTTCATTAAATTGACACTTAACTGATTTTGTATCTTCGGGTCATTAATAGAATAGGCGCACCAATTACTTTTCATTACCTACAGTAACCAAATATCATACGATAAAAAGAATATTTGTATAGGTTAATTAAATATTTATAATAAACAAAGAGGTGTTACTCTGGAGGCCAAAATTCCAACACGTCCTGAAAGATTCTTTCAAAGAGAACAGCATCGTGATATTTATGCCTTCTTTCATCATTTAATTTTTCATGTAGTTCGAACAACTTTTCTTACTTATCGTTATATTTATGTATAAACATGTCATCACAGAATCTCATTAATAATTACTAACGATCGCTGTAGTTACTGAAAAGTAACGGGTATATCTATTTTATATAATAATAATAATTTTATATATATATATATATATATATATATATATATATATATATATATATATATATATGACCCGTATCTTTTATTGAAATATTGAAATTAAATTTGATTTCATTAATAGAATTAGCATCGTCGCATATAAAAAGACCGGTCTGGATCTTCTAGTAACCATCAAGCATTCCTTTCATTTATTTATTCTTCAACTATAAAATCCTCCTTTGGCGTCATGGACCGTGAGCTGGCTATGAAACCTAATGGAAGAGAGCTAATGGTTAATTACTTTCCAAGTAAACACTTTTAAGGAGAGTATTTGACTTTATCTCTTAGAGTAATGAGACCTCCTGGAGAATCCATTAGGCTCTAGAGGTCGCTAGTTTTAGGTTTATTTTGCAGGCAGTGAAATCAGCGAGCAAAAAGAAGAGCTGCTATTAGCATAGCCTATGTCATCGGGATGGGCACATGATCTTGAGATCCTTGAATCCTGGGATGCCATTATTGGATCGTGCTCCGGTGTCGAGGTTCTTCCCCGGTCGTGCCTCTGGGATCGATGTTGTTTCAGGTTCTTACAAGTCCTGTAGCTACAAAAGCTCGAAGGTCTGAGGTGTAAACAGTTAACAAATTACTATTTCAAGGGACAGACATTGAAAAAGGTATTGTTATACTCAACTGACGAGGCCGAATCATCCGGACATTCCGAAACTAATATATTTCAGTAACGATAATATTTTTTCAACCTTTACTATACTAAACAAATTTATTGTAAAAGTAAATTAAACTTAACCTATAGTTATGTACAATATTTTCACTCAGCTAGTAACTGAAGCTTATCCAGCCACTTTGGGAGAGTAAAGCAGTATGAAAGAGGATATCAGTGCTTCTCTTTCTGTTATAGAAAGCCAGTGGGGGCAGAGTAAGGCAGAGTCGCACAGGGCTTGAGTCAAGTAGCTGGACAATATCAGAACTCCAATATACAATATGGATAAAGTTACGATGAGATTTGGATGTAGTTAGGTATAAAATATATAATAACATCGTGACAACTGCAAAGTCTCAAATGTGAAAGAACGCATTATTCATAATTGTAATTATTATAGCTGCTAGACGATACGCGAGATGACTGAAAGTCTTAAGTGAGATATGCTCAGAAAGGCATATTTCTGTTTATAGTTGTCACGACGATATATATTTTAAATCTTTCTTATATGCGATATTGTCCGATATAAATAAGGTTTATAATTCGAATACCTAATAGGAAATAGCAAAATATCGCTCACTCAGAATAAAAGAGACACAACTAAAAATCTCTGACGCCAGAAAATTTAATAATTGGACTTCAATCATTACAAAGAACAGCCAGCCCTCAAATACCTTGTTCCAAGATTTTCTTCTTAAATTTTCTCAAAAATGATACCGGGAACTAGGATGGGTTGGAGTGTATCAATGTGAGACAAGCAGAAAGTATCAGGTACTTTCAGTCACAACTTGGGATTTTTGTCACTGCAGTGACCTTGGAATCAGTTACTTTTATTTTTCTACGTTTCTTATTACACCACAAGCATTCCATAACTTTTTCTTTACCATACCATCAGCCTAGTCTTCTAATTCGGGTTCCTTAGCCATTGCCCTTTTCTGGCGCCAAGTTGTATTTTTATCACTTCATAGCTTTTTATTAGACTTTATTAACTAAAATAAATTTGTAATTTTATTTTCAAAATGAATCAATATTAATATTCCATCAGGCCAAAGCCTTGATAGACGATCTGTTAGTATATCATGTACAGAAATATTTATTAATGAGTTATTAATTTACTAAATTTGATATTATCGAAAATCTTTTCTTTTTTTTTTTTAACTCAAATAAATATTATGTGCGTGTCTTCATTCTTTTTAGATATGCTTATCTACCCGCCGAATATATTAAAATTTTAAAAAACCTCAACTTTGTTTAATTCTCATTAAAAAACATTAAATCAATTATCATCGTTCTTCTTAATTATTTAGTTTTATTGCATTCTATAGAGCCTTTTTGTTAAGATTTTCGAGAAGCGAAAATTGCAATAAATTGCTTAGTTTGAGATGTAGTTTTCTAAAGAAGGCTAAAAGGTTTCCATATTATTGCAGACTTTGACACAGAGGTGACAATAGAATAGGACTCGCCCCTCTGCAGCAACAACTGCATTGCAGCGTTGCAGGCGAGTGCAGTCGTTGCAGTGTTACATAAGTGCACCCCACATCCACGCCACAACTGACCAGCCTTTCTAACTCACCTCTGACATTTCTTTCAACGGCCGTTCGGCTTCAGGCACTGTCCTGATAAACTAACCCAGATCGCCAAGTTGTCTTATTCTAAGGCCGTAAGCCCATTACCGAACTCTAATAACTCTTGTACTAGTCTATGGTAAGGAGTCCGAGCGCTAAACAGGTCGTGAAGTCGGGTCAGGAACATTTCCGCGTAAGCAAATGTTCCGTAACCCACCCAGAAACTCTTAAGGTCTAAAGTTTAAAAGGGCAATATATATACAATAAAGTAAGGTGGGGTGAGTGCTTTCGTGGGGTAAGTGCGTTCCGGGGCAAGTGTCTTCTCCCAACCTCAAAACGGTATAATTGTATTCCTACAGAGTTAAAATGCTCAACAAATGTTGTTTATTTATCATATATTATGATTATAATTTTATTTTGATAGTATTGGACTAATATTATGCTGTTTATACCCGGTGTATGCACTGATGCCAGTAACGTGCGTACACCATCTTACCTTCTATGAAAAAAAAAAATTGTCTGTATTACTTATCTATTTGGCAGTAACTACCAGAAACGGTTACATCCAATATTGAAGTTGTAATTTAGGAGACTGTATCAAACTTATAACGTCAATTTATAGTACATTTAACAACATAAATTTAAAAAATAATAATAAATATTAATAAAAAAAAATAATACAAATTACTATTATATTCTAACAGAAAAAGACCAGATATCATAAACCAAAGACGGTACATCTCAAATTAATAGCCAAAAAAAACACATCAAGTAGAGAAAGCACATATTCCAAGACATCTCTATTTATACTGAAGAAACTGGGAGGTAAAACACAACTGAGAAACGTCATATTAAAGAGCTGATCAGCCAAGATTTAGCCGAAATAGTTGGAAAGGCAAACCAATATCATATTATCCAATATTTACAAAAAGGCATTAGGGCCTTAAAGCAATTGTAAGGTACTAGCCTAAATAATTAAATTAACACAATTGAAAGTCTGATAAAAATTATTGCATGCATGATTAAAAAATCAAAATAATTGTTCATGTTTAATTAAACTTAAAAACAGAATTAGGTCACCCGTTCAAAAGATAATAGACAGACCAATGGCAAAAAATACGTTGTTTTTTTTACTCAGAAGGGCTCTGCATAGGGAAGAACTGTAGAAAAAATGCACATCGAAAATTTGACCTCATTTTCGCTATCTTAGTAGCGCGCTTATGCCCTGCAGTTCCTCCGACATGCAGCTAATTTCCGAAAGAGGAAGGCACTTCAACTGAAAAAATTTTTGACAAGTGAAAAATTTAAATAAAAAAATATGAGAAAAAAATTACAATGCTCCATTTTAGGCTAGGAACTGAAGGAAAAAAGTGACGGAGAAATAAAAACAAAGTATCACTGTTCTGATACGATTAAAGGTAATCAGTGTGGAACTTTGTGTCTCGCCGCTAAATGAGATCCTTGACATTAAAGATGATGAAGGGGGGTGACAAGGACGAATGGAAATGTATCGATTGTGGACATCTCATCCCGCTCCTCTTCATCAAGAAATATCTTTAGGATCGTCTTCAACCAGGAAGTTTTTTCCAACCAAGTATCGCAGGTATAGCGAATGAAAATCACAAAACATACTTCATAAGTGGATCTCCTTAAAGGCAAATACAAAAAAAAACTTTTTAGAAAAAAAAAAACTGAATCCAAAACTGTACACAAGAACTTCCAGAGAGATAGCAATATATTTTTTTGCAAAAGTAAATTTTTAAGTATCATTAATAACTATTCCAAATCTGAATAGTACAATAGTTTTTTTATAGTTATTAACTTAAGTTGATATTTTTTTATGTGGGTGCCAAACCTCTCCTAAACTTGAGAATTTTGAAGATAAGAACTTAAAACACCTGAATAGTAGAAACGAACAAGTTGTGCTTCACTCTTGGTGGTTTGGTACCGATATCTTATTGTACTGTTCAGATTGATTTGGAATAGTTCTTATGTTAGTTAATAATCAACTTTTGTAAGCAAAATTATTTCTATATTTTTGATGGTTCTTATGGACAATTTTGGAGTTTTTTTTTTTTTTCTAATAGGTTTTTATTTATTTCTTTTTAGAGGTTATTGTGTACCGTTTTGACGTATTTCTCCTATGGATAAACTTAAAATACGAAAGGCCTACTAAACACAATGCTTCTTCGAGAAAACAAAGATTAGCTTATTTATTTAGTATGAAAGAAAATGGACAAAGGGTCATATCACTCCTATTTACAAAAAAGGGTGATCCTCGGAGCTCGACATTACGAACCGTCATTTTGTTTCAAAATAGCGACCGATTAGAAATTTTATAAGCCCATTTCTCGCCCATATATAAAGAAAGAGAGAAAATGTAAAGTGGTTTGGAATCAACATACCAAGGCATTAAATAAACAAAAAAAATCCATATAAATGCTTTTGGTTCATTATTTTCAAAAATAGGCCTTTGTAATCGACCAAGAAAAAATTAAATTAACCCCTCAAACTTTGAGGTTTTACGTTTCAAGTTGCGTAGAATCCAAATATCGAATAAAATAAAATCCGTCTATCCAAAATATTTGTTATAGTCAATTGAAAGGTGATGAAATTCCCTACAAATAAAAAAAAAAAAAAATTAAATTGGACCAATATTAGCTGAGATATAGCGTAATGAACTTTGCAGACTAATTCTCCGACGCTAGACGTCAGTATGGCCCTACGTCTCCTGACTTATCAATTGTGAACTTCTGCCGTCCTCGCATCTCTCTACTTCATCCTTTTTTGGAGGATTTCTGCACTTCCTTCAACTTCTTGGTCTTTCATTTTTCTTTTTCCACTGAAGTGTACATCCATTGTCAAATTATCAAAACACTTCAAATGCTCGTTTGAAAGATAATCTAATTAACTGAACTGTAAACCAAAGCAATCCAATCCAACAATATTGAAAAGATATTTTCTAATGCTTTAAGTATTCTCGACTTTTTGTTGCTGTTTTATATTATATTACATGCAAGTTCCTGATCATATGTAATAAAATATAATTCGTAAATACTTGTAAAAATAATTATCTCTAAAAGTTTTCATCAGATCCTGAAGAAACTTATACTGAACCACACTCGAAGTATACCCTTTTTATAAAACAAAAATCATAGAATTCAGTACACGAATAGCGAAGTTATGATCCTGTAATTTATATGGAACCAACCAGGAGGTTTGATTAAAAAAAGAATAATATAAATCGGTTCTAGAATGGCGGTTATGAGTAGGCA
Organism: Rhaphigaster nebulosa; assembly: GCA_948150685.1. NCBI lineage: Eukaryota > Metazoa > Arthropoda > Insecta > Hemiptera > Pentatomidae > Rhaphigaster > Rhaphigaster nebulosa. Next base: position 211,244,850 of record OX411306.1, on the reverse strand, counting down.
TACATAGAACACAAAGTCAGACTGATAACCTCCTTTTTTGAAGTCGGTAAAAAAATAAAATACAAGGAAAACAAATAAATTGTTTAATACTAAAAGAGCCAATCTCATGTTCATATGACAAGTTCGATCTGTGAATTACATAATAATTAACAATTTGGGTCATTTTTGATATACGGTCGCCAGTTACTTTTAAATAAATTATAGTGATTAATAGTAAACTGTTCCTTAGTAATTCAGTAAACATATGTTTCATAAATGTAGCTCTCATCTATAAATATGAATTTGTTTCAGGTATATGACAATTTTAAAGATGAAAAATGTGTCCTCGATATTTTAATTGACAAAGAAAAAAAAATGTGAAAAAGGACATGAGATGAAATTATAATGGATAACAGCCAAATGGAGATGCTACAGAAGAAAATGTAAAAAAAATATCAGTGCTTATAATTGATTCATACTTGGTTTACGAATACCAAATTAAAATTAAATTCCATATTATATTTGTTTTTTAAGTAAAAAATAACTTTTACTACGCAATTTCTATTATGTTTTTATTTTGTAAATAATAATAATCACTGTAATTTATTTAAAAGTAACTGACGACCGTATATCAAAAAAGACCCAACAATTTTTTTAACAGTAAAATCTATTCGACAAATCACTGACTTACAGCCATTGTCTTCGGGATGGGTCAAATACATACCTACACATATACACTTAAGGATATACTCATGGATAATCGTTTATCATAGAATAAATTACCTTTATTAGGAGGAAATAAATTAAAAAAATCACCTTATATCTTGTCTGAAAATGTTCTCACTAAGAAGAATTTTAATTTGAATAACAAGACAAGAGTGGGGTATCATCGGTCAATAAAATTTTATGTTATTATGATGCGATTCTAGGACTCCTTTTATATCACAGGTAAGATATTCTTTTATGATATCTAGATGTTGCTAGGTTACCGGTCAGACATCAGGTCTCACGACATACGACCGGAAAAAAAATATCTATTTTGATTCCCCACAACTTTGATTATTCACTGGAAAAATTATCGGACCTATGGCATATAAAAATAGCAGCTGGATCAAGTAGCAATAATACAATCTAAAAAAAACAAATGTAAATTTAAATTATGTACCCCAGTATAAGGAAAATATTCCGAACTTTTTGGTAACGGACGTTTTACCAAACAAGGAAATCTCCGTATTTGACACATTTTGCCACGACCTTTGTCCTTAGTCATAAAATATTCAAATAAATATTTCGAAAGTCGTAAATTTCACGAATTTCGTCATGCGAAGCGATCTCCGTTACAGATCATTGAGAAAACACGCTGGCTATTCTCGCGCCAAGATGATGCGACCTTTTGGCAGCGAAAGATGGCAAGAGAAGATATTGCGCATTTTAGATGAAATTAAAGACCGCCATTAGAAATATTATTGATACGATATGAAATTTATCTAAACAGGTCCTCGTAATGGTAACCTGTTTAGAAATTGCAGCATTCATGAAACTTCCCGAAAGGAAAAATCGATCTGTCTTAATTTAGAAGAAAGGAATCGGTATTTTAGAAGTGTCAATATAAATTTTTTTGAAGCGTATCAAAATTGTTGACTCTGAAAAGACCCTTTAAGCATTACAAAATAATTTATCCATCGCATAACCATTTTTTTTTCTCTCACAAAAATCGACACCCCTATTTACTACCCATTTTGGGAGAATTATCTTTCAATTCAGATCATTGGGCCCATTTCGGGTTTGTATTTGAATAAGAGATTACGTATTAAGTGAAAACCATGAGCTGAAAACAAATTAACAAGTTATTTAATGAGATAAGTTATTTAAAATGATTTCACTTTTTTTGCATGATAAATATTCAATTTTTGTTGTTACCCTAAGACTTACAGACGAAAATTTTACACTAATCGGAATGAGAATTTAAGGAATTTAGAAAAAGTTCTTGTTAACTTTTTCAGAATTAAAAGACATTACATATAAATATTGTACATACTCGAATAAATCCATTTCTAGAAAAAAATTCCTCACACACACACACACATATATACACAAACATATATGTATAAGTATATATATATATATATATATATATATATATATATATATATATATATATATATATGTTTGTGTATATATGTATGTGTGTGAGGAATTTTTTATATATATATATTTGTGTGTGTGTGCGAAGGTGCATGTGAGAGAATTTTTCTTGAAAATGGATGTAGGACATTCAGTTGATTTATAAATAACAAACTAGTTCCGCAATGGGCATAAAAAGTCATTAGAGACAGAGGTACAAGTAGAAGGTCCATGAACGTTTTAATTTAATTAATGGAAACAGTGTGGTCATCACCATGCTCCAACAATCCGATTTATCTATTATCTACAATATATTTATTAAATTATATAAAAGGAGCTCATTCCTGTATCTAATGAACATAGTCTGTCATAGCTAGAAACGCATTCACAATATTTTTGTAATTGCGGTTGAACCTCAATCACATAGCGATTCATCCACCCAAGACTTCGTCCAAATATCTGGGTAATTAGAGATAGTGAAAAAGAAAAATTATTTCAATTATTTCGCAGTAGAGAGTATCAAATTACAGTAAATCACTTATTCTCCATAATTTTCCGGTAAACCTAAAAGATCGCAATTATAACTGTATACTGAAAAAAAGAGTGATAAAAGTTCCATCACGAGAAGCCAGGAGAACTACCATAAACAGTTATTGATTTGTTTGGAAAGCTCGTGACCCCGAACTGAAAGAAGAAGACCCCTGCGTTTACGTCTTTTGCAATTCCACTGTCAGCAAGAGACTCCAAAGCCTGTAATTTACAAGAATCTTCTTCAGGCAGGAAGATCGTGAGTGGTCCAAGATGGTGTAAACCCCGAATAATTCAATGCTAAAATGGGGTAAGTTTGAGGTAATCTCTAATTGGGGTGTTATAGATGTATCCCAATCGGACGTAAAGGTAAATTGTATATTTTTAAATGAACTAAAATAAGCGCCTTTTCAAATTGCCAGATGAGTAGCCAAAACGTTACATATGAAAAAAAAAATTAGGTGAATTAATTTCAGCCATAAATAATCCACTTTAATAAAAACTTTAAATTTGCAAAATAACACCTTAATCCACTCATGTCTTCAATTGAGTATTCTCTTTTGCAATTCTCATTACTTGCACACTAAGTAATTCTATGCATTTGAAACCCCGACTCAGTCTCTATACGATTTAGTTTGTATTTTATATTTCAACTTGACTGAGACCTAAATCGGTATTTATCTTGATTATATTCAATTTTAAGATACATTCAACCAACATCCATCACTTCTCATTTATATTTTTTAATCCATAGATCCTTATGGAGTATGGCGAATGAATTTTATTAACTTCAAGATTTATATGAACGGCCGGACAAATGCGGTCCCATCAGAGTGCAGGGGACCTGCAGAGCGGACATTGCACAAGAAGGACCTTTCCCTACATACATACAGATATAGCGAGGGGTAGCCGTGTGAGGAAAGATCTTGCGCAACTCAGGACTGGATTCCAGCCCCTTTTGGTGCAGTCTATATCTTGCGCCCGATATCTTCAATTATCTTGGAGTGGTTTCTTCACCGTTCTGCATTCAGCTCTCTGAATATTACAGCCAATGGTCGCTGTTGTTTTATGTATGTCCGAGCCGAGAGAAGTGGGATAATTGGCATCGAGTGTACGAGTTATGGAGTCTCGATAAAAAAAAAAAAAAAAATCGGCTGTAGCTGTAGAATCAAAATTCCATGAATTCAAACATCAATCTGTCATACATTGGTAGAAGTATGGCAAGTGTATGGCAAAGGATGATAAAGGATAGCGTCACGAAGAAAACTTGCAAGTAGGATGATTCGTTATTGCTCGAAAACACAAATACGATCATACCAAAAGTACGTATCAATGATATATCTACTCTCGTCATCCCTTAGGGGTTCACTGACGACCACTATACGCTAGGAATGGGAAAAAGTACTCGGAGTAACCAGTGCTGAGTATTTTACTTGAATACTCTCATTAACCTGCGCTAGAGATGATAAGGGATGGAAGGGGTAGCAAAAACTGGCCTATTCCATCCAACCCCAGTCATATCTAATCCCGGCTAGTGATAGTCCGGGAGCTGAGGCCAAAAAACATGCCTGGTTTCAAGAAAACTTTTGATTGTTTAAACGAAAGTATTCTCGTAATTGACTGGAAATATGAACATCTGCCACCCTAGATCGGTTGCAATCAAATTTTATAGGTCAACGAATTCGTTATTTTCGTCACTGTTTTTGGATTTTCTTCAGTGAATCGCTCCATGTACATTTTAGATAAAACTTTGACATAGGCAATTTCAAATAAAGTTAAATTTCCTATAAGCTTAATAATAATTTGTATTTTTTAAAATTCCAAACAGCAGCTGAGATACGGGGCAGAACAAATCTGCAAAATACGCAATAAGTTAAATATTTAGTGGTTTTTCCTAAATAACTATTTCTCAGTGCACTTTAGTTCAAAATGCCAATCTTGTAGAGTATTAAATTTCCTACAATATTCATACTATATATTTGTAATTACTCTCAACAGACATCAAGAAATATTGAAATTACAATTTGAGAGAAAGTGGATTTTTTTCACAATTTCCGCGGTAACTTGCTTCTCGCTTCCAGTACATTTTACTTAAATTTTTGAGATTTAAATTTTAAATCACGTTAAATTTTCTGCAATTTTTATATCTAATATTTTTGAAAATTCGGAACAGCTGTTGAGATGCGGGACCGTAAACATCTGCCAAACGTCAAGAAAACGCAAACAATTGGATACTCAGAGGTTTCGCCTTAATAACTATTATTTAGTTCTATTTAGAGCAAAAGAGGATTAAATTTCCTTCAATATCTATACAAAATATTTATAATTACTCTACCAAGAAACATTCAAAATAGAAATTTCCCTTTCTCTAAAATTGATATTTCAATATTTCTTGGTGTCTGTTGAGAGTAATTACAAATGTTTTTTGTATGGATATTTATAGCAAATTTGTATGGTCCCATATCTCAGTAGCTATTTCGAATTTAAAAGAATACTAAACATAAAATCTACAGAATATTTAACGTTCTTTAAAATTGCCTATGTCAAAGTTTTATCTAAAATGCACTGGGAGCGAGTTACTGTGGTCAATCTAAAAAAAAAGTGACGAATTCGTTGACCTATAATATATAATTGCAATCGATCTAGGGTGGCAGACTATCATATTTCAGTATATTATGAAAGTACTTTCTCCCAAGAAGATCAAAAATTTTCTTGAAATCAGACACGCTATTTGGTCTCAGCTGCAGGACTATGAATGTATTCGAATAATATACTTGGTACCCGTTACTCAGAATACTTTTTGCCCATCTCTACACCACGCCAAATATAACGTGAAATGACCATGGGCGTGAAATCCTGGGCGGATTTTTCGGATTGATGTGGAACGGTTGGAATTCCATCGATCCTAAGCTCCATCACACAACTCCAAAATCCAATCACACTAACCGACTGGGAGTGTGAAAAACTGATCTAGAAGTGATAGTAGAATGGACAGCAAACTTCTCAGGTTGTGCTATGATAGCAATAATACAAATTGTTGATCAGTAAATACATTATAGTTAAAATCGTATAAAATACGTTACAAAAATATTGATATGAATAACTTACAATATTTTTTATTATTAATTATGTAAACATATATAATGATTCATTAAAAGGAAAGAAACATTTTTGGTGAATTTATAATTTATTAGGTGCTTAAAATTTCATTTTATTTTTTTATTTCTTGATTGAAGATTAAATTACATAATGTCTTGGTATTGCTGAGTCATTATTTATACCTCATTAGATCTCAAGAGTTATGTTAATCTGTAAATTTAAATATTTGTAGAATTTAAATATTATAAAATAAGTGCTTGAAAATTTTTTACATTTTATTGAGAAAAAAATGTGACCAAGATCAAAATTAGTTATTTCGGCTAGGAAAGTTGCTAATTGCACTCTTCTGAATATTACTATAATTTTCATAATATTTAGCGATATTTTATCTTAATGATATCTGGAATGGTTGTATTTATGAGTTCGAAATTGTTTTGAAAATGACCTGTAGGAGCATGAATCACTCAAACATCGGTAAAAAATGGAGCGATGGATTGGAATGATCGACAGTGGGGTCCTTGGAATCTTCTTTACTCCATGCATTCCAGTCATTCGACTTAGTCGTTCCATTTGGTCTTATCTTCAGTGGTCATCTTTAAAGTAGATCGACAGGAAGGATTTATTTAAGGAATTAAATTTATTTTTAAGGAACCACAAGGAATGGTTCAGTATTGTATTAGGTAGATTTTCTTTGTCACGCCTATATTTCAAAAAAGTCTCATCCGATTTTGGATAATTTTGGCCAAAATTGGAAAAACGTTATGGGCTAATGTACAAATGGTCTATTATCAAGTTCAATAAAAAAAAAAATTATATATATATATAAATATATATATATATATATATATATATATATATATATATATATATATGTGCGTGTGTGTGTGTGTGTGTGTGTGTATATTGTATATATATTATAATTTTCCGAAACGTCGAAATAAATAGTAGAATATTTCTTCCTTACACTTTCGTTGTTCGTTTTTCCTTATGCACAATAGAAATGGTGGAGAAGCTATACTGACATATTTTACTAGACAGACATTTTACCATACACTTTGAGTATTTCATTTTTATTTATTATGACCATTATACATTTCATTTAACTTTAATAGTTTCGAAGAAAAACAAATTACGTTTTAGACGATTTTATGACAAAACATTTAGGTAGTTGTGATATAAACAAATATTGTACAGTTTGATTTGGGCTCGTAAGAATTGATATCTCAAATTGATATTCTGCATTAGGTAATTGAACATTAGTTACCTGTAATGCAGGAATGACAAATTATTTCTTAAGACTTATATTTTGCTTTATTTAACGGTGCATTGTAGTATTGAAAATGCCAGAAAACGAAGAAAATTTGACTGGGAACTTATAAATAATATTTTCATTGACATAAAGCATTTTCAATAATAGCCTAATAGGCTGAGAATATAATTTTTAAAAATTACCAAAAGCATATTTGATAATTATTTTAATGGTTTTTCGATTTTGAATAAATTAATGGAAAATATTACATCACCGGATGGGCATTATGCCTTTAGACAAAACCTCAATGGACTGAAAATACATTTATAATGAACATTTGTCTTATCAATTTATTCAAACTACCCAAGAACGATAGAAGGAAACCATTACATGTTCTACTCAGAGTCAAACCAGACAAGTTGGGAAAGAGTGAATGTATTCTACGTGTAGGAATCCAGATATCGCCTTTCAGATTTGTTTTATTGCTATTTATATTAATTTTTATTTAATTTCAGAGAAAGGTGTTTGTAGAAAGACATGACAGTTGCAATAAAAAAAAATTATAAAAACGTTGTTACCTAAATGAGATTTGTAAGGTTACTTCCAAACGCACAGCTGCTATTAAATTGGCTAAATATTTTTCTCACATACCTGAAACAGAAAATAAACACATATTTATTTATGACCATGACATCTTTTGTTAAGAATATAAATTATTAGCTCGCCTCAGAGATTTGAAAAAAAAAAAGAAATTACGCGAGTTGCACATCCATATGTTTATTTTATGGAATATATATCAAATATAAAATTATATTATAGTAAATATTTGATTATATACTGTGCATAACATGGCAATTTATGCTATTTTCTCTTCAAATAGATTTTGTAGATTATAAGGTAAAAATTTAATTGATGAAGAGCTTATTATTATGAGCGTTATAGCAATGAGAATATGTATATATATATATATATATATATATATATATATATATATATATAGATATAGATATAGATATATATATATATATATATATATATATATATATATATATATATATATATATATATATAGATATATATATATATATATTAAATTTTTACCATATAATCTACAAAATCTAGATGAAGAGAAAATAGCATAAATTGCCATGTTATGCACAGTATATAATCAAATATTTACTATAATATAATTGGCATACCACAAAAATTTTATAGTTTAAAAAAATATATATTACCTTTTCAATTACTAATACTTTGTTTATTAATTTATGAAATTGAAAAATATTCTGATAAATGATTAAATGGGGAATCGAGAAACAAATTAAATAGCAATCAATTAATCCATATCTTTACTACATTTTTACGAAATATATTAAGCAATCGGACCTCTGTCTCTATGTATATGACATCGTACACAAATTCCTGAAATTTAAAAAAAAAAAAAAAATTTAAACTACCAGTAAAACACTGAGTTATTTATTGTATTTAGAAATTAACATTAAACCACTGTACGTTTGCATATTAGAATCACATTTCGAGTATATTGTAGTGATAATGAATTTTAAAAAATAGGCTCTCAAATTTGGTGACCTCTTGGGTCTCTATCAATAAACTTATTCTGGTAAAATAATATTGATAAAATATAAACTAAACTTTTACTGGCACGTAACAATATAAAACACTAGAAAGAAATATTTCAATTTTTTTTAAATAAATATTGAAAAACAGATAATTCAGGAATAGAATTTATGCTATCTATCTTTAGAAACGGTTATTTATAAAGAATTAAATCATCACACGGATGTACCTTATGTCACTGATCTGTAACCATTGCAATATGAAAGTAAGGGGAGGGACATAGTGCATGTTTTTGTTACTGTCCAGTATCGAAGGAATTTAGAGTGAAGTTGTTTGAAAAACAGAAAAAAATAGAAAATTCTATGTTATTCATCTTTATTTTGTAAGTAGTTATTGCAACCCGCCGGTTTCTGGATGTTTTCCAACACCTGCTGATTTTTATATGCCAAAAAAAAAGTTAGAGCGTTTTCGAGAAAATTGAAAAAAAAAAATTGTGAAAAATCGTTTTTATAAAGTGGCACTTTAGATAGTCGATTGTGAGGAAAAAGTTGCTGTAACATCATTGGTTATTTCAGTAACGTACGACTTTTCTGTTTCGAGCTAGACTTACCACAACACACACAAACAGACAAACAAACACTGAGACCATTTTGCTAGATTTGGTTATTTGGACTCAGGGGACCTGAAAACGTGTATTTCCGTTGAAAACTCGAATTCAAAAATTTTCACAATCGCAATCCCCTTACAAATATTTCATATATAGGTAAGGGAAAGTAAAAAAAGAAAGGATCAGTTTAGACAGATTTAGTCTCTTCATTCCGTAGTAAACACACATAAGTAATGATATGAGAGATAGCAATGGTTATTATTACTCACATAACAATAACCATTGCTATCTCGGTTTTAATACAAAAAGGAAAGTAAAGAGTTCTGCGGTTCACGCCCACAATCATACATTATTATTTTTCTTTATTACATTACATTTCTTTTTTTACTTACCTACCGCTAATAGGTAAGGAAAGTACTTGTTGCAATCGGGTCAAAATTTCGATATGTGTTTCAGAGCTCTCTGATTCTGAAAATAAGTATTTTTAACCATTGGTTCATCTGTGTGTGTTCATTTGTGTGTGTGTATGTAATTCACGATTATATCTTGAACCCATTTTTTTACTTACTTTTTTGTTAAATAAGGTTTGTCCCGCAATGCCTGTGCACTAAATTGGACACCCTGTGTGCAATAGCGCCTGCGCTATATCTGAAAAACCTTTTTTTCTACAGACTCTAGTGCAAAAAACGCCTCTAACGATTTTGATGAAAATTGCCAAAAGACTTCTATTTAAAGCTTTCTAACTATTCATGTATAAGGTACATTCCCGAAAAGAAAGAATATTATATTTGCCCATGGCTCGAAAATTATGCATTTTATGGTAAATTTTGTATTTAATTATTATTAAGATAATTAAATTCTCTAAAAAATAAAAAAAACATCACTTAAGCAAGATCATTATTAGAGAAGATACGAGGTATTAAACATTATAGCATTTTATGGTTTTGTGGTGTCTATTCGAAAGCAAATAAAATTCTATACGAAACCAAAAAAGAACCATCTAAATCGGACCTACATTAGCAAAGATATACCGCATTGAACTTTGTACACATGTTTAATAAAGTATTCTGTACATGTTCCTTTGGAAACCTTTAAACAAAATTCAACCTTTGTTATTTTTTTTTTAAACTTGATAACTATGCATTTCCCGAAACAATCTTGACGCTCATTTGAATGTTAATTCAAATTTCTATAAAAAAGTAAAAATCTTAATCAGATTAGGAGTAGCGAAGATACAGCGAACAGTTTTTATTGTCGATTATCACCAAATAAGATAAATAAAGTCACTGAGTGGACACACCAGATATTTTTTCTTCCAATAGATTATGCAAATTTTTATAATTCTAACTATTAAAAATTTAATAGGTTGCGATCTAGATATGTTTAATTTATCGATTGCCAGTTTTAATATGAATTTACCTATTTATTAACTGCAACAGGCTCCAGAAAGCCCTTAGTAAATAAATAAAAATCATTAGAATGTATCCTGTGTGTGTGTGTGTGTGTGTGTGTGTGTGTGTCTGTGTGTGTGTGTGTGTGTGTGTGTGTGTGTGTGTGTGTGTGTGTGTGTTTGTCTGTGTCCGTGGCACGATTATCTTTTGAACGGTTGGACCGATTTTGTTGTTTATTTTTTTTTGTTAGGTAGATTTTTTATATTCTTATTATTAGAAATTTAGTAGGTTGCGATCTAGATACGTCTAATATTTCAACTGAAGGTTTTAATATGAACATTACTTATTAACTACAACAGCCTCCAGAAAGCCCTTTGCAAAAAATCACTATATTTTATCCTGTTTCTAATGTTTATTTTGGCATTGGCCAACATAAATGTCATCTGGTCAGACGCAGATGCAATTTTTTTTTTTTTAAATAAAACAAATCTATTTTATTAAGAGCACTTTCAAAATAGTTGTTGGTTCTATGGAAATTTTATGTAGGTATCTAAAATGCTTTTACATCAGGATACAAGTGCATACATTCAATCAATCCATTAAAATTTCACAAGAGCTCAACACAAAGGAAACTTCAAATTTACATAAAAACAAACAAGTAACCACGTCTGATCTCTATTCAGAACTGTCAGTTTATAATAGGACGAAATGTTAAGAGTAAATCTCTTCATAAAGGTGTTATATAACGATAGGACCTAATGAGCAGACAAAGAAACAGAGCGAATAAAGACCCAGGCTGTTGAAGAAGAGAAAGAATGACCTTTGCAGGTGCTAAATGGCAAAGCTGACATTTTACGAAGGATAGCCACCAAGAATACTTTCTCTGAATGGGAAAGTCACCTCCATCCGATCCTGGCGGCCTGAGGGTCGGGTCTTCTGGAGTACGACCGGAGTATCATCAAGTCTCTGGAAGTAGGTCGAATATTTTCTTCTCTGGCAAACAGGGAGATCCCCGAGATTATTAAAGAGACAACGTGAGGATGTGCGAATAGTTTTATTAATAAATTATATTAAACAGTAAGAATATTAAGTAATTGAACCTAGCAAGGAATACAATTGGAACATTCAAAAAACAAAGTCTTAAGTCTCTAAAATACCGGTAAATAACTAACCATTCAACGTTTTGCCAATTCAGGCATCATCAGGACATACATAATAAAATCCAGAGCCAGAAGAGTAAGCTTAATTTTGCCGTCACATCATTCAGATCCTCCTTCCACTAAAAGTCAACCGTTTTAGATAATTGTATTTTAAATAATATATTTCGAAATAAATATCATCTCATAAAATAAACGCTTTTTATTGATTAAAATAAGTTAAAAAAAACTAAACCTTTAAATTTAAAAAACGTCACACTTTATGGAAGCAGCTCATTTGTGGAGAATATACTTAGATTTGGTAATCTTTGTTGAGTAATCATGATTTAATCATAAAAGAAAAAAAAATGAAACCGTTCGAGTAAAAAAAATCAATATTTTTTTTACGATTCAAAATTAATTCTATAGCGTATTTTACTGTGGGAAAGTAGAATGTGATGTCGGTTATGCAAACATAAATGAAATTTTGTTATTACAATAAGTTGCTAAATATGGCTGACCTTGGGATCGCTACTTTCGCAGCTCTAATTATGGGCATTGAAAAGAAACGAAATGGGTGTTGGAGGCGTGAAATTTTTGCGAACGGTCCTCGTCACGGTTGCATTATATTATATAATTGCATTACATTATATTATATTATAACTATGAACACTTCATATTTTTGGGCCAGCTCTTCAAATATATTTTTTTAGTTGCAATTTATGGGCATTTTCCACAAAAAAGGGCCAATTGAAAATCTTCAATTAACAATAACAATTTGTCTATAAGTCTCATAATGATAATAAATAAATAACCTTTGAGGAGGAAACTTGCAGAAAATAACTGAAAACCTGTTCTGCCAATGCGTTCACACTACGAAGCGATGCCCATCATTATCTAACAATAGTCTCATTGTCTTGTGTGTCTCCTTCCAAACGGTGAAATAAATTCGAGTAATACATATTTATATTGAATTTTATTGCTTTTTGATTGCATTTGTTTGATATCTATTTAGACCTATGAAAAGAAATTTACATGCATAAAGAGCTTTAAATGTGTTTAGATCCACGATAAGTGCTTAGTGCTCTTTTGTATTAATTAAAATTGAACATAAAAAATTATAATAATAAAAAGAAAATTTACTCAAAAATTCTATAACCCGAGGCAAGTGCCCTTTGTGCCCCTACCCTTCCCCGTAGAACCGGCCCTTATAAATATGATGATCATATACAGCACATCTCACATAGTCAATCTAAAAACTAACCAGAGATACTAATTTAATTCTATTTTTGAGTTATTGCTCTTTTATATTTAATAGAATTATCTAGAGAAATAAACTTTGAATTGAAACGACACCCAGATGTTAATAAAACAATAATTGCCAGAAGACTCTTCTCATATATAACATATTAAAATGAGATAAAAATAAATAAATTTATCATTGGACTAATGTCTTTAGAATACTTACAGAAATAATATAGAGGCCTTAATACTCATCAAACTATTATATTTTTCTTTATATAATAATACAAATAAATAAATGGAAGTAATTTACTATTTACATCTGGCCTCCAATTATACCGGGAATAACTAAATTCCTCAGGCGGACACTGTACACTAGGATTCGGACATTAAACGCGATATATCGGCATATTGGATTAGAAAGATGGTATAGTTATTTTACAACGATATTCTTTTACTTCAATTGTAGATTTCAATTTTTTTTTTAAGATTTCCAATTTTCCAAATTTTTATCCGCGAGGTCCTATATCATGGCTGATATATTTATTATTGATAAGTTTTTAGCTATTATCGGTAAATATCGATATGCGGTTTCGCGATATGCGATATTTTAGTTTCGATGTCACAATTCCATTTAACACTATCTTGGATTAACCTGGGGCCGGCATCTTAAAATAAAACAGAAAACACTAAATAAAACACCTCAAACAACTTTACTCACTTATTTCCAAATCTTCAAAACTCAAACTTTTCGGCTGACGAAAACAACATTTTGGTACCTAGGTCATTAATAAAACTCTACATTCTGACCCGGTAAATATAATTGAAGTAATAGGATCGAGATGGTTAAAATAGTCGAGTAAGAATGTTGGGCTGGATAATTAATGAATCCTTATAAAAATAATAAGCGCTTAGCCGACGGGCAAATGTCTGAAAGATTGGCCAAGACGTTTTTGGGAGGATCTTGTAGGTCAGTTACTGTTGATTTGGCTTTTGACGTGACTTATTGGAGGTATGTAGGTAAAGACTGTTGATTCGCTAAACATTATAAATATTATTTAAAAATATAATGAGGCTCAGGTCGATATGATTTTTGTAGCATTCATGAGAATTGGTGTAAATGAAGTATAATATAGTTCTAAATTCGAAAATGATATGCTGATTCCTGTAACACCTACAATTTTTTGTTTGGGGGAACATATTTTTACAATTTAATATTTACAAGTAAAACGTGTTAAATTTATGGAAAGACATTACTGAGTATTATGTTAACAAAAAAATATATTAAATGAGCTGCTATGCAGCTACAAACTAAAAGATGGCATATTTATTGGACCTCGAATAAAGAAGCTTCCATTTAAAAAAATGAAAAGGTCGGTAGCTGTGAGTGTTTTTCAAGTGCAGTGAAAGGATTCCTAGGCAAAAAGAACGACGAAAACTATGAAAGCCTCATAGATACTAGACTATCGTTTATCTTGAAAAACGAAACAATCCCATTCGGATTTTCCGAATAATATGAGTCCAGTAAGTGAAAGAGGTTTTGCCAGAACACTATTACAATGGAAACAAGATAGCAGGGACGCTGAAACCCATCTACATTACTGAGGAATTATTTAGGCATCATATCTTTTTAAAAACCATCTGTAGTCTCCCAACATAGAGAGGTTCCAGCGTCCCTTCTATCTTGTGTCCAACGTAATAATGTTCTGGCGAAACCTCTTTTCTTGTATGTCACGAACTGCACCCAAATTGTTTGGAAAAAATCCAAATAGGAGTGTTTCGTTTTTGAGGACATGCGACACCTTAGTATCTATGGGATTTTCATAGTTTTCGTCTTTTTTTTTTGTCCTAGGATTGCACTTGAAAAACATTCCAAGCTGCCAATACGTTTTTATTTAAGTCTTCTTGAAAACGAAAACCACTAATAAATATGACTTCTTTTAGTTTGTCGCTACAAGACATCCCAAATAAAATATTTTATATTCATATAATTTTCAGTAATATCTTTGCATAGATTTAACACGTTTTACATGTTTATATTGAATAAATATTAAATTGCTAAAATATATCATCTCCATTTTTCCCTATCACTCACCTCCAGCAATTATCTCATCATTTTCGTATTCCGGACTATAAAATGATTCATATACTCAATTTCATCAACGATACTTCAAAAAAGTTAAAATTTGTTATCCTGTGTAAATTTCGTTCTGGGGGTAGATATTATTTCATTATTAGATATTATATTAGATATTATTAGAAAGTAAACCCAAGCCTACCATTAAGAAATGACTTAGAAGGTACATAAAGAGGTTTTAAGGAGGCGAAGATAATCCTTGTAAAGAGCTCATTAACCCAGTTAACACTCACAGTCGAATATCACCACTTCTTCGAACCTTTCCATCCTTCGAGGAGTTATTACCCGCCTTTTACGGCCGATAAATCTGACTTCTATCGACCGGTGATGATTCGTTCATTAGAGTGTTTACCATCGCAACTGGGCACGATCTTGAATAACTTCGTGTTATCAAATCGTTGCAGCTCCTCTTTACTATAATTTGGACGAATTCCATCAAATGTTTCTTTTGTACAGTAGATAATGTTTGATTCTTGAAATTTGTGAGGAATTTTCGAACAAAGGTTGTGAAAAATTATATTAAATTAAATATAAAAATAGATAGAACAAATATTTAACACAAAAATGTTATTTTTTTCATTCCTAAAAGTAGTATAAAATGAAATCGTAGAAAAAGAATCCGTATATATGGATAGGTGTTAGCAAAAGCAGATATTTGTTAGTCGCATACTTTTATTATTATTCTTAATATTTTTACTGGGAAAATTCCCAATTTTGATAAGTGTTGACTATAACGCATATGCTTGAGGTGTACGTTTATGTCTTATTTTCTATATTATGTATTTTATTCTCTCTCTCTCTCTCTCTCTCTCTCTCTCTCTATATATATATATATATATATATATATATATATATATAATTTTATTATACAATATATTAAATATACAGTATTATTTGATTTCGTATAGAAGCGAAATCATACAAAATAAAATGTGCTAACAATGCACGGAAAAATATTATATCGGAGAGACATCTCAAAATTTAAAAACAGATTAATAGCAAATGACAAATGTAAAAAAATATAAAAACTACCACATTAGCGAAAAATAGTATTACGAATAAATACTTTTGACTTCAATGATTATTTATTATAATTATTATATTATTGAATTGAATAATTATTTAAAATCTTAAATAATGCCGAAAATAATAAAATCCGAAAATTCATTAAATCAATTTATAATATATAAATATAAAAAATATATATATGTATCAATTTTAAATCAGAAACAAAGAATAAATGGCAACATTATGCAGATATTTTAAATAAAATTATTATTTAATTATTATAATAGAATCTTTAAATAAACAAGAGAACAGTTCAAATAAGACAAGTTAAATTAAACCTTCAAAGATAAACAAGCAGAAAGAGCACTGTCCAGTCATGAACAATGAAGAGTTAAGACATAGGTATTTTAACAAGGTGAAATTTAAATCATTTCACATTAAAAACTTTTTCAATTAAAGAATTTGAATTAAATTATTATTAAAACTACGATTTAATTTTTTTTAGCTTAGAAATCATAAAAGAGAAATATAATTTTGAAAAATAAAAATTAACAGATCTGTTGAAAAATGAATTTTTGAATAATTTATTTATTTGCATAATGAGGACTGAAATAACTCTGTGATAAGATATTGACAAGTTGAAACATGCAGCCGAAACATTAAACATAAGAAGGGAAATAAATATAAATTGCAACTAATAATAGTTATGCATAACCACTACTGATTATAGGTACTTAAAATAGATTAACATGAATAATATCGGTAAAATTATAATGTATAATTTTATAAATTATAATGTATAATTTTATAATATATAATTATATACAAATATATTTTTCTATTATTTTTTCTTATTTTTAAAGGAAGTATTAAACCTTTCATATATTCAAAAATGTTTTATTTTAACAACGCATCTTTATCAACGTTTCGTGCCCAAATTGGCTCATCATCAGGTTCCAAATCTACAAATATCGCTTGTATTTTTAAGACAAATTTAAAAACAATTTATTATATTGCATTAATAAATAATACATTTGTTCAAAATAATTATATTATACAATTATAAAAAAAATACATAATCAACAAAAGAGTACAGGTTTTATCAAATTAATTATAATTATTAATAGGCTTAATTCTTCAACTGTAAAAAAAAATCAAAATTATAATTAGCAAACCATCTCCAGTTGTGCTTTTCATTTCTCTAATTAGGAATATTCTAGATATTTATTTACAAATATTTAATTCCACGAAGTTATGTTTTTGCTTTTGACAAAAGTGACCAACAATAACTCGATGATTTGCACAGAACATTTCAACAGGTGCTAATAATAAATGACGCAGCCTCCTTTGAAATATCTTAAAGAAAATCCTTTCGACACTGCCCCGGGACCGGTTTCCCTCGAGGGGTGTTTCTTCATCGGTCCGGGATAGGCTCTTCGGCGGCTGTCCTCCTCATTGTCGTTTCGCAGCCGACGACTTGTCCGACAACCGGTTGATGCTTGTCAAACAGAATATGGCCTTTTTATCGAGTTGTTTCACAGACCGATCAATGATATACATACTTATTTGTCTAGATAATTCAAACCAGGTGTCGACAGAGTTATAAGATTTATTAAAAAACAAAAATAATCTAAAATAGTAGGTTGTATCATTTTCCCCTGATCTGCGCTATAATGAGATATATGTCGTATTAACTATGCATGAAGTGAGTATCATATCCAAAGAAGTTCAAAGAATGATCAGTTTCACAATAATGTATTGAGTCAAAGGCAACTTTGTAAGGGAGGTTGAATAACAGCATTAGTTAAGACTAAATATAATAAAGGGGAGAAAAAGGAAAAAAAAAAATTAAAAACAACGATGCTACCATCACCTCATTTACTATTGTGTACGTTATCATTATCATTATTATAATAATTCATAATTATATCATTTCTAATTTATATTTCTTAATTTATTCGTTTTTTTGTTATACTGTACTATTATTTTTTTTTTTTTAAACTTCATCTACTTATTCGATCCTGTCACAGATGATGTCATAGAATGTCAACATTGAATTTCACAGACAGTTAACAAACATGAGGATGAAAAGATAGTCATGGCATGTTAGGCATGGGGGAGGACAGTACCCAGTAACACCTCTTCTCGGTCTTGAATGAGTCCCTTAAATCTGTGAAGGAGATCTCTCATCCAGCTCCTTTTTACTCGTATCAAAAAGTACATGTCTGCCATAGCCAGATAATTCATTAGTTTGCTGTTATGCCAGTGGTTTATTATGAAAATGGAAATAAACAGTAGTAAATGTTGGTCGATAATTGGTTGTTGTAAGTCGAGATGCTTCTGTTATTAATCTTATAAGTTTGAATTGAAAAGATTTTAGTTTTTGTAAGTACATAATTTTTGGGGAACCTTAAATATGTGAGGAGTAAGTCCGAATAGATTTGTGTAAGTCGGGTTTCTGCATTTAGTTTCTGCCAAATTTCCAAAAAAGAGGGCACAGTAATTTTAGTAGTTTTTTCAGAGTCTCTCTTTTCATTTTGATTTATGGGGCCAGGTCATTTTTTGATCGAATATTAGTCAATGGTAAAATACTTTATCTGTCAGAGAAATTGAATTGTCGTCAATACAAACTTATGTCTCGTAAAAGTGTGTACTTTTACTTTACCTTACTTATATACGAAGTATATAGAAAGGGGAAGTATTGCGATCCTGAAAATTTTGAATTCGAGTTTTCAACGGAAATACACGTTTTAAGGTCCACTGAGTCCAGATGACCAAGCCTTGCAAAATGGTCTGTGTGTATGTGAACAGTCTAGCTCAAAAACGAAAATTCGTACGATACTCAAATTACGTATTTAAGATAGGTATATGGCTGTGATGTTACAGCAACCTTTTTGTCAAAATCGACTAACCGGAAGTGCCACTTAGATAATCGATTTTACACTTTTTTACAATTTTCTCGAAAACGGCTCTAACGATTTTGATGAAACTTGCCAAAATTATTCTTCATAAAGGCTTTTAACTTTTCATTTATGTAATAAATCACCGAGGAATTGCAGGGAAAAAAGTTATGATGAAAAGAATACTTTATTTGGGCATAGCATAAAAAGTATGCATTTTACGGTAAATTATGTGCAGAATTGGATGAAAGGTAATTAAATTATCTAAAAACCAATAAAAGAATCATCAAAATCGGATCAGTATTAGCATAGATACAGTGTATTTTATGAGGAGCACAAGACCCTAGATGGATAACCAAGCGCATCCGAAAGGAGACGGATGCGACCGAACCTCCTCCCACCAATCCATCAATCTGTTGTAAACAATACGCTCTGTAATATAGTAATTTAAGAATACAAAAACGGAAATTAGCTTAATAATTTCTACTTTCACATTATTTAATGGTAAGAAAATGTTTTTAAGGAAACTAAACCAGAAAGTTTTAAAACATATTTGCAACTTGACAAAGTTGAAATATATAGGTAGTGTACAGGATTGTTGTACTAAAATTGTTTAAAAAACTTTTTTATTGCACTTAAGCGGGAGAAGATCTGTATGCTGCTAAGTTTATTAGAAGCAGTGTTTATGTGAACTCTTTAAAATTATATTAAAAAGATAATTATTATAGGACGGTAAGGGAAAGTTGTGTGATGCGCGCGCCGCACCAGATTTTTTTGCAAATGTAATAAGTGATTTTATAAAGTTAGTGAGGCCCGTATAGTTATAATATAGTATAATAATATAATATAATATAATATAATATAGTTAAAATTGTATCGTTATCGTATCTAGCAATCAATGACTCGGAGTTTGGAGCTCTTGTGTCTTAGAATGTATAATAAAGGAGCCAGTTTTGATTCTAGCAGTACTCCTGCCAAGACTAGTTAAAGTGAAGAAGTATCTAGGCCCTATCGGACAGAGAAAAATCTGTCGAAGAGAAAAATTTGAAGAATGAGATAGTGCCAGACGACATCCAAAATACGCCAGTTGCGTACTTTATAACCGACTTCAAAAAAGGAGATTATCAATTTGACTTTGTTTTATATATATCCACTCATAACTTCGTCATTCTTGAACTGATTTCTATTCTTTCTCTTTTTAATCAAAAGGGTACTTAATTTAATACTTAATTTTATCAGAATCCGATGAAAACTTTTTTTGAATGCAGTTCACTCATTACTTCGCTATTCTTAAACCGATTTCTATTATTCATATTTTAATCAAGATGGTATACGTTGGGATGTTTCTGTATAAATTTCTTCAGCGTCCGACGAAAACTTTTAGAGATAGAATATTTTTTAGTTTTCAAGTACTTGCAATTAATATAGGCATCGTTTTTGATAAAAGGCTTAAGCGCCAGAAATTCGAAATTTAGGTTTAATTTTATAATTGGACGTAAACACTTCTACCGATTAGAAGTAAACACTTCTATCGATTTCCGGTCAGGATATATCGAACAAAAATTGGAAATCGAACTAAAAATCGACTATTGATGCCGTAAGAACTAAATACTGACGACTCGTAGTCATCAATCTGGCCTTGACCAATTATAAATTTTTTGTCCCCCTAATTAACACTTTAACACAATAAAAATAAAATTATAAAAAATATATGTTGTTATTTGGGGAAAAAACGTATTATGTGTTTTTTTTAAAGTTTATTAAATGGCACTTACACCTTTTTCAAAAAACGACGTCGATATGATCACGAACTTACACATGACATAATATGAAACAACAACAAAAAGTGGAGAAAACAAAATATTATGAAATATTTTTTCAATATTATTAGAGATAGAGAGACGAACTTCTCAATGGACAAAAGCTAATCTCCGCGATAATTTCAATAGTTTAGTTTACAGGTTCATTTCTTGATATAATGGTTTCTTTTCTTTTCAAATAAATAAATCATTTTCCCTGCAGTGGGACACAGAATAGGCAGTTAGTAAATATAGGTAGGTACCTGAAAAAAAAAAGAGGCGAATCCAACAGTTTTTATTTTATATTAAATAAATAAATAAGCTAATCTTTGCTAGTCTTTACCAATGCCTTTCGAATTTTAAGTTTACCTAATGAGTAATATGATAGAAAAAAATACATCGAAACAGTTCACAAGAACCACTAAAACGGAATAGATAACAACTTTACAAAAAAAAACTACTTCAAAACTGTGCATAATAACAATAAAAGAGATAAAAATAAATTTACTTACAAAAGGAAATTATTAAGTAACAACAGTAACTATTCCAAATTAACCTGAACAGTACAATAAGTTGATATTTATTTATTTATTTATGCCGCTCCACAACTTGAGAATTTTGAAGAGAAAAACTTAAACAACTTAATAGTTGAAATGAACGAGTTTTGTTCCACTCTTGTTTGTGGAGGCTTGGTATCGACAAAAAAAAAATTAACTTATTATACTGTTCAGATTGATTTGGAACAGTTACTAATGCTACTTAATAATTTACTTTTGTAAGAAAGTAAATTAAGTGCTCCAGCAATGTAGTCCCTAAATCTAAGAAAAATTGTCATATGTGTCAACTCATACAGTGCTACTTATGCAAAAAATTGTGATATCTGTCTACTTACAATGTTGGTCAACCCATATAATAAAATTGTAATATGCATGTAAGCATGCTATTCCTAAGTTTATTGAATATGTAAATAGTCGTAAACATTTTTGTTAGCTTTACTGTGGTTATCGAACAAAATCATTGGAAACTTCTGATATTTATATCGCTACCAAAGTTTATTTATTATATTAAAATAAAACAAAAATGTTAGGTATCGGATTGAATAAATAAATTATAAACTTATTTCTTTTTCTTATACTCAGATATATTTTGCATTAATAGATAATTTTGCTTATATATTTTTTTTATATATTGTATTGTATCTATCTTATTCTTTCATTGATTTCTTATTTCATTAATTTTCATTTATCATAACTAGTATACGCATGTTTTCATATATTGATTCCATGAACGCATTTTCATACTTTAATACTTTCACCTGTTTATACTTCATGGTTGTTATCTTCTGTTACTTAGCCCTAATGAAGACCTGCAACATAGGCCGAAACGTCGGATTGGATTAAAAATAAATATTACTTCTCAGTGTGTTTTCTACTTTTACCGCATTTCCCTACAAACTTCTGCATAAATTACATAATATCTACACCGTTATAATTATTTGTAGATATTTGATTGGTATCATGCATTGAAAAATTATTTCTGACTGTGAAAAAGAAATATTACTCTAAACTCTAGATATTTTTTAATTTATAATGAAGTGGTTCTTTTTGTAAAAAAATAAATGTTTTGAATTTAAAATTTTATTTGTAACTTATTGCATTAATAATAATATCTGTTATAGTTAGTTAAATATAGATTTTCTAAGTTATGATTTTTTTTTTTTTTATCGATTTAGTGTTACCTTAAAAAATCTTTAAATTTAGTCTTTAACTCCTTCGAAATTTAAGGAAATTCATTATCTATAAAATCAATAATTGAATTATCTCCATGCCTAATAGACAGCCTTGGCAATACTAGGAATAGAGTTGTGTTCCAGATGCTAATTGCACCTCATCAGCTCCGATTTATCGAGTACTCCGCAGGATCGTGACGGAGGAATGGACTTCTTGCAGCCGATGGCCTTAGCACATCGTGGAAACAGCGCCGAAACTGTTCATGGCGTGATAAATCGTCCTAATAACCTATCTCTGCCTCATAAAGCTCGCTAATTTCATTGCTGGAGCTTTATGGGATAATTAATACTCGAAAAGGAGGAAGCGGTAAAATTCTTCCATTCTTACTACGTCATTACAACGATTAAGCAAAATGTTTGGAAGCCGGAATCAGCTAATCTATTACTCGATGTATTGTCCAAGGTCGATAAGACTTACTTTCGCATAGATTATTTTTACAGCCTTTTATTGGCGTCAGATAAATTCTTACTTATTCCAATAAGTATGGGTAATAATAATGTTGTTATATATAGCAAGGTTAAATCAGATAATTTGAAAAATATTAACAACCGGGTTCTAACCAGCAAAATTAATTATGAGCAGCAAACGCCCAACTACAGTAACCAGAGATCCACAAAAAAAAAAAACCAATGTAAATAATACTGAACAAGCCATTATAAATTATAATGAAATGTAAAACAGTTTGAGATTTTCATATCGAATCTCTAAATTACCTTTTAATTTTTATTATTATTTTTTTATGTTTATTATAATTCGCACATCCAGAAATTTTAATAGTTGGATCCCTATCATCCCAAAGAGCAGCCAGCCCTCAATTATTAGGACAAAACAATAGACAGAATAGATCTATCAGCAACATGTTTAGAGGAAACACCATAGGAGCATCTATGCAGAACTCAATCTGTGTCTCAATTGGCGATTTAGCAAAAACAGATTTTTTGAGTTGTGCCTCTTTCTCATCTCTCACTCATGCCGTTACCATTAGTATATTCATTACTAATTTAAAAAAAAATATTTTTTTTTAAATAAAAATATGTCGATGCTGTAATAATTATTTATCAGGAGTCAATGATTTGAAAAAGATGTTTGTTTGTCATCTCCAGATATATGGATCTTTAAAGCAAGATTTGTTCAGGAAACACTCGACTGCCAAGTTAGAGAGGAATATAAAATTGTTGTCTCTGAAATTAATTAAATCAATAAGAAATTATCATGTTTTTTTTTAATTTCAGGAAATATCTTCAACAATTCATTTAGATTCAATGTCATTTATTTTTACTCCTTTAGGCATCAATGTTTCGGTTCTTGTGCCAATTTACGAATTATATAGGCTGAATCACAATTGTTAAATTTTTATATGCTTTAGTTATCAGAATAGACTAAATATCACTTGAATTAATTAAAGTATTTTTACCTTCATTTTAAGTAAATATTGTATTGAACACCAACTATGTTTATATGCTGATATTAACTATCATTTACTATTTTAAATTTCAGTCATTTCTCTATTTTGCCAACTAATCATAAATTATAAAACATAAAAAATATTACATGTAGGAATTGCTTTTCGAAGAAGCGCATTAAAAATGGGCACAAAGCTTAAAACGCTATATATATGTATATAATATATGTATATATAAGAAATAAGCCTATCAATTGAGTAAATTATAATTTTTTAAAGGTAAAAATACTGTTATTTAAAAATGACGCTTTTATTTTTAAATTGATAGAGAATCAACCAAAAAATCTATTGTGAACATAAAAATGTTTATAATGAACTTCAAATAATGTACCATTTTCGGTTATCCAACTATAACAAAAATATTCTATGTTATTTGAATTTAAATAAAAATCTTTCATAAAAAATATGAGATTTTTTGCATTTAATATCATTTTTGATGAATTTTCATTATAACCTTCAAGTAATTATCTATTATGTTATCTATATTAAGATATAAGTGTTCTATACTAAATTTGAAGCGTTTTGCTTTATATGTTAACATAATTTTTTATAAAAATCTGTTATGATTTTCAAACAAAGTAACACTTTCATTAATCACGTAATTACAAAAAAGAGAGGACACAACTAAATGTTACGAAAATCTTGAATACAAAATTTCAACTTTCGACGGCTAGCTGTTTTTGACCTATACCAGATAAAAATGTACGTACAGACGTCAAAATGGATTCAGGGATGGTCAAAATGGATATTTCCGTTGAAATCAGAAAACCTTTTCGCGAAAACATTATTTTCTCTACTGTAAATGCAAGAAAGTAAAAATACATTAACACTGAGAAGTGGCGTAATGTATCATCTTGTTTCTACTTGAACTACATAAGTATCATTTTGTAAATTTTTTATTTTGCACCGAGAACGTTTAGTTTGTCGTAGGTTGCGCCCGACCTTGTGCAATGCAGTTTTGATCTAGCAGTATAACTGATCAATTGTCGACTTAGAAAGTGAGTGGTTACTCGTAAATAGCAATATAAGGAAATGAAACGGTTTGCAGTTTCGAAAAAATGGACAATAAAGAAATTTATCGATGTTGAAAATTACTGTTTAAATGGCCACTAATTGCACACTTGACCCGGCGTAATAAATTTTCTTTTTCAAAGGTTTGATTAAAGTTCATTAAGAACGAATGCTTGATTAATGGAATGGTAATGTTTGATTATGAACAGATCAATAAAGTCAATTATGAACAGATGTCTGATTAATGGAAGTATTTACTGATTGAAATTTGAACGAATTCGCCTTGAACTTAAAATTTATTTTATTTTTCTTTGGCATAACTGCAAAAAATTGACTAATTGACTTAAATTGCTCAATAAAAGAATGAAAAGTGGATAAAAATTTCATTCAGTTTCAATCAAATTCGCTAATTTTCGCTTAAAATTTATATTAAAATTACTATTTATATATTTTTCCTGTTGTCTGGAATTTCCTGAGATTTTTTTGCTAATTTAAGAATCTACACGATTTTTTATCTTTTACAGTATCCAGAGCTATTCTATTTTTATGGTCATGTATAAACTAATGAATCCTCTTAGAAGTATGGATTAAACACCAACATGATATCTATATTTTTTTAGGGAGAAGGCATTTTTTTACAATGAGTCCGATCGTGTCTATCTTATAAATCCACAAAACCCTCACAACCATTCAGAATTGCGGTTACTGCAGCCTGCCTTGTGTTTATTTCTAGTTATGAAAATGGAAAATTTGTGAGCATTTAATAGTGAACATAAAGAATAACTACTTTATTTTGGCATGAATAAATAAAGTTAAACAGGTAATAAATAAATATTACGTTTTGTATTTTTTCACTTACTACGACCATTCTTTAGCGACGGGATTCCCTCCTCCCCTTAGTGTGTCAATAATTATTATTTATTTTATTTTTTTAAAGTTTAGCTTAGTAGGCAATTTGATTATCTTTCAAATGACCACTGGAATATTTCAGGAGATTTATAGTTTCCAAATGATTCGAAAAACTAAAAAAAAAGTGAACGGTGGAGGGGGGCACAAAAAAAAGTCGAATGTGCCATATCTTTGCTAATAATGGTCAGATTTATATGTTTTTTTTTCTTTTTTTTATCGAGAATTTCAGACAATTATATAGAATTTTTCAAATACTGTGTCCTTTTTTAAGTAAAACTGATAACATTATTTTCCGCTTTTTCTAGGGGATGTGCAATACAAATTTCAGCAAAATCGTAAATGCCCTTTTGGCGTTATAGTCAATAGAAAACTAAGTTTTTCGGTTATTGCACATATCGTGTCCGATTTGATAAATAGTATTGAATACAGTACACTGAAAATACAGGGTTGGAACCTCCCCACTAACCTCCCAAAAAAAGCAACAAAATCGGTCCACACGTTCAAGAGATAATTGTGGCACAGACCAATAGCCGAAAATACGTTTTTGGACTATAAGGATCTGAAACTTAAAGTTATTTTGAAAACAGCATAAAGAACTCATTCACCAAAGTTTTGCTAATTTAGGCATCATCCATCTTACACTGGACTTACACACAAGAATAAATCAAATTATTGAATACAAGCTTTAAGAAATAATTTTTTATTGTTCATTACATGTGATTGGCTACATAAATTCCTAATGCACACCAAACTAATTGAGATAGCACGTCTTACGTTAAGAGATCAAACCACAGAGAAGGTGAAGGGAAGCAGCATTCAAATGGCTGAGATAGTTTGCATTTAAACAGCTGATCAGTAATAACAGAACTACTCATAATAGGAAATGCTAACTGAAGTATTTAATCGCGATGAACTATACAAACTATCCACAGCTGTTTCAATGCCACCTTCATATTTCATCAGTAAGGTTTGACTGCTGGCATGAGATGTGCGCTGTCTCTGTTTTGTGGAACCACCGATTATCCAGGGTAATGACGGGCAAGAAGGTGTACGGATAATCAATTTTTTTTATATATATACTTATGGTTGATAGGGATGAAAGAAAAATCACAATGTACAATAATAATAAATTTATTTATCAGAAAAAACAATGTGTATTTGAATATACATATAATAAATATTATATGTGAATATATTTTATATCGTGAATACATACAAGTAACAACAAATGTTTAGATAGTAAAACTGTATTTTTCACTAAAACAAAAATAATCAGAAATTTTTAATTTATATCATTTTATTTCTGACCTCTCGTCTCATTTTTCGTAATTCTAATATTTCTTGGATAGTTTACTCACCAATTCCATACCTTTATCACCAACAGGATTTATAATTTAAATTTTTCTCTCTTCGAAAACATTAAGCTTTCGTTTTTTCGACATTTTTGGTACGAATGGCTCGATCACTGTTCGATCACATCAAGTATGATGTCAAGAAGTAAAATAATCGAAGGTTTTCTTAGAATTTTAAAACGTTAACATTAGAAGGAGAATTCTTTTTAAATATCTAAAACTCTAGAAACTCTTAATTACTTCTTCCAAACGATGAAGACTCATTTATTCCTTCATCCGGAAAGCAGGTACATTTAAATTTTATTATAATATTCAAATATATAGCTGATAAGTAAATAAAAATATATATATATATATATATATATATATATATATATATATATATATATATATATATATACATATAAATAAAAAGAGAGAGAAATCTCTGGTTGGTCAAGTATAATCAATGTTATATGCATTTGATATTTATGTTATGAACCATGTGGGATGCAGCTGAAAATTTACTGCTTAAAGCTTGAATTAATTAGTGAGATTTAGGATATTCTAATACTAATTGTATTCTCGAAACGTTGACCGGTCATATGTTGTTAACTGGTAGAGACCAAGTACTTTGGTTTAAAGGTTTTAAATAATTAAGTTAATATATTTTTATTAGATTAAAACATAAATAATACAATATATCACAAAACAAATCAGTATTATAATTAAATCGGTAATTAAAAAAAAATTATATTTCTTAAAAAAAAAACACAAAAATGTTGGAATGCTTTTTAATAACTGGTATTAATTAATGAAATATATAAAATTAGCTAGACTGAATAAATGTTTTTTAATTATAAACAACAGACACTCCTCTGTAGCGGACATCTAATTGTATACTTTAAATCCATACTTTATACAAGCTATATATTATAATACAGAATAAGATCCGTACAGGCAGTTCCCAACGTACAGGCGGGGTACAGTTAGGACCTTGGCAACGTCCTTGCGGTTCAAACGGACCACGCCCTTACACTGGCGGATATACAGTCGCTTTCTGTATATGTATATATATTTGTATACATAGTAAATATATGTATATATATTTGTATAGATAGTAAATATATGTATATATATTTGTATACATAGTAAATATATGTATATATATCTGTATACATAGTAAATATATGTATATATATCTGTATACATAGTAAATATATGTATATATAGTAAATATATGTATATATATTTGTATACATAGTAAATATATGTATATATATTAGTATTCATAGTAAATATATGTATATACATTTGGTCACTTCGGCATGTACGGGGGACAAGTGCCTCCGCCCAGCTGAACTTAAAAATAATTTAAAACGTTCAGTTTAAATTAAAAGTTCAGTTAAAAATTGGAAAATTGTAGACAGCTTTTAAGATTATTTTTTTTCAAACTGTGGAACTTAAGATTCCGCCTTTAACAATAACCTAGTGTTTAACAATGATATGATCTAAAACAAAAATTCGTTTTTTGTTTTTCTATTTGAGGCCTTTAAATTAAAAAAAAATCATAATATTTCATATTTTAAGGACGGCCTCACAGTGACCTATAATCCCAAAAATGTCCGTGAAATAGGAAAAATCAATTTTACCTTGATCGGTTCCAAAATTTTACCTCGTCTAATGTTGTTGAGGAGTACATAAATACATTCCATACCACGACAAAGTGTGTCAACAATTAAATCGTTTCATGATGGACTTATTTTTGGACCATTGATGATGGTATTATTTTTGCATTGATTGATTTCGAATACTCTTTGATAAAGAAGAAGAAGTCAAATGAATAATTTTTGGATGAACTTGTAAGTAATGCATAGTAAACAGTTGCGAGAAAAATTTAACGTAGGATTTTAGTAGAAACTAAAATTAAAGCAACAAATATTTTTTTAAATTTAATAAAGAGTAATCGAGAGTAATTCAAGAAACCAAATTTATTTTGTAGGGAAGGTATAAATAATATATAAATATTTTAGGTATATAGGTATAGGTGTATATAGGTATAGATAATAAACAAATATTTTCATACCTAAGTATTTGACTATTTGGTGCACATTTTGTTAATAACGTATAATTCATTTCATTAATTATCTTGAGTGAGAATAATTGGGAGCAATTTTCCAATTTTTTTTTCTTTTAACATCTTCGGTAATATATAGGTGTTCATATCAATATAATCTTTCTGCAAAAACAATGTCTTATTTTTTTTCCATTGAAGTACAATGAGTTTGGTGGAGTGTTGAGGCACAGTTTAATGTTAAATGGTAGCAGCCCTGAGGAAAAAAAAAACACTTTTCTATAAACTTTTGGAAGAACAACTCGAGGGTGATGATATATAACAAGAATTGATCAAATGGGCCAGATCTTACTTTTTCGCTCCTTACTTTAGCACCAGTGATGGCTTTCAGGAGAACTTATTTTTCCTCGTGAACAAAATACAGCAGTATGTAAAAAAACAACAAAAAAACAGATTCAAACAAAACTAGGACCGGGTTTGCCTAACATAAATTAACACTGATGACAATATGATTGCAACAAGAGATTGAGTTTCAACATATGATCCAGAAAGCGAGGAAAGCTAATTGTGACAGTGTAGGAATGACCGAAAGAACTTTAGTGTAAATATATTTAAATTTTCTATATTTTTGAGTAAATTTACTCGTTCTTTTAATCTTTTTAATATTTTATTTGAAACCAAATATTTTTTTGTACATTTTTTATTAAAATTGTTAAAGCAATGAATTTTTGCAATCACGTTACGCCTAGCCATAGTCATGTTCCAGAAAAATACTTTAGGTGACGAGCTTTCGGTAAAAAAAAAAAAAAAAAGGAGGATTATATGGAATAAGTCTGAATAGAAAATGTTGTTTTTTAAAACAGAAGCATGTTGAAAAAAATATATGAAACGTGGGACTTCCCTGTTGTGATTTAAATCGGATAATTGTTGTGTAATTACGAACGAATATGTAATTTAAATATGTCAAGGACCCTAGGGTTCATTTCGAGAATATATCTAAACGCTTTGACATTTAGTGGTTAGATTCTATCATAATTAAACACAAAAATAACTAAATTATATAATAAATTCATCTGAGGAATCCAATCTTTTTATGAAGAAGTTAACTAAGAAATCTTGAAATTGATTTTAGCCGAACTGGATCCAGAAAATGAAATTTATAATTCAGTAGATGGCATACACCAGAAATCATATCAGAAATTCCTAACGTCACTGATTACAGTTGACAAAGTCACTAAACCTTTTTAAATGTGAGTAGTAATTATTTCTTTTGGTCTGCCATTCGGAGAACTCACTACCTCATGATGAAGGCGATAGTTGTAGCCATGACAGCAACTGTCGCAGCCACAGTCATAGTGTAAACTTTATGACAGTTGCCGTCATTGCAGCATTTACTGACGTAGTAGTACTGTCACGTTAACAGTTTTCATTGTTGACTATAGCTGTCACGGAGACAACTTTTCCCGTGTTAACTGCCACATAAATACGCCTTCAGAGTGAAAAGCCTTATCAATTGTAATGATGATTGTATGAGAAAACATTGTTCTAATGTTCGATTGTTTTTAAACAATAATTTGATTCTATCTAACGTTTTGACGATTTTTAATTCTCGGAGGAGGACTAAAAACTCCTATATTTTGTATTTATATTTATTTAGTTTCTTTTAAATAAGCTTTTCAGAAATTAAGTTTCTAGATTCAGTTTTTTTGTTATAAATACATACATACGTATAAAGTATACAAATGTTTACTGTTCTTTTAGTCTTATGCTCAGTCAGTTGTTCTACATTCGCCATTCTTCCAAGTGACTGTCACTAGATTTACTGTATTCTTGACAGTACTGCCACGACAGAAAACAGTCATTAACTGTTAGAACGTAAGGAACACACGAACCAGAGGTAAGTCCTAAGACTAATTACTACTCAGAACATCAATTGCTCAAAAATGATTCCATTACACTTTAAAATGTGTTTGATAAAGAGGTACAAATACAAAGAAAGTTGAAATAGTAGAAGACTAAGGATAAACTGGGGCTTTTGTATAAAAAAATAAAACTGCTTTTCTCGCATTATGACCAAATTCGACTGGATGAAGGATCGATCCCAACCGACAGAGTCTGGGCTTCTAGGAATTAAACACTAATTCTCTTAAACAAATTTCCAGCGACAGGATTTACAGAATTAGCACACTCGTGGATCCATTCCGCAGTTGAGGCATTATATCTAACAGTAAGAAAGCGGATCGGCCTCAACCGTGCGCAGAAAGAAATCGATGACCATTGGAAACGCCTTTGTTCCACTATCAGTGGTCACGTTGTCATATAACCCCTGGCTAAGATTATATTAGGTGTTATATCTGAATAATGTTGGATGATGTGGGACAAGAGTGCACTAAATTTGTGCACATTGGGCATGCTATGGAAGTTTGAATATTATTTTATGCAATATTTTTAATCTTCGATTTATCAATAGCTCCTAAAAGGTCTAGAATCGTCTTAAAATTAAATACACAACCTTTTTTAACTGATGATTTTTTAAGCGCTAACCTTGACAGCTGAATGTTGCAGTTAGCATTAAGTGGTTTTATAACTCCAATAATGAAGTACATAAGACTAAATAAAAATTGCGTCCACCTTTTGATTCAATTTTTAAAATGAAATAAATTCCACGTCAATAAAAGAAAGTAAGAAAACATCAAGTGAGAAATTAGGAAAGTAATTTCAAATTAACTATAGCTTAGCTGTTAATTATGAACATTAGTTGCGGCTTTAACTATTAGTTTCTGTTTCCCATTTTTAGTCAGTAAGATATACTTTCAGCAGTCGGATCATAATATTCCCGTCAGGTGTAAAACGGCAGTTGATCACACGTTTCTTGGGAATATCCCGTTATACCTTATTATATATGAACCATGATTTAGCACCTTCCTGCATTGGTTACTGCAGAAACTCCATTAAAGTGTTGTCATAATCTAGACAGAACTGACAGCTGATGTGAGCTATGAGTGAAAGGATGCGCCGTTAGAGGAAGCCAGCAACTGTAACGGATTGTACCCTAGGGCCCAGTGAAGATATTTATTATAGATATCGCGTTAAATTCGATTATAAAGGCACTAGATGGATACATGAAAAGGTACGCTCCGCGCCGACGGAACATGAATCCCACTCATAAAGTTACTTTCACGCTATTTAAATCTGAATAAACTGAACAAATCATCTTTTACCGTATAGAATGGAATGTGAATATGAAGAATTTTAATTGAAATTTTACACTAATTTAATACAGAAGGATTTAACTAATCCGATCCAGGATTGATAATGCTGGATTACTGAAATTCCCAGAATAGTGGAGATATATTAAAAAAAATAAAATAACGTGAAAATCTCATAACGCTGTTTGAGAGCAGAACCGTCTACAAATTTGGCCTTTTTTGTTTTAAATCACTTAAGACAGTTCAGATTAGCGCGGATTTGATGCAGAATAATGCAGAATGTCTATCTACAATGCTTAGCCCAAAACTTGGAAATATTTCACATATGACAGTCCTTTTTCTCATGATAAAGTTCCATTATTCAAATTTTCTGCCGTTAAAAAAAAATATTAAATTAAAAAAAAATTACAAAGAATATTTTTTTAAAATTAACAAAGATGTTCCACCAAATTTTGGGCTAGACAAGAAAGTCAAAAATTTGGTTTATTTATTCATATGATGAAGCAGTACAGATCACAACTATCTTATCTCCAAATTTGGCCTTTGAGACTACTGGGGTTTGATGCAGAAATGGCCAATTTCTATCTATAATACGTAAGCCTGAACTTGGCAATGTGTCCAGCCATGACACATTTCTTTTTTTCACTTATTCTCATGATACAGTCCTATTATTCAATTTTTCTGTCAAATTTTTAATAAATCTTTTGTGAAAGATATTCAATATATAATAAATTGTAAAGAATATTTTTTTAAATATTAAAAAAAAAATCCGTATGTGTACATGTGTACGCACGTAAGAAGTTATACTTCTTTGGCGTAGTTAAGAAAAACAATTTTTTTCCCATTCAAACAAATACCAACCGAGCAAACGACCAATAGACGAAAGTAAATACTACAATTAAAAGTTTGAATAAAAACACTTACATTAAATTAAATAACATTTATTAGAAACACTTTTTTTATACATGGTTTAGGAAAATATTGAAATAATTTTTGAATTATTTACCAACTCAACATTCACAAAATTTATTTATTTATTGATGTATAATTTATTCATGGATGATACTTACATAAATATAGCTTAAAATCTTGATACACAATCTCTCAAAAGTTTTATGAATATAAATTAACAGTGTAGAATGTTAGTTTCCAGAAATTTGTTATAAACAGATATATATATATATATATATATATATATATATATATATATATATATATATATATATATATATATATATATATATATAATGACACAATATTGGATATGTTTACAACACGCACTCTTTACTTGGTAGTATTGAACCATTAACTAAATGCGCTTGTACATTTACGTGCCAAAAGAAGTATAACTTCAATAAACGAGAAGAAGTTCTCCCCTATTAAAATATACTTTTTTAAGGATATATTGATGTAGTCCGTTTCGATTTAATAACTAGGCAGGATCTATCGAAGCCTGTATCAACGTTACATAACGTAAGATGATGACCTATATTATAACGTTCTAAAAATAATTCTGGCTTTGATAAGGACGGAGGTCCTTCAAAAGATCCTTATTTCAAAAACAGTCAGTTTTAACATTGATACAGGCTGCGATAAATTCTTCACTAAACGTAACTGAACGACTGTGACGTCGGCCCTTTGAATTATGTGTTACATAATTCTTTACACGCTAAAAATAAATTCTGTTCTGTTATATCTAACGCGCCAAAAGAAGTATAACTTCAAAAATAACAATGATGTTGCGCCAAGTTAAGGGCTAGACTAGAAAATAAAAAAATTGGTTTATACATTCATATCATGAAGCAATACAGAGCACAACTATCCAATTTCCAAATTTGATCTTTATAATTCCTTGTACGAAGTGAAGTGAAATCGCGAAAATTTTCGGTTTTCAGATTTCAACGGAAATGTCCATCTTGACTAGTTTCGTCGTGGCGTCTGTACGTACGTTCGTTCGTTCGTATTTCGCATATCTAAAAACCGGTTTGAAATTTGTATTTAGGATTATTGTAAAATCTAGTTGTGAACCTCTCTTTTTGGTCACTGCTTAATCACCGGAAGTGGTACTTTACTTGAAGGTCATAATTGATTTCAATCCAAAATTATATTAAAATACTTTGAAAAACTTTTCAAATTTGGTATTTATAACTTATATATTGATTTAAATAACATACTAAAGTTTGGTCTAAATTGGAAAACCGGAAGCGATACTTTACTTGAAGGTCATATTAGACTTTCATCAAAAATTATATTAAAATATAATGTAAAACATCTCAAATTTGGTAAATAGGACTTTTATATTGATGTGAATATATTTACTATATTTTGGTTAAAATTGGTGAGCCGAAAACGGTACTTAACTTGAAGGTCATAATAAGCTTACATCAAAAATTATATTTAAATTAAATACATAAATCATATGTTTCGGTAATAAAGATTACAAACGCAATATGGTTTCAAATCCAATTAAACATTTTTATTACTTGTTTTAATTGTTATAATTTAGTGTAAAATACTGGTTTTTCCTCCCTATTTGTGTGTGTGTCAATAGATGGATGTTGGGATGCCGAATGTTGTTTTTGAGATGCTGCGATCTTCGGAAACTAGTAACCTAATTGAGGATCACTTTTTGAGCCACCGATTTATAGTTTAATAGACGTACAAGGAATGTGTTGTCCACATCAGATTTTTTTTTTTTTTTTCATCACTTTAGATAGTTCAGACTACTGCGGATTTTATGCCGAAATACATCCCTATCTATAATACTTAACCCTAAACTTGGTAATGTGTCCACTCATGACGCATTTCTTTTATTCACTTATTCTCATCATATCATAATTATCATTAATATATCATTATATTATATCATTATTATTCAAAAACTTCTATTATTCCAATTTTCTGCCAAGTTTAGAGATATATATTTAAAAAAAATATATATATTTGAAAAAAAAAATTAAATTTAAACATTTTTTTGTAAAGAATATATTTTTTTTTAAATCGCAAAAATGTTCTGCCAGGTTTAAAGCTAATCTAGAAAGTAAAATTTGGATTTAGATAGTAATATCTTGAAGTAATAAAGCAAACAGTAGAGAGAAATGATTTATTAAAAATCAATGCTGCCCAATTACATTGGGCTGCTATAATACACAGCATACTTATCAATCCATAGTGGATAAAATATTTATATATACACAATTTTACATTTATTTCTTCTTTTATTTTTTCTTCCATTCATACACATATTTCATAGACTTTTCGTCTGTATTTGATTACACACCATTTTATTTTCATTTTTCTATCCCTTATTTATTTTCATCCATCCAACTACCTTCTCACCTCTCCATAATTCTCCCTTCCAGTTCACAATCAACCCCTTCTTAATCCAGTATATAAACTCTAGACAATTTGAAAATTTATGAAACTAATCAACCATCAATGTCCGAACGCACACATATATAGATCAACAGTACAGGAGAATAAATAAATAAATAAATAAATAAATAAATATATATACATATACAGACAATCCCAAATGATAAATAGACCCATCTACCTACCATGCAGGTGATGGTGGATAATCCCCAGGGAGTCCAGAATAATGTTTTCGGCCAACACCGCAATATCCCCAGCATTAGCACCTAGGTCTTCCAAAAAGCTCTCCGTTCTATTCGGTATTGTTCCACGAGACCCAAACCAGAGGCCTCTCACGGTGAACTCTCTCTCTCCGAAGGTCTCGCGGAATTTTTCTTTTAGGAAAGGGATACATTTATCATATATGTCTTTTTTTTCCCTTTCCACTCCACCTGCCTGATCAGGATCATTTCCCTCAAATCTTACGGTCGGATCCAGGACCAATGCTGTCTTTCCGGTCCTAGGGAATGCGACAATATCAGCATACCTCGCGGATCCGTCCGTATCAATACAATAGACCTCGTCAAAGCAGGCGAAGTCCTTTTCTCTGAGGAGCCTTATTAACTCATGCTTGACCCTATGGTGCCGACGTGTTATGAGGAGGGAGTTGTTGGGGCATTTTCCCAGCACAAAAAAAAACCTTCTGTAAAATCTGCTCCGAAGCGCTGATATAATTAACTACAAAAGTCATTTACAATATTTTATTAAAATGAATGACAGTGATTTTTAATGTAAAGTATAATACAAATCACTATCACAACATAAAGAAAATATTATAAATAATACATTAGTGTATCTACCCTGAGTAAATCGTAAAAGGACGGAAGGTTAAATAAAAATTTGAAATGTGCGCAACGGAAATTCTTAATCAATCGACACTTCCAAGAAAGTCATCATTTTTAAAACATTTTTGCCTTTTTCATAAGAAATTTGCATGAAATTGTTTCTTTCTTGCATGAAACAAGTATAAAGTGTATCTTCTACTTTCGGAAACTCATCAGCATTTTTGTAATCTTTATGATTATTCATTACAGTTGAAGAATGATTCAATTTCGCATTTTGTCGTGTTTGTTGCTCGAAAACAAAAAAAATAATTTTTTATTAGATGATATTTCGTATCTATTTCTTATTTCATTTATAATGATAAATGCTTACCTTATTACTAAACTGAACAAAAACTTGAAAAAGATCAATAAAAAAGTATTTTTAGTATATGATTGTAAGATTCTAACCATTAAGTCACTCAAATGCCAGTAAATAACCACTCAATGTTACGTTAATTCAGGCATCATCAAGACAGAAAACGTGTAGAAAGATTCCAAAATTAAAACTTTATGTCTCTCAAATACCAGTTTATTTTTATCTTATTAATAACAAAAGGCTGTGATGGTTGTGTTTTTTAGTTATTGATAACTGATTATTATTTATTTTTTAGCGCTTAATCCGAAAATGGCTTTCGTTTTCTTACATCATTTCAGGATTTTTCGGAAACGCAAATTTCACAATATTTAAAAAGTAAAAAAAAATACGGTGTACTTTAAAATAGACTCAAAACGTTTTCCTCTAATAATTTATTCTTTTTTTTTTTTTTTGTTATATAAATCTTATAGCTTTTGTCACAGCCTGAGTTAAACAATTTGGTTTTAGCTAATGAACTGACCAAAGAAAATTAAAAACTGCTGGGTTCGAGGCTTAGAGAGAAGTATCTGCTAGCAGCTGGAACCTCATATTCCTTGTTTAGGTACAGAGAAAAGATTTTATTCCATATCAGCAATATATTTATTTCCAGATTGCGCAAAATCCTGAGGTGGTGGAAACAAATTAAGGTCATTTGGGGATTCAGTGCTAAAAAATACACAGGAATCAATTATCAACAGTAAAAAACATGTCGCAACCCAAATTTTACAGGCTTGTTTTATTTGTTTGGCCTGCTAGTAAATTAAATATACTAAAATTCGACACAAATTATGAATTATCAGAACAAACACTCACCAAACAACCAAACAATTTTTTGGTTATTTGATGAGCGTATTTTCTAGTTTTCAATTTCTGCTGCTCAGCTGTTTGAATACATATATTCTTTCTCAGGTTTTGGTATGTTACCTCGATTTCCTTGAGTGTCTTGAAAGTGAAGCCCTTTTTTTGCTTGTTCATGTGTCTTTTTAGTCTGTTGATGTGAGATGTTCTGTCTTTATTCTGCATTTATGTGATCTTTTTCTGTTCTGTCCTGTTGATGCCTGAATTGGCGAAGCGTTGTTATGTACTAATGTGGTCAGTTATCTACTAGTATTTGAGAGATCTAAAGTATTGTTCCTAAAATCTTTAATTATATCCTAAAAAAATGTATTCATTAAAAAAAATGTAGTAGGTAATATAACTTTTCGCCATTCATCATGCCATTTAAGAATTTCTCACACAAATGCTAACACAATTTATTTAAATCAATAATAAGTTTATTATGTAAATCACAGACGTGATTAAAAATTTATTTTCATGTATTCTGTTACAGACAATCAAAAATACAACCACTCATTTATAATAATTAGTAGCATTTTTTATTAATATTTTTAATTTGTCAAAAAACATCGCTGATCTCATTTCTTTTTACGATTTTATTTAACTTTTGAATTATATTAAGCTAAAATTTTTAGGAATTTTTTTTTTTTTTTTTTTTTTTTTACTATTTTGTGATATTGTTTAGTTATAAATTTATAATAATTATTTATGAAGTGCGAATCTGTAAAGTTTTAATTTGTTATTTGATTTTGATGTATTGGCTTTACGATGAACAAAAAAAAATAATTCAAGAGAAACGTGAAGGAGAAAAACAAATAAAACAAGGAAATGTGATTTAATAGTGATTGTGACTGAGAAAGAGTAGAAGGCCCAGAAATAATTGTGACCTTAATAATTGATAGAATCAATTAATACAATTTTCAATAAAATATTCAAAATTATTGACTTTAAGGAAGTCTTTTTCATTACTTATTGATATTATTACATAATTCGCTCTATAAGGAGTGAAAGTGTAAGTTTTAATTACACCTATACAAATAGATATAAGATTTAGGAACGTGGTAGCACTCCACCCTGCCAAGTAAAAAAATCCGCATGAAAAATTATTGAAAAACGACAGATTCCGCATTTGCCGACATAATAAGAACGTTTTTTTCGGGTGTCTGGATCAGGGGCGTACGCAAAATTTATTTTCAGAGGGGAGAGGGATGGGATTTAATAAGAAGAAGGGCAAATAATCACCTAAATGTCTATAATAGCCAAATTTGGTTTAAGTTTTAAGGATAAGCATGGAAATCGAATAAAAAAATATTGTAAAAACTTACAAGAAATTAATATGCAAGAGCAAAAACTCAAAATGAGACATAAATAATTGTTAAGACATAAATGGAAAAATTCAAATAAGAAGCCAAGAGTCTCAAAAATAACAGAAAATTTTTAATACCGGAAGACAGGTGATTTATTTTCTGTTATTTTTGAGACTCTTAGCTTTCATTTTCCATTTATAAAACATGTTATTAATAATACAAACCTTATGTTAGTGGGTGTGAAAATAATATTTTTTCGTACATTTTGAAGGGAGAGGTAGGAGATTTATTTCCCCCGATCTCTGTCCCTAAGTACGCCATTGGTCTGGATATACTTACTCCAGATATACATACTCTGGAAATTGAAATTTGCCATAGATATACTTTAATAAGAGAAAAAGGAGGTTTCAAATTTTCATTGCGATCGGACTTAATGGAGGTGTTAAACTTTAAGAATACCATTTCCCGGTCAGATTGTTGGATAGTTGTACTGGCAGTCCCGTCAAAAGGCAGGCACTACAGCCTAAACGTCAGAACCATATGACACAAAAATGTGCATGAATACATATTTTGAGCTGCTTTAGTGCATTTTGTTCCCATTTGTACGAGATATTAAGTCTTAAATTTTTTTAGAAATAAAAGCATTTTTACACATTTCGCCCTATAAAAGTTTTATTTATGAACCAATGGTGATGTAATTTAGCAGGCGTATTTGTTTTACAGTGTTATAAGATATTTGATTAACTAAGAATGTTTTAGAAACAAAATGCTTCATTTTTGCCGCACATATCCAACATGTCTGTAATCGCTGTCATGAGAACTTCACACACGTGGAAGTTATCCTGGCCTAATCATTATCGACAAGGAAATTTTAATGCATTTATTGGATTTACGCCTATATGTACTCTATGGGAAGTGCGGATCATCCTAGAGATTGTAGAGAGTCCACCACGAAATAAAAGTCAAGCCCCCTCTTCAAAATTATATTTCACTGTTTATCAGACGAATTAGTTCAAGACAAAATTCAAGATTATATTTGGTGATAATTATATAGACTGCTAAATAGAAAATCTCACCTTTCAGTTGACAACAAACTACTAATTTACAAGATAATCCTGAGACCTATCTGGACCAATGGGCGCGAACTGTGGAGAAGAGCAACATTTTCGAACATCAAGCGCATCCAATCCTTTCAGACCTAAGTCCTTCGAACAATAGTCAATGCTCCATACTATGTGATCTACAATAACCTACATCATGATCTTGATATCCCATTTGTTTTAGACCTTATTCCATATAAATCCTCTAAAGTTCACCAGAACCTTACACATCATCCTAATCCTTCAGCACAATCCATATCCAGCTCCACCCGCCCCTACAATCCTCCTCAAAGGTTGAAACGGCCGTGGCCCCGCGAGTTGTTGTAAATATTTTATTTGTGGTAAATATTTGTTGTAAATATTGGAGTTCTGACAATGGCCAGATTCTCCACTCAAGTTCTGTATGTCTGCGGTTACAGCGCCCTCACTCAGTGCCCACTGGTTTTAATGCCAGTGACGCGATTGAGTGAGAACCGCTGGGATATCCAAGAATCCTTCTTTTCCACCCATTTTTGGAGAGACAAACCTGACTCGGGGTTCTCCAGGTGAATACTCAATAGTGTATATTAGTATGCCTGCGTTTAAGATGGTTATGTTTAATTTTATTTGATTTAAGATTTTTTTCCTAATTTATTATTTTGCTATTATTTCATTATACAATTTTCTGTAAATATGGTGTAAATGAATTCTTTAATCATTATTACTATCGTCCTTTATTGAGAGAAAATGTGATATTACTCAACAAAAGTAGTTATAAAAAAATATATTTGGTGATAGTATCGCTTTCAATCCTGTTCAGTT
Organism: Rhaphigaster nebulosa; assembly: GCA_948150685.1. Classification (NCBI taxonomy): domain Eukaryota; kingdom Metazoa; phylum Arthropoda; class Insecta; order Hemiptera; family Pentatomidae; genus Rhaphigaster; species Rhaphigaster nebulosa. Next base: position 211,203,649 of record OX411306.1, on the reverse strand, counting down.
TCGCACAACTATGCCAACGCTTTCACGATAAATTACACGGTCACGAGAAATGTTTTCGACAGTTACACTATTTCATCATACGCTGAAATAAAAATGAAATAGGAAATCAAATATTCACAATTTCTACAGCTGCTTTGTACATTTTTAAAGTTTTCTAATGCAAGGTTATGTTTCCTTTGCACACTAAACAGTCTGGGTCTACAGCTAAATAGTATCATAAATGTAACATTCAAAATCACATATTCTTTTTTTAATCTAAATCAATTTTTCTCGAAAAGTCCTATCTACCACAAAATATCGAATGGGCAGTATTGAAAATATTGATGAGCATCTTTTACAGAACTACGGAGTACTTCCAGATAGACAGTATGTGTTAAAAGGTACAGAATGGGGAAGAAATAAATGGCATATTCCGTAAGGCAATAAACAAATCAATGTCTTTTAAAAAAAAACTGGTTTTATTGTCAAAAAGTACATTAAAAATAGTTTCACTTCAATAGGTTAGAAAAATTGAATCTTCCGAAGGTCAGCGGAGGTTTTCCAACACTCTTCAAGTCATTTCTGGTAGAATGACATGATTTCTTGTCGAATCCTCTTCTATGAATCATCATGAGAACGAAATCGGTTATTAAACACTTTTTCTTGAGATATCTCTAAACAAAAAAAATCGCACTGAGTTAATCTGGTGACCGTTCCAGCCATTCTAAGCCACTTCCTCTCCCAAAGAGATCAGCCTGTCAGAGAACATTTCCCTCAAACTCCAAGTGAACGTCGAGCTGTATAAGCCGTTTTGGAACCACACATCTTCTGCGTCAATTTCATTACCTCTCCTTCCCCTCCTCAAAAAGTAGTAGCCGATAAGAACGATGTCATCAAAAGGTACAGTACTGCTTATATATATATATATATATATATATATATATATATATATATATATATATATTAAAAGCTACAGTAAAGCTTACAGTATCCTCCTGAAATGTGCCAGTTACTCCACCAGAAATTAATAATACGAAGGCTGATCGAAAATTTCCGGGAACGTCTTTGGCAATTTTTAGTCAATAGTGGCCGACATTTGGAATTTGTAATTATTTAAAATCACTGAAATAAAACTATTTTCAATGTAATTTTGGAAACAAGAAAAAAAAAAAGTTTTTTTCTAGAAACCTTGGTTTGTTTTTTACAGTCATCAAAACGTGCCGATTATTTCTGCTCCACCCTGTATTTATTGGTTTGAATATGTTTATAACATTTTATTAATATAATATGTAATATTTTTGTGTTATTTATTAAAAGGAATCAATAAATTATTGTCATATTTAATAAATCATGTGGTTTTATAGGAAAACTAAATACATGGTTTTGTTTTTTTTATTATGGAAACATTTGAAAGCTTCGAGTCTCTCAAATATCATTAAATAACCAGACAACGCTTTGCCAATTCAGAACTTTTTTCACGATCAGGACCGAAAAACTCGAGATCGAAATCTTATAAATGCAAACCAGAGGTAACACATCGCACAGCAAGAGTCTTAACCGAATAGAAATAGTACATCACTTCAAAATAGTTCAAGATATGCACCTGAAAGAGAAGGTAGCCATAATTTGTTCAGCTGAGAAATTTCTCAACAAAAATTAAATTTCTCACATATGGTCAGATATGCTAACCTCTCTTTTGCTTGGAGTATATATCGAACTGTTTTGAAATGGTGTGCAATCTCTGTTTGGTTAGCCTTTTTTAGGTTAATAGATCTATATCTGGTCTGCATTTATGTGACTTTATGTTTTTGAGCTCCAATGAAGCCTGAATAGTTATTGATTTTGGCCTGAAACGTTGAGTGAATAGTTATTTTCTGCTATTTAATCCTAGATTGCCAACCAACAGATTGCCAACTATCTTACTTAAAAGTCTGATATGCCTTAGCAAATCAATAAAACACTTTAGTAAATATCGATATACGTTCGTTGACATTGTAATTATTTATCTTTCACTATTTCACAATGTTAATTGATATAAAACTTCCCAGAAAAGAGGATTCATAAAACTTATGGTTCGATAATGGAATGAGTGTAATCCGAAACGCCAATAAATGAAGAATGGTGAAGTATGAAATTATTTATTTAAACTTCTTATAAAAAAATTATTGTATGTTCTTTGTCGACAATGTTTATTAGATGATAACATATCTCAATATGAACAATGATTTTCAAGAAACTTTTTCTCTGTATTTTGCATTTGTTGGTTAAAGTTTGACTGTTAATGTTCTAATTTACAAAAATAGTTTTAAAATGTGTTGCTAACTTATCATTTATGTTTCAAGAAACAACTTCATTGCTTGAGAGATATAAATTAGCTAAAGAAGCAGGTTTTTCAGGAATTGAATGTACTTATCCTTATAATTTCCCTTTGTAGCAGGTTGTTAATATTAATGAAAATACTAAACTTGGGCAACTTTTGATTAATGTTCCTATTGGAAATGTGTCAGGAGATGAATTAAGCTTTGCTTCATTGCATTACAATGCAAAGTTTTTTAGAATCGTTTAACCGTTCTATTGAATATGAAAAAGGTTTGAAGTGTCACTTGATTCATATAATGTTAGGATTAGTCCCTAATAAAACTCCTTTGCATAACCTAACTTACGAAAAAAATTTAAGAATTAGACATTGGAAAAGGAGGTTATAATTGTGAGCCTATAAATCCTAGAACTGAACCTAATTATTTCCTTGATAATTATAAGTACGCAATAGATTTAATCAAGAAAATTAATAGTCCTCATCTAAAACTTCAGTTGGATATATTCCAATTTCAACACATTAAAGGAAGCTTAACTCACAATTGATAAATTATTTGCCACTTCTATAATTTTGTTTTTATTGAAAACTAGTTTCGAATATTATACCTTCATCTTCAGTTCTAATAACACACAAAAATTCAAAAATAAGCAATTTAAAATACAGTTTGGTATCATTATACATATTAAATTAAATGTAATATAAATTAACATTATAAAACATGTATGAATTACGAATTTAATTAAGACAAGAAATCAAATACATGTTGGTTATACAAGGTTGTATAATATATAATATAATATATATTTATAGGTAAATATAGCGGATCAGTCCAATCAAGTTCTGCGCAATAAATATATACGCTTAAATATTAAATCTACATTTTCTTTAGAATCAGTTTACAGATTATTATAAATTTATATAGGTGTAGATAAAATGAGAACTTAATTCGCTCATAACTCAAAATCCTGACAGAATTTTTTTGGGCCAACGGAGACTTTTTTTCAGAATGACAAAAACTAACTCTTACTAAAGTTGAAAAGCATTTGATTGAAACTACTTTTCCTATAAAATAAAGTGGGTATTTGATCCATTCTGCATGCACCAATCCATCCCTATCTGGTACCAACCAGGTATAAAAATGCTCTAGAATTCAGCTCTCTGGTCACAAATCCATTGTACAAATATAAGAGAAACTTGGTGGGCGAATCTGAACAATACCAACATCAAGAAGTGATTTGAAATGTTTTTTCCAACCCCCAAAACAAGTTTCATTAATGCCCAAAGACATAATCAAGAAAAATCAAGTGAATCTTGGAGAAACCACAAATTTAAATTTGTAGTGAGTACGAAAAGAAAGAACTAAATGTTTATACATACATGATAACTTAAAGAAATAATAAAAATCCACCATGGCGGGTCATTCACGAGACGAATATTTGATGAATGACGAGACGAATATTTGATGAATGACAGTTGATAGCAAATACAATTTTTCGTCATTGCATGGTCTTTGGAAACACTTTAAGCCCCACAAGGATAATCATAAGAATCAAATAGGAATGATAAATCAATTCACTATATTCCTGTTCTTGGTGAGAGATCTCATGAATATTTAAGTAAAAAAAAAAGTATGAGATAGAAAGTGACCATTTCTGACTAATAATGGTTAAGGTATGTCAAACTGGATCCTCAGAGACATAGTTGTACAAGTTTCTAACTATTAAAGTTTTAAATTAAGCTCAACCAAGAACTAAAGCTATATCCACTCTGTTCGTTTGACTTTTGCTAGGCGCATTGGCCCGAAACATATAAACTATATATATATATATATATATATATATATATATATATATATATATATATATATATATATATATATATATATATATATATAGGAAAAAAATAATAAAAAACTCTATTTATTAACAATTAATAAATCAACAACTATGTCGAACTCTAATAAAAAGTAGATACCATATTTGTTTATTATCCATATTTAGTGAGGAAACTATTGTGCCTACTTTGTTCTTAATAGAGGAAATCTTTAAACATTTTATTTTAATTCAGGAAGTAAGTTTTCAAAATAGGCATTTATATAATATATAATAAATTTTTAACCAACTTCACAATGAAATATATTTTGGAAATAGTCTACTAAATAGCAAACTAGATTATTTTTTAATTGCTACTTTCCTTTTAGAAGTCGTTAACTGCAAATGGGATTGAAAAATAGTCGCCATAAATGGGGTTAAAAAATGAAAGTGTGAAACGGCTCCAAGTAGCAGTAGACTTCTACCGCTATATTAGTAGTACTAGATATTTACTATCATCTTTGCAGGTTAAAATTAAAATTCCGCTATTCTTCAATATTTTGATGGATTTTTTTTTCCATTACCTCCTCACTTCTTGGAATATTTACATTTTTTAATATATTTCATTTTTTAAATTGATACAGGCACAATTCTGTGCGTATGGCTTGACGAGTTCTTCAGGAATAGTTTCAACTTCTTTTATTCGAACAAGTTTGTGAGATTACAGCGCATCAATGTACTTTTATACTTCCACTGCGTCTACAAGTTCTTTTGAATATTTAAATTCCATATTTGCGATATGGTGAATGTATTTTTTTTTTTAGTGGGATGTTCCAACCTTTTGTCTTGGCAGGAAATCAAAACTTGTTTCTACCTTCTAACGGTAAAATTTAGGCAACCACTTTTTATCATCAGATGGATTTAACCAAAGATTTAACCCGAACTTTATTCTTGGCACTTTAGTTTTCATTTTGCTTAGGTGTAAAATACGAACTACTGTTCGCAGTTTTCTTTTCACGATATGAAAATCTCGAGCTAAAACTCCCTTCTATACTACCAATACCATTAACAAACTTATTAATATATAAATATTTTTATTGAATTTCTATTGATTTATTTCTATAATCTCCAACATTTCTCCTATCCTCATCCCCCTTTTAAAATGCATCCGATGCAATACAAGAGATCCCTTTTATCCCTATTAATACTCTTTAATATCAACCCCGCATCACATTCTATGGTGCTTACAAAAAATATACATATTTATTTATTTCTATCTTAGATCATTTGTATTTATACTAATAAAATTATTATAATAAATAATTTATATTTAACAGGCAGATTTTTTTTTAAATATTAATAATTTTTCAAACTATATCACATTTATCTTTATTTTTTAATTTAAACATAATTTGGTTTGTTATTTTCAATAATGAACCTATGTAATCAAATGAGAAACATACAATTTTAACATCTCTTAAAATTTTAGGTTTTACGTTTTAAGATATCTAGAATCTAATAATTAAATACAAAAATTCGTCCGTCCGCATTTCCTCGTCGGCGGCTATTATCTGTGACTAATGGGACAATTTTGGAACTAACACAGTCATCCCAGGTTGATCCTCAGAACCCGACATTACCTACCATCTGACATATCGTTTCAAAATCGTAACCGAGCAAAGGTTTCATATGCCCATTTCTCAGTCATTTATGAAGATAGAGGAAAAATATTTAATGTTTTTGAATCATAACACCAAAACCTTTACAAAAAATATATAACTATTCAATTCTAATATTTTTTTATATAATCACTATATTTGGAAATAATAAACTATAGTGTAATGATTTGATATGTTTATTTTGTATATGTTTTATTTTGTTTATATATTATTCATTAAAATGTAATTATATTGAATTGAGGACAACTCTATTTTTATAAATACTCTCCTCAATGAAAAATTAAGAAATTGTGGTCTTTATAATGATCTGACTAATTTTTTTCAAATGTTATTTACGCATAGCATGAAATTACATTAAAATCTAATCAGCCTGCAACTTATAACTTACTTTCCTTATCAGTATGGGTTTTACAACTCTTACAAGCATTCTGTATCGCATTTCAATTTGCTATAATTAAGTATGATATTTGATCTATGCACACGTATGTTTATTTATAAGGCACAGATACTTCATTGCACAATCATACAACTGGAAACAAATTATGAAAATAAACTTTTTTTTCCAATTAAATAATTGCCGAATCGAAACGAGACTGGGAGTGTTTAAACTATATAAACTGGAAGGCATAAAAATAAATCGATACTTAATAAGATCGTAAACGGTATCAGAAGTCGGTTCGTGGAACCGTTACGACACGAGATCCGATGTAAAAACTTCAACACAAACGATTCGACAAAAAAAAGAAAAAAAAAAAGAAACGCGGCACAATTTCTACAGCCTGATGATTTAATACAACTAACGAATCAGAATCCGTTCTCTCCAAGAGAGCGTAGTGCTTGCGACACTTTCGACAACTGATGCAGTCTTAAAATTAGTATATAGATTGAGTACTCTATTCGGGAATAAGAAACGGAAGAAAATTATGGTGGAATTTACCCAGATATAAGTTATTGAACAACATAATTAACAATATTAACAATTTTTTTTTAAGAATATGAGCAATAAATAAAGGCAAATATAAATAATCCATTTTCATATACATAAGTCTTAAAAAAACTCTCAGATAGATTTTTCAATAAAAATTTTCGGTTACTAATTCTGAAAATTTAATAAAAAGAGTTAGAAAAACAAAGCACGCAAGTTTAAAGTAAATGTATGGTACTCTATAAAGTTCCTTTACACAATTTTATATAAATGTAAATATATGAGTCAGAATACTTACGGCAAGAAATTGTCAGCTCCGGACAGAAAAAAACACACGAAAAATGACCATATACACCACATACCTGAAACAATAAAATTGTTTTTATTTTATTTATTTATACAATGGTTTATAAAATTCCACTAAACATTTCAAATATTATTCCTTAAATTGGCTACAAAGTCTCTGAGGCTCTTTTTCTATTTTAACCCTCCTGCCTGGCTGAGAAATATGGGATATAATATGGGAATTTATCCTATTTGAATATATGCATATTTTTCTTTAAGATATGCTATATAATTTCTCTTTTAATTAGTCATCAACCATATTGAGCTAACATCATTTGAAAGAGTAAGAAGGGTAAGTAAAGTAATGAACGGTAAAAATGTGGTAAAATTAAAAATAAAAATTGTATTATATATATATATATATATATATATATATATATATATATATATATATATATATATATATATATGTACATATATATATAATATATATAATAATATATATAATAGATATATATATATAATAGATATATATGTATATATATATGTACATATATATATATATATATATATATATATATATATATATATATATATATATATATATATATATATATACCATATATATAAAATAAAAATTATTTTATATATAAAACAATTTTTATTTTTAATTTTACCACATTTATATATATATATATATATATATATATATATATATATATATATATATATATATATATATATATATATATATATATACTTATACGAGTGAATTTTGAAAAATGAAGGAATAAAAAAAGTTAAACCAAAAGTAAAATACATATTAAGTAATAATAATCTAAATAAGAACTGCTATATTTATCTATTTTTTGGTTATGGAGTCTCTTCAGTTCCTGATAGACAGAAAATTATGTAGCCAATGTAGGGGTTAGAATATGCAATTGCAAACATATGTACTAAATATACAATTACAAACATATAAAAACCTGTACCAGTACAACCCATGAAGGGTCTTGGGTTCAGTACTTGTTAAGGACCGTACTGTCTCAAGGCCAACGGTTGTGCAAGAAGGTGATTTGGCCGAGAGCACGCTCAACCGCCAGGTTTTTCCCCCGATTAAGGGTACCCATTTTATAGAGGCTGGGTGGTCCCCAGGAGGGTCTCCGGATCCCACAGGGTCGATCCACGGTTGATAACAGAATAAATAATTATCTGCCACAGCCGGTCTCGAACCCGGGGCAGGGAGCATTGCAACTTAGTGCCTTACCACTGAGCTACTCCGCTCCCTTACAAACATATACAATTTCAAAAATAAATAAAAATTCTAATTATTCTAATAAAATAGAATAATGAAATCTGCTATATCTAAGCTATCTAGAGATTACAAATTTAGTTTATAACAACAATAAATAATTAATAAAACATAACTACATGAATAAACAATGGATAAATAGAATAATAAAATAAACGAATAGAAATGAATGAAATAAAAAAATAATTAAATATATACCAAATAAAAAAAAAATGATAATTTCAGTGTTTTAAAGAAACTATTTGGTTTAATGATTTTTGGAATTTTTTTTAGGGAAAACGAAAAATATTAGTTTAAATAAATATTTAGTTATTCTATGCTCATTCATTCATTTTTGAAGCCATTTCTCCCACTCTTTTCATATTAATATAAATTTACAGCACAATTTTCGACAGTGACCTTACACTAGAGAGGGCACAATATCGCTCTCAGCGAGAACGTGACCTAGACACCATTCAATCGAGTGGTTGAGATTCCAGCCAGGAACCGCAAGTCACTCTCTATATTAATATTACCAAGCGGACACTTCAGCCAGTGGTAATAATAAATCTTGAAAAATGATTAGGAGTCCTTAAGTATAATTTATTTTTAGTGTTAGCACATTTTTAAAAGTGTCCAGGAGGCGTTCAATGGGACTCTCGAAGGAATACTGAAAAGGAGTTAAATATAGCTTTTCACTTTTTAATGGGCATCGCTTCATTAATGGATATTTCAAACCCGAAAAAAAAACTTTTAAAGAGGATACTTGTAGGTACACTTTAAGGTGCAATGGGAAGCAAACAAGAAACGTATTAGATACAGTTTGTTGGTATCCCATACTTTTTACCATCCTTTGTTAAAAGATAAACATTTCAATTATTTATAATAATATTTAAAGGCAGACCACAAGGGAAATATTAGGTACATATCTCACTTTTTCCTAAATGCAAAGGAGAACAAACTTTGTTTTTGAATCGTTCAGTACTCTTTACAAGCGCCAGGTTGAATAAGTGCAAAAATAGCTGTAGGTTTTTTGTGAAATGTAGAATTGGGTAAAGTATTCAAATTTAATTCAATACAAAATAAAAACCTTGACTTCGGAAATAACTTGTATACTTTCCAACCCTATTCGTCTTAAGGGACAGAATGTACTTGCAAGCCAACTTAAGAGCATTCGTGGGTTACTGGTGAAGTTGACGTCCATTAATATTGAAACTTGGTGTTGTAGTCGGGTGCCTTCCACACATAAACGAAAATGAAGACTCTTCTTTACTCAATACATTAATTTTCTTTTTGTAAATTCAGAGTTCTCAGATACAAAAGTTATTTCTGTAGTCGGGGTTTCTATTTTTTTTTAAATTAATTTTTACTTCCTTGTACGAAGTAAAGGAGGTATTGTAATCGCTAAAATTTTCGGTTTTCAGATTTCAACGGAAATATCCAGTTTGACCATCGCTGAATCCATCTTGATTAGTTCGTCGTGGCGTCTGTACGTACGTTCGTTCGTATTTCGCATAACTCAAAAACGGTTAGCCATAGAAATTTGAAATTTTGTATTTAGGATTGTTGTAAAATCTAGTTGTGAACCTCTCTTTTCTGTCACTGCTTAATTACCAGAAGTGGTACTTTACTTGAAGGTCATAATTGATTTCCATCAAAAACTATATTAAAATACTTTGCAAAACTTTTCTAATTTAGTATTTATTACTTATATATTGATTTAAATAACATACTAAATTTTGGTTTCAATTGAAAAACCGGAAGCGGTACTTTACTTGAAGGACATATTAGACTTTCATCAAAAATTATATTAAAATATGATGTAAAACATCTCAAATTTGGTAAATAGAACTTTTATATTGATTTGAATGTATTTACTATATTTTGGTTAAAATTGGTGAGCCGAAAAGGGTACTTTACTTGAAGGTCATAATAAGCTAACATCAAAAATTATATTTAAATTAAATACATAAACCATATGTTTCAGTAATAAAGGTTACAAACGCAATTTGGTTTCCAATCCAATTAAATATTTTTATTACTTGTTTTAAGTGTTAAAATTGTGTGTAAAATACTGGTTTTCCTCCCTATTTGTGTGTGTGTCAATAGATGGATGTTGGGACGCCGAGTGTTGTTTTTGAGATACTGCGATCTTCGGAAACTAGTAACCAAATTCAGGATCACTTTTTGAGCCACCGATTTATAGTTTAATAGGCGTACAAGGAAGTCATGTGTTGTCCACATCAGATATTTGTTTAACGTTTCTAGTTTTTCAAGAATTGGCTATTTATGATTTATTACCATATGATCATAAAGTGATAAATATCATTAAAAGAAAAATAAAAAATCCGAAATTATGATGCGCTTGAAATATAAGCTCAAAACGTTTTAAAACATTCACGGGATCGCAAGGAGTAATTCTACCCATCAAACTTGAAAATCGGTTACATGCCTACCAACGGTCAAGCTTGCAGTACCCTCCTTGTGGCTTCGCCGTAGTCGGGTAATAACGCAATAAAATGGTGGTGAAGTGTCAAACGTCCAGCTGAGAGGGGAAAAATGATCTTTGAGTTTTACAGATCTGCGATTGGGTATACTACTTGCTAATTGTTGAAATAAAACGAGATTTAAGACCCAAAAAATAATTTATTAACATCAAAGGTTGTAAATTATTTAGCAATGGTAAACATATTTCAATATCGCTGAACTATAAGAATTTTTTTTTAATCCTTAGTAGTACCTGCATTTTTTCATCTACGTCTTCTGATTGATTTTTTCTTTTCTTTTTTTAATCTTGTAAAAATAAGCTTGTGCTGCCAAACAGCGAACCGTTGCCAATGTTGAATGTCTGAATATTTTTCAATATGTATGTATATTTTAACTCGTTTTTCCACCGCATCACTGAATATTTTTCAATATGTATGTATATTTCAACTCGTTTTTCCACCGCATCACTCCGGTAAACTCGTGTTATCCCTTAACGCACATGCTTCAACAGCAATTTTGGCCCGTTTAAGCCCGTTTTTCACTTTTTTTTTTGTACCGTATCATCTCGTCTGTCATCCAAAAATCTATCAGAAACAGTTTTTACTCATTTTTGAAAAAAATGAAAATAGAGTTATCTCATTTTTCCTCTATGGCTTTCATTTATAGCGTATTATCAATAATTTAATATATAAAAACAACAAGTGCTATGTCGTAACTGATACTATGCTCATTGAGACTTAGACATCGAAATGACTCTGAACACAAAAGAGGCCAATCCTATTTTTAATTTAGATATCTAGCAATTTTAAGTGAACAAAGGCAGGCGCATAATATATCTATTCCCTACGTAAAATAAAACGAAATTCCATGGAGCTTTCGATGTGGTCCGCAAAATTCGGTCAAAGATCCGTGGACTTAACTTGGAGAGACGTAAATCAACTTAAGAACTACGCGCACATTTAAATGGCTCCTCGAGCCTCGTAATAACGTACTTTGAGAGCCGAGCAATATTTCAGGGAGAGATTAAGGGTTTCGTCACTGGTTTTGTAGGTTAGTTCTAAAAGCGGAGCGGGACACTTCATCACAATCTGCTAAAAGCTCTTTCGAAGTTTTTTCAGCACAGTTCACAATGGCGAAATTAATAATCTAGAAGCAGGTCGTTCCCTGGAATGTAGAGGGTGTTGAACCTCAATATCTCACTTCTGCTAAGATATTCGCGTCTAGTGCAAGCGGAACATGGCAGACATAGTCCAGTCATGCACCCCTGACTAAAAACAGTACAGTTTTTAAAAAATGATAACAGAGAAAATCTTAGCATTAGCAAAATAAGTTCGACAGAAGAGGGGAGGGAGTTAATAAATATTCCTATATTTATATACTTAATCCTTTAAGTCAAAGTAATAACAGCCGATAACAGCCAATTCTCGTTATTGTTGTTTATATTGTAACATATGAAAAAACATGTAAGAATATAGATTTTATGGAATCGAGGAATTAGAATAACTCCAAGTGAAAATAAGGTAAAGTAATATTCTATATTGATCAATTTGTTTAAAAATTATTAATTTAAGACAGCATAATGTGTTTAATGTTCTTTAATAAGAGTTTTTGGGCATCAGAAATCAATAGATGTAATTCAATACCCCAAAAAAACTTTATTTAGCAACAAAAAAAATTAAAATTAATATAACATTTCCACCCAACCAATATGGGATATTAAAAATATATTCAACAACATAATATGTAGTTATTTATAAATATATTATGTTTTAATTTACGTGAATAATTACATAAAACAATGTCTCCAAGTAGCTATTTCTTAAACCGTCAAGGTGTCTGAATGTGAACCTTAAATAGAGTATAAAATTCAAAACAATTTATCAAAATATATATATATATATATATATATATATATATATATATATATATATATATATATATTAAATGTGGTAACATCGAAGACAAGGACTCACGATTGACTGGGCTATTACAACAGAATCAGGACACCTGCAGTTTTGATGTAAGATAAGTTTAGGTCATTAATACTCCATCTCGAGATAGTTACAGTAATGCCTAAGTCGATATTTATTGAAGGAATCGATTTATATCGATAGTAGTAATAGAGGCAGTTCAGCGACCTCTCTTCAAGCCCTTGCGAAACATTCTCAACTGCCACCTTTCACCTTCTGCCGGTCCCTCAGGGTCGCTAGCGCTGCAATCTAGATAATATTTATCTCTTTGCGTCTCAGCTGTCTGTCATACTACATATATATATAAAGCTTAATTTATATATTTTTTTAATATAAATCCTATGTTGCATCATGTTATATTTTATGAAAAATGTTTATTTATGTTTTATACGATAGTACTTACTTATAATTCATATATTTAATTCTTTTATATTTTTCTATAATGCACATTATTTTACAATATTTAATATAGTTTTATTTTATATAGGTAGTTTTTTTCATATTCTAATCGTTTTTAAAATTTATTTTCTTCTTTTCTTTCTTTATTAAATATCCTTTTCTTTTTTCTTTTCAACTTTCGTGTTATAATTGTAATTAAATAAGAACACTATAAAAACTCAGTCTTGAGTAATGCATAGATATTATTTGCAAATTTGTATTCAATGTTCTTTTCCATAATAGCCCCACAGAAGAGTCTTGCATTTAAAAAACATAAACATAACTCATGCATAGAGGTGATAGTACGAATATTGTTACCTTACCGTCTAATGGTTTTTGTGCAATTCATGAGGTTAGTTCGAAGTTACATAAGAGAAAAAAAAAGGAGGAAAAATAATTAACGAATGAAGACAGAAACTAACAAGGAAAACTATAGAAATAAAAACCTTATAACTCGATGAAATTATTTACTGAAACCACCGCTGATCCTATCTGAGAAGCTGAAAGTTGATTCTCTCGACAATTTTTTTAGCATTCTATTTTGTATTTCTCGAGTTTTTTTTTTTCAGAAAGTGGCCATTCCTCTTCAGCTTGGATAACTTTCTTCATTAAACGAAATCTTTCCTTTTCCAAATATCATATATAAGTGTTATATTAATATACTGAGTATCACCCCAAAAAAGGATAACCCTAATTCACTCCAAGATAAAAAAGCTACACTGCACTATACAAAGGGCGTCCTCCAAAAAAAGGATAGTCTCATTAGCAACAATGTAGGATAATTTTATAGCAAATTTAAAGCTAAACAAAAAGATCCTATGAACAAGGGTCAGCAAATAAAGTCAGGCCAAAAACACGAAAAAATACGTTTTTCACTTCATTTGCTACCCCATTTTTAGAGGAACTTTTTTGTTCAGCGTTAAATTTGCTATAAAACCCTCAAAGATTATCCCTTTTTTTTTGGAGGAGATCCTGAATAGTGCAGCCTAACTTGGTGGTCTTGGAGTGAGTTCTACAATGCAGCGTTTCGAGAAAATTAGATACTTGAACGTTCCTAGTTATAGAATGGAATTTTTTCCTGATGATCAACTTATCTATTTTCGAAAAGGTAAATGCAATTACCCATTTTTGTAAAACTGTAATTATTTAGTTGTAGAACTTACCCCACGATATGTATTTAAAATACTAAATAAAATATCTGTTCCGAATGATATGTATGTTTAAAAGCACTGAGGACCAACGTCAAACTCCTTACATTGCGATGAGGAAATACCATGGAGCAAATAAAAATAAAATATATACATATATATTATATAATTAATTTTCGGTTTATAATGGCTTAATACCTATTGCTCAATGGATATTTACATCAGCAAATAAACTTTCCTCAAGAAAATAAACTATGACTCGTTACATTCATTTCAATAAATATTTCCATCTAGCAAAACTGGATCAGAGGAGTTTGCGATACAAATTGAAAGCTTTTTTAGAACCTAGATACGTTTTCTACACGGTTATTATGTTTGCAAGTAAATTGCAGAAGTAAACCTTTGACAGATACAATTTTAAAAATCACCTGTTCTCAACGTTCCAGACAACTTTCTAAATTTCGACTCGACTCTGGTGACCATGACACGCTGACTCCATCGCAATTACTGGCTTTCAATTATAGTCAACTTCGCAGGACGTGATCTCAGTGTGATCATGTCCGTATCGTTACTGAACGATACTCATCGATCTAGAAAATTAACAGAAACTTCGTAGTCGTTGACGAGAACGTTACGCGGCCTTGTAAAGTTCTCTTATTCTCCAGCTATCTCCTCTAGGTCTTTATATAGCCATCGTTTAGAGTTTTATGGTTGAAAGCTTAGGTTTTTTTAAAGAAAGTATAGTAGAAGAAAGTAGTCCTAATGCAAGGTTATAAAGAAAGGAAGGTCCTTCCACATTTAGAAGACAAACTGTTTGAAATGCCCAATTTACTAGAAAAAAAAAAAAAAAAAAACTCCTTTACATATCTTTACCCTTTCGTATTTCGACTCATAATCACCGATTTCATTTTGAGAGAAATTTCGAATTAACTAGAAAATTGTCTGCTAGGATGTCTCTTAGCAAAATAGAAAAAAATAAAATATTTATAGATGATTTGATTTATAGACATAAATATATGTATTTAATTTCAAATGTATTGAAATCAGCTCTAGCCGCTAAAAATGTGCCCGCAGCATTAATAAATGCCATAAAAAGCACTTATCATGACTCCAAAGGCATGGTTAGAATTAATGGAAGAATGTCAGAGGCTTTCGCCATGAGAAGGGGTGTTAGACAGGGGGACAGTCTTAGCCCTCTTCTTTTCATCACTTTTATGGACGAGATATTGAAAATCTGCAAGCGGAGGACAACACGGATGGTCGTTGGAAAGTGGAACATGAGAACAATCCTAGCGCAAGTAATGGTTTTTGCAGATGATATTGTCCTCATAGCCGATTCCAAGGAAAATCTACAGCAGGCTGTTACGGAGTGGGAGGCTGAGCTAGAAAGGAAGGGTATGATATTGAATGTTGGAAAAAGCAAGGTGATGCACATCGGACGTGAAGAAGAGGAGGTTTTGGTTCACTGCAGGGGAGAAACCTTGGAGACAGCGCAGGAGTATACTTATTTAGGAGTAGTGCTCACCAGAAATGGGAAAATGGACCAAGAGCTCTCAAACAGGATTAAAAAAGCAAATAGCATATACTACCAGCTATGCAACACAGTGGTGGGGAAAAGGGAATTGGAAAATAATGTAAAATTACACATCTTCAAGTCCATATACCTACCTACCCTCATCTATGGAAGTGAGAGCTGGGTCCCGTTGGACAAGCACTGGAGTAGGGCTACTGCGGCAGAGATGAAATACCTCCGGAAAATGGCAGGCAAAACAAGGAGGGACAGAGTTAGGAATGAGAGAATAAGGGGAGACCTGGGAGTGACTGCACTGAAGGAAACAGTGGAGAGACGACAGCTGGGATGGTTTGGTCATCTGTGCAGAATGGATAAGGACCGGGACCCAAAGAAATTCTTTGAAGCCAGGCCTACCGGACGCCGCCCTCGAGGAAGACCAAGATTGCAATGGATAGACCATATCTCAGGGATTGGTGAAAGGAAGGGAAGGCCAATAAATGTAATGAAAGCGCTGGCTGGAGATCGAGAAGCTTGGCAGTCTTGGATCGGGGCACCTCCACGCTGAAAGGCACTAAAGGAGGAAGATAAAGAAGAAGAAGAAGAAGAAGATGTATTGAAATACTCGTATTCAATGGCGGATTTTGACGTTGCGGGATCAACCTTGGTTAGGGTTGTTTGGTAGGTATTGGTAATGGTAATGGTAATGGTAGAGGGAGTGAGGGGGCGATTCCGGTAAGTGGACTAGTAGAATATCTCGCAAGTAAAAAGGGAGCTTGTAATTTAAAAATTTTGAGACAAAATGGCATCATTTCATGCCATTTAAATGTTTTAAATTTATCACATAATTTTTAATCATTTAAATTTATTCATATAATTTACTATCACTATCATATAATTTAATTTAAAAACGCTTGGATGAGGAAGCTATTTCCGAAATATATATGTATTCTGTGTAGTGTTGTTCTTCCTCATGTGAGTAGGGATATGAATAATGAAAAAAAAAATTATGACATTTCGATATATTAGGCCTCGATATTTTTAACTCTTTAAACTTTCCGCATTTAAAGGAGGCTTTAGGAATGTTGGTAAAATGTCGGTATTTTTAAAGAAATAAACCTATATTTTTTTATTAAAAAATATCAGTTTTCAATATTCACTTTTTAATATTGATATTTCAATAAATCAGATAAAAACAATCGCGAAACATACTGATATATTTAAAAAAATAACGATATTTTTCCAACAGTTCTACCTCATGCGTGCAATTGCTATATTGATGATTTCGAAAAGCGATCCATTAATTTTGAGTTATTTCTAACAGACGTATACAAAGTTTAAAAAAATAATGATTAAATACATGGTAGTGTTATTAGTATAGACTTAATTTCCATTTTGTTGTGCATTTTTTTCGCTTAAATGTAACATCTTTCATACCAAACATCAATCCAATTCACGATCTATGGAATGATATTTATAAATTAATATTGTACAAAATGGCACGTTCAGCTTTTTTTGAGACTAAAATGAACGATTTTGATTTTAATAGTATAATGTTGAGCGTTTGAACTGAAGTTCGAATATTACATACAAAGGTATGAATGTAAATATTTATTTATTTTGATTTTATTTATAAATTTCCTTATTAATTCTATTATTAAAATTATATGTTGAGTTTCTCTTCTCGCTTCTCTGAGTTCATCTCGATTTTGGTTAATGAAAATTTATTATTGTATTAGAATTAGGCTTTTTCTCACGTCACGACACGTTACACGTGATTTTAATTCAGAGGCTCTGACTCTAACACAGCGTCGGATATAAAACTTTTGAGCTACGATGCGTTGTTTAAAAGTTATTAAACATTTTACCTACTCCGATTTTTGCTTGGTGTGCGTAGAAGCATGTGAATGGGAATGCAGTTTGTCAATTTTGGAAATTTGTGTCATTTTTTCTCTGATAATGATCGCCCACAGGTTTGTGTATATCTAAAGACTTTGAAAATATGCAACAGCAATAACCCTAGTAGTTGAAGCTAAAAGTGAAGCTAGCTCAAGTAGTTGATAGGGCATTGGTTGCCCCAGGTCGCTTAGGCTACAGTAGCCACACTCTGCTGAGCCAAACAGTGGGCGCACCGTGCAGTATTTCCATCCAGGCCAAGGCAGAATAAATTATAACGAGACAATGTAGCGCCTTTCAGCGTCATTGTCCTCTCTGCTAATTAGTTGGATATGGCTATGGAACAGGCATAATGTACCTTCTACAGCACGGAAAGAGTTTCATTCCTAACGGGAAACTGCTTGCAATCGTAAAAGAGAATATGGCGACTCTACATAAAGAGTTATAGTCGCTGAAATACGTAGAGGTCAGTGATACGTGACTCCGCAAGTCATAACATCGGATCCAACTTCTCTAAAAAAGGTTTCATTAGTTTTTGAGTAAAAGGGGTCCAAAGCAAAAAGGGAGGCGATGACAATGATAGAAAGACACTTTTTAAAAAATCATTACTACGTTGTTACAAAAATCCTTCTACATGAACACAACCCTTAACTCAACTCTCATAATTAATCCTATAAGAATGTTTTTGTTCCTGCTGTTTATGTCAATGTTTACTTTGACTAATCCTTAAATTCCTTGTGATTTGGGTTTGATTTATAAGGTAATTTACATTTAAAAAAAAAAATATTAATATAAGCAGTGAGTACGGCCAGATCGTTTTGGGAAAAAAAGTGATGCTTTGTGTTTGGTGGAACTTCGAAGGCGTTTTGCATTTTGAGCTTGTTCCTGATGGTCGAAACAGCTAACCAAAGACAGCTTTACTGTGAACAGCTAAACAGAGTTTATGCAGTTTTGAGTACAAAGTACCTCGCTTTGATCAACAGGAAGCCATTTTGCAACACGACAATGACCCTGCACATCGTTCTCGGTTGGCCGAGGAAAAATTATCGGAACTGCAAGTAGTAAACATTTCGCCTCATCCTGCGTATAAGCAAAGATATTGTTATCAGATATCAGATTATGGTTTGTTTAGATCAATGGCTCATATTTTAAAAGGTCGGATCTTTGATAATTACGAGGACGTAAAAATTGGATGTGAAGAGTTCTTTGCCTGAAAACTAAAGGAGTGGTACCGGCATCATATCCAATTACTGGCCAAAAGATGGGTGAAAGTAGTTGAAAACAATGGACTTTAGTTTGAAGAGTAATATTCAATAATGTTTAAAATATTTAATCTGAAATAAAGCTATACTAATGCACAAGAACTTTTGTAGCAACCTAGTATTACCCTGGAATATGTAAATGAACTAATATCGAAAATAAAATAAATCGATCACTTCTCATATACTACTTCCCCGTAAGCTATGTCCACAATGGTCGATTTTCGATGCGCTTTTGTTTTCGACTTCCCTGCCTAACACTTATTTACTTGAAAAATACCGTGAAGATTTGTGTTACTTTTATAAATTATTTCATTATTATCATTGCCTATTTCAAGTATAAAAAATAAAGATTTGCTATCCCAAAATAATATATTGTTTGTTTTTTTTTACTTGATATGATGTTTCAGCCATATATGTTTCAGCCATATAAAGGTCATTTGAAGCATAAAAAATATAGGTTTGCTTATACGTTATTTCCATTAGAGAATTAATATATTTAGCATTACTTTCTAATTTTAATTAAACGAATTAATTAATTAATGAGATAAAAAAAAAACTTGCCATAAAAAAAAGTAATTAGAACACATAACTAACTATCTGATGCACCAGGATTGAAAAACACAAGATCATATAAATCCTGACCAGAAACAGCACATATACCATCAGCAGCTATAAAAAGACTGATCAAATTGACATAGCACATTACTCTCAAATAGTTTTACATATACTTACATAAGTGGGAAGAGATAATATACTAAATATATTCTTAATGAAATTGTTTGTCACCATTTTTTTTTTACTGAGTAAAGATAATTTTTTTTTTTTTTTATATTAATATATTAATTCTCTAATGAAAAAACACTATAAGCAAACATACCAGGACAAAAAAAAAATGCAAAATCTGCTTTAACATTGTAATTAATATAATTATTAATAAAATCATTAATGTAAATAATTCGCTTAAGATCGGTATTGATTTCCTCCTATTATAATCAACCTTGGTTTGTTTCACAGCTCATAAAACAAAATAATCCACGAATAAAAAACTCTAGTGGAATTACACTATTTAATTTACGTTAAAATTTGTAATATAACAGTAAATTGTGGTTTTCTTTTTGTCATATCCACTATATTTGAGTGTGAGAACCGCTAAACTTTTTACTTCTTTTTTTTTTCATATTGTGATTTACGTAATTTGGAATTTGCAGGATTAAGAGGAGTTTTGCGCTTCACATCCTCATTTATTAATTCTTCTCTTGTTGAATTAGCTATGAAGAAGGCTGTGGAATCTGCATTTATAAAGCTTTAAAAGGGCCTTAGAAATCAGGGATAAGTCCAATGAGAGATTGACAAATAAAAAACAAAACACTATTTTTGGACTGAGAGATCCTTAAAAATGAATCAAGCATTATTTTTTTTTTTTAAGGTTAGATTTGCTGACCATTTCTTTATTATTCAAATGAGCATTTGGAATGTTGAGGGAGATGTATAGAATTTTGAGTTATTCGAGGAATAAAAAAAAGGAAAATGTGTTTCCATCTATGGGAATTTGAGCAGAATATTTAAAAAAATTACATGAGTACAACGTCCAATACGGCGTATCTTTGCTAATACAGGTCTGATTTAATTTTTTTTTCTTGTTGACAATCTAATCACCTTTAAAGGTTCACACATAACTGACATAAAACGAATAATTTTTTAACTCTGCGTAAATAAAATTTACTTTTCGTCATAACTTTTTTTCTGTTTTTGCGCGGATCAGAGGATCGGACACCCGCACTGGGTATTATGCACTATAATAGCAAAAAAAAAAAGGGGTTTTTCTATAGAATAGATTGCCAAAATGCCCCCAACGATTTTGATGAAACTTGCCTAAAGTCTCCTCCTTAAAGCCTTTTCACTTTTTGCATTAGTAGTACATCTCCCCCCAAAAAAGCAGGAAAAAAATTATGACGAGAAGTAAATTTTATTTGCGCAGTTAAAAAATTGTCGTTTATTGTTAATAATACGAGATTGTGGCATAGACCAATGGCCGAAAATGCGCTTTTTGAACGCAGAGAGGTTTGATACGTAAAGATCTGCAGACAGTAACGTAGCCAGGATTTCGTTTTGGAGAAGGAGAAAAGAGAGGGTACATCCCAGGATGTACTTTAAAGAAACCCACTCCAACCGTGGATGTAAGGGGGCCCTCTCTATATATAATATTTTCTATGTTTAGGTATATTATTTATAAAATAAAATTCAAATAGGTTTATACAATTTTTGTTTAGAGGTAAGAATAAGTAACACTATTTTGTTATTTCAGGAGGTCCGGACCCACTGTACCCCCCTCTGGCTACGCCATTATCTGTAGAAAAGTGCACTTCGAAAATTTGGCTCGATTACAATACTTTCTTTACCTGAAGTAGAAAAATAAAAAGCAATAAAATTCGCTAAAAAAATTTATCTTCGTCGAGTATTAGTAAATACCAACAAACAAAGGCTTAAATAACAAGTTGAGTTAAATAACAAGTTGTAAAAAAGAAAATTAAATATCCCGTAACAGTGTGGTCTTCAAAAAGTCATGAACAGTACCCACATGTTTGCTTTCCCAAATTCATGACTAATTTTTGACTAAAATAAAATAAATTTATCTTCTCTCCTTGGTTTATTCTGTCATTCATATATATACATATTGACTTTTTGAAGACCACGCTGCTACGAGATATTTAATTTCCTTTTTTACAACCTGTTATTTAACTCCCAAATTAGCCTTTGTTTGTTGGTGTTTACTAATATCCGATGAAGATAATTATATAAATATATTATATAAATATAATTATATATAAGGGGTCGGGGTGGCCGAGCGGGTTAGCGCGCTTGCAAAAGTGCACCTATTCACAAATCCAAAGGTTGTGAGTTCGAATCCCGGTACCGGCATTACTTTAATTTAATTTCATTAAATTAATAATTCAAGCAATTTATCACCCTTCCCCCGGGTATGTGAGGCCCGTCAGCCTACTGGAGGCAACTCACCTATGTGAGTACCTACAGTAGGGCCTATGGCGTAGAAGTGATGACCCTACCCCGTGTACCTAAATTGAGAATCGCGGTGTGGTCTTACAGGACGTAAAATGGCCGCCAGGAGGTGAGGTCCATGGACGGTCTGTCTCGGAGAAAGAAATATAGGTCCTCGTGCGCCTGCTCACTCCGAACAGCCATAACCCGTGGATCTTGGCCGGTTTGTCACTGTCCTTGAACCCGAGTGAATCGGTGGGAAGGACACTGGCGAATTGGCTCCAAAGGGACCGGTTATGGAGCTATGGAAACCATGGTTCGTAGCAACGTGAGGTTGGGTGACCCCCTCCAGGCTGTCTGTTCTCCCGCAAGCAATACATATCTGTATGAATACCACATCGCGCTGCCAAAGATCTCCATGGTCTATAGTGCTAACCGGAAAATATATATATATATATATATATATATATATATATATATATATATATATATATATATATATATATATATATATATTCCATGAGCATAAAATCGTGAATTTATTTATAAAACGAAAGGAATCGTGTATCTAACGAATTTAATGTTTTTTAATTTCTCCATTAAAATATTTCTACATAGCTGCTTTAATACAAGGGCCTAAAGTAATAGCATACAGTATAATAAATAATTTAGATAATGTTAATGAGAGAAACTTCATCTAGCCGGATCTTGTTTAGTACACAGTACTGTTCTCAGGCGATACGACCCCTACCTTCTAATATGGAGGCAAAAGTAAAAGCGATAACCCTTCTAAAAAGTATTTATGGCTTTAAAGTTTAAAATGATTTCACGATGTGAAAAGTAATGAGGGTAATTATATTTATATGGTATGCCCTTTGAAGCCATTATGCTATATGTAGTACCTAACAAAGCATTCACGCAACACGCAAACCATAAATATAGAATGATTTAGAAATTTTTAATATATTTTATTTTAATACATAAAAATAAATATAATAAAATAATATAAAACTAAAAACAATAAAATAAAGACAAATGAAAAACCAGTAAAAACTAATTTAAAACAAGATCGTAAAAATGAAGGGAATGATTGAAAAAAATTAATGGTCAAGGTAGCTGCAAAAATTAAACTAAATATAGTAACAAATGAATTGTTTTATTATAGGTATGATAAAACTATTTAATTGTTTATTTGTATAAAACTATTTAACCTAAATATTCTTAAACTATTTTTTACTTGTTTTCTACTTGATCTCTATAAATTGGTAGGTAATTCAAGACGGCTAAAAAGATTTGCCCTAAGACATCCTCTTTAATTATTTTTTATTTTATATAGATTAATTTTAATTTTCATAATGATGGATCCTTGAATGTAGAGAATTTATGATACTTTTTATTGGTGATTAGAACTAGTAATTTAATGTTTTTAAATTATTTATTAAATAAAATATATAATATATATATATATATATATATATATATATATATATATATATATATATATATATATATAAAATATTTAAATATATAAAATAAAGTCCTGAAGTTTTCCTTAACATCAGTTAAGGAAAACTTTTGACAAAGTATGGCAGGTTGCTTTCCTAACTCAAAATTTTGCTTTCTTCTACTTACTACTTCATTTTACTTCCTTACTTCAGAGAGAGACAATTTACTGTAAAAGTAAATTATCTAGAAAATGTAGGAGATAAAGCAAGAGTACCATAGGGCAACGTACTGGAACCACTACTTTTCGATATCTTCACGTCAGATTTACTCGAGCACGACCATAATTTATTGGGTGCATTTACTGATAGCACCACACAAAAACGTCTTTGATACTACAAAACCACCTTGATGATATTTTTGGTTGGGCTATCAGCTAGAACAACAGACTAACTTATATCATGAACCCTTTAGCACAAATACCGACAATTTGACTTTGCTGTCAAAACATATTTTGTGTATGCAATAAAAGAATTTTTTTTGGAATAGAAATATGTTTGGATTTTCTTAAAATTGTTTTCTCTATATTTTTGTTTTCTTTCTTTGTTCCAATTTAATTCACTGTTCATTTTCATGAATATTTTTGTTTATGTTTTTTATCATAATGTTTATAACATTCATAATGTTTTGTTTTTATCATTTTTTTTTTATTAAAACAATTTATTACTATAATTTCTAAAAATTATGAAAATTTAATCGAGTCACTGAAGGTTTTTATTTCAAACCATTAAACAACCATTTGAAGTTTCGCTGACTCATTTAAAGATGCACTTTCTATTGCATAAATATTTGAAGAAATCATAGGATCTTCTTGCTCAGATCGGAAGAACAGCCCACAGGATGACACCGCAGCCGCCTGACGAAATCTCTATAAGAACCGCAACAGAGGGAAAGTGAATGGGACTCCTTTTTTCTTAACCGATGAAGAGGACACTAGGCAGTGGAGAAAGTTGGAATAATATTGCTGACCGATATTTCATTGCGCAACTCAAATAATTCCTTCCTAAACAGTAAATGTGTAAAAAGAACCGGCACTAGCCATAATAAATCAATTCAATGAAAAATGAAGCAGATACAAGCTTGTGATCAAAAGGTTTAATATATTCAATGAGATGATAGTTGGAATGTGGTCAATAATAAAACTCACAGTAATGAAATATAAAATGATTACTATGTGTCGATTTTGCGGTCTAAATTGTAGGTCTTCGTAAGGGTTAAAGAAAACAAGGTATGAGAAAAATAGAATTTATAGAATAAAAAAAAATATATTAACATAAAATATAGAGCTTATACATGGCAAAAGAATATTAATTTTAAATAGTAAATAATGTTATATGCAATGATAAGGGACAAAAAAGCGGCAGAGGGGTTAAAGATGTAAAGGAGAAACACGGAAAGATAGCGTCGAATTAACAAAATAAAACTAAAACATAGAAAGTAAAAAAGAAAGAAAGGTACATAACAAAAGATATAAAAGAACAAATAAGAATAAAGAAGCTTACTTTGATTCCTACAGAATGACAGGTATAATAAATACTAAAATACAAAGTGTGCTCAATCGGTAGAAGATCGGTACAGAAAAAAAAGTATGGCATAAAAAAAATATAGATTTATATATATATATATATATATATATATATATATATTTATATATATATATTTAAGAAAAACTACTAAAAGAAAAAGATAAAGATTTGACGATATTTAAAAAAAATGGAGGGGGTGATTAACTATTGATTCTTCAATAAAGGTTAAAATAGAGAAAAGTAAGGGATACGCCTTCTTTGTCAT
Source organism: Rhaphigaster nebulosa (assembly GCA_948150685.1). Taxonomy (NCBI): domain Eukaryota; kingdom Metazoa; phylum Arthropoda; class Insecta; order Hemiptera; family Pentatomidae; genus Rhaphigaster; species Rhaphigaster nebulosa. Next base: position 211,178,360 of record OX411306.1, on the reverse strand, counting down.
ACGCATTCTTCACGGGATTAAATTCTAGGTGAATAAAAATGTGTTCAGAGGAGGCTATTGTTGAAGTTGGGGAAAGAAGATAAATGAAAATATTATCTTACGACGAACACAAAAATAAAAATATTATTTTTGGAAATATAAGATAAATACAAATATAGATGATTGATTTGTGATTGTATAATTAATTGTAATATACCTACTATAAAATTCCACTCTAATTAACATTTACTGATTCATTAATAATTTATAAATAAATATTGTTTTCAGCCATATTTTTTTAATGTCCCAAAACTGAAATCTAATTTGGCCCAGCGAAATAACAATTACCATCGGGAAATCTGAGAGATTTTAACGCCAGTATATGACGGAATCTTTACACCCCTCAGCTTACGGTTCAGATTACTACAAGAAGAAATCTGCTAATACGATGCAAATTATATAGACAGAACCGCTAACTGGCGAAATCGCACGTAGATGGTGCCCCTTCCATTAATTATAAGAGATATTTACAAACAAAGACGATAATTCCCGACGAGAGACTAACTACTGAATCCTCCATTTGAATACAATGACCAGTACCTAGAACTAAAAACAATAAAACACGCGGTCCCAATTAATACTAAATGACATTTAGTATTTTCGGTTAATAGATTCAAGGTCGCGCGAAATCGATTTATTTTAATAAGTAGATGATTATTAAATTTTTAAAACGATGAACTGTCAAAATATGTCTTCATTTAATTTTATATGGCTTAGGGCTCTAAACATAGGGCTAAATGAGCTACAGTACCGGAGCGCAATCTTTTTGGGGGGCGGCAATTTTTTTTGGTGTAATATTTTTTTCTTATTATTAGTAATTTAGTTATTTACTTAATTTTATTCAAAATCCTTTCATGACAAAAATAAGCATATAATCTGTTCTAAATGAAACAGAAAATACTACAAGTAGGTATGCATATCTTACGAAGAGAGCGAGTTATATTTAGTAGTCCATGGGCGCCGAATGTCTTAGGACGGCTCTGTTTGAGTCTCTAAAATACCGGTAAACAACTAAAAAAGCTATGTCATGGTTGTTTTAAATGTCTTGGGAGTTTCGGAGATCAATATAGATATTTAAAAAATGCTTAATATTTAATGTGTTATTAAAGAAATCTCCACAAGAAGCCAAAATTAATGAGATATAAAATATAAGATAAAGACTTAAGATTAATGAATAAAACAATCACAAGAAAAACGGGAAAAAATAATCTATAAATATCTATATAATTCTTCAGCGTCATATCTCCTGTCATTCAATGTCAATTGGGACATGGATACTGACGAATCAGCAGACTGTATTGAAACATTTGCAGTACTTCTGGATGGGATTCAACGGATTTCAGTGTGCAGTTGCCTTGAATTGGCAATAACCGATTCTGAGACTGACCGAAACTGAGACCGATTCAGGGCAGAAACTGGGAGGGAAGAGCGGCAAAGGGGGCAGAATTTTAGATTAAGTAAAAAATATTTGTTTCTACTTTTAGACCATTTTAACTATTATTAATTCTATTATTGCTAAAATGAATTAATGTTGTTACATGATGATATTTATTCCGAAATCTATTACCTAAAACAATGTTATAAAACTGTTTAGTTAGGTACATGTATTAGAGAAGAGGTGAAAGAAAGGGTGACAAAATTAAGCTAACTCCTCCCTGACAAAAATTCTAGTTCCGGCGCTGGTTCGATGCAACATGAGGATGCTATCTTGATTTAATTGTAATTCTTGTAAATCTTGATTTGATGAGGTCCGAGGATGTTTCTGTGCATAGTACAATCTGAAATTTCTTAGCTGCTTGTTACAAACCTCTTAGGACTCGTCCGTTAGCATCCCGATTAGCACCAAGCGATTCACATATCATGGCCGTGACTTAGTAACATAACAGTACTGCTGTTGGAAATTACGAAGAGAGATTTAAATTAAGTTTTTCCGTTTCAGACACGTTAGCTAGCCTCTTAGCTAACGTTTCATTGTTTACTTTTGACGAAATTTCGGGATTGCACAAAAAGCAGCTTACTGTAATTCCGCAATTGGTAGATACAAAACCTTGTTTCGATTTATTCTCATTGAGACTCAGTTGAATCTTGAGCTGATGTTGCACCTCTTTCTTTATTTTTTTCTTTATTATTTAGTGGTTTTCTTCATCAGAAGACCCACTGCACTTGATTAGACTCCACACGTACCCAAAAAGCTGATCACGTTTTTGACATTTGTCCAAGAAAAAAAACTCTCCTTAGAATGTTGATTTTTCTAGATAACTATGGTTCTAGTTAACTGACGCACTACAAACAATCTCACCATTCAATAAATGAACACTCAAAAACAAACTTTATTAAATTATTATTATTTTTGATATTACTGTTTTTCTCACAAAAGTAAGAATAAATAGGTACTTAATAGGCCAATGTCGGTAGAAAAAAAAAATCATATTTAGAAATTAAATTTTCTTAAAAACAATGCCATGCCATTGCAAGACCATGATTTGATTTTTTTTTTCAATAGTTTTATATTTTATTGGTCATACTTTGATTGTTTGTAAACACCAATGTTGTTTAAGTTGCACTCCCTCTTTAATAAGAACAAATGGGCGACTGAATTTTCCAAAATAAAAAAAAGGCTAATTGTGAGATAAACGTAAAAACTTTTTTTGTCATAACTTCAAAGGTCACGTAGAGTTTATAAATTACTTATCAACACTTGTCATACTGTTCTTGGAATATCCAACTATCAAAGTAAACAATCACCATTCAATGGAGAACAATTGTGAGATTGACTTTTGTCCACCTGAATCATTTTACTGAATGTGCGACGTTTTGCCAATTCAGACGCCATCAGGACAAAAACAGTAAGATCACATAAATCCAGGCAAAATGCATTACATCTCACATCAACAGTCTAAAAAAGGCATATGAACGTCATTCCAAGACATCTAAGCACATAATAAAAACATTACTGATTAAATTTTATACGGTTATCCTAGATGTAAATTGATGGCAGTTAATGTTGCTTCTTCGCTAAGATAAACTGGAAAGAATGAAAATACGTCAGAATGTGGCATTTCTTGCCATCCTTTTCTCATGACTTCTTCGAGAGGATACTACTTTGTTCCAACATTCAATACCAATAATCATCGATTATTAGTACCTACCAATTATAAAAAAAATATTTTTAATCATAGATAATTTTGTATCAACAAAATTAAATCTAAAAATTTTGGCCATTGCAGCATATGTCCTACAACCCGATAACCCTTTATCAATTATATCATTGCATTTACCCTACTATCAAAAAATTCCACGGGACAGACAATAGGTCTCAGACGGAATGTAAAATAAAAAATATAATTTCGATCCACTAAGACAGGTCTTCTTCCAGTATACCACAGTCTGCAGAATGTGAAGGTGCTCATTACCTTGCTGCGGTTGCAAGTCTCAGCTCGTGCGCCTCCGCAGGTCAGCGGGCTATGACCTCTGCAGAGACCAGCTGCAAATTATCGTTTCTTCAATATCAAAGGATATTCTATTACTATTCAAGGAAGAAGTAAGTACTGAATAACTGCAACCTAGTTCAAACTGGGCCTAGTTTATAAAATATCTCTGCGCCAACCACATCTATTTTTTTTAGATTTTATTTATTATATTTTATTACATCTATTTTAAAAATTTAATTTTTTCATTGATTTTGTTTAAAAAACTATAATAGGTTATAATCCATGTAGGCATATAAACTGTTATTAAGAAGTACATTAGGTCCTTGAGATTTTTTGAGTAATACGCATCTTCTACTGCAGTTTGTTGAAGTTAAGTGCTTTACATTTCACACACAATTTCTTCAGCCCTTTCCTCATCCTCAAGACAAAGTCAGATTTTATCCGATTAATTTGACTAATTTAATCTTCTTGTGTTACATTTGACCATACAGTGGGCCAAGAAGAGACCTATTAATGTTCTCATCCCGTTCTTTATCAGGTTAGGTCAAATTTAACTCTTTCCTTTGACAAATCGAGAAAAAGTTTGTATTTTTTCAAACAATATTTCGAAACCCAGTTTATTTAAATTTTTTTCATTTACCATGATTCAATTTCTTTCCCGATTAGACTATTTGGACCCCTTAGTTAGACCCCTATATGTTAGGGACAATTAACATGGTTAATTAAATAATAACCAAGTATGTGACTAGTATTATCAATTGTTGTAATGTAAGAACAAATAAGAATTTCAAAAACTAATAATTATATCAAGTTTTTGAGAGTAAAGGAATTACTCTAGTGGATAAGTAATAGTGCGTTCATAGGTATAGAAGACTTTAACGCATCCATTTGAAGATAGATATTTTCAATGTTAAGAAAACAGCTACAATTCGACAGGCTTTTTAATAATACAGATAACACTGAAAACAGTTGCGGATGAGCACATGTAAATCTGTTTCCTGCTCTCTCCTCTCGACGTAACGTAACACCCCGATCAGACGAAATTACTCAGAGTGACAGGGCAATCGAAAAGGGACAGGTGGGACAGGTAGGTGTCTTTGTGGGCCCTCAACAGATTGGTCAGCGATTATCGAAGGCTTACACTGTAAGGCTAGCCACGACAATGAAGCGGTAGCTGCTCTCTCTTCCTGCTCGGCCATTATGGTCTGTGATAGCCGCTAGTCAACGAGGGAAGGCATGAATGGCAGGCTCCAGTCAACACGCTTTGTCAGTGTTTGTAGCAGTATTCAATAACAACTGGACTTCATTAAATTCAGAACGATTGGAAGGCTACGACATACAAATAATGCATTTTCATGACTGTTGAAGTGGGATGTGCTATCTCTGGACTAATGATTATAATTAGTTATTATTTTTCTTCCTTTTTTTAAAGTTCAAAATATTAAGAGTTATTTTATATGTGATGCGTGATTCCCAACATTTCTTTGATTCTAAGAAACTGTACAACCAGAATGACTTATTACAATTACAATTTTATTTACACAAAAGAAAAAAAAATGGATGTACGACCTTCCAGTAGAATGACACCTAATAACAGAGATCTAATTAATTCATTATTTTGCTTCCCAATTCCGATTCGTCTATGATTGTCTGGTATCGGTCTTGTATATTCCTGCAACCTCTGTCCATGTACCAAGTTTGTTCTGGATTGAATTATGGATGACCAGCTTGGGCATAATCATCATTTCCGAAACTACAGACGAATTATTTTCTATTGCGTTCACTGCGAACGTGAGATAAGCATTTTGCTCGTTTTGATTATGTGTACGTCTTATAGTATTTAAACAGTGTCTTTGTTTTTCAATGAAAATATAAAAGAGTGTTAATTTTTGTTTTGAGTCATTTGTCACACCCATATAAAAAATGTTATAAGATTTTTTACTTATAAAGTTTTTTTTTAAATCGTAATTTTAAATCGTATATATGTTGAGTTCAACATTACTTAAAACAGTACATTTTGCGTTTCATTTTAAAATAAGTAATAGAGATATGCTTTTTAAGCTAGGTATCATTAAAAAAAATATATAATAATAATAAACATAACATGAGTCTTTCAAAGGGTAATACCACATCTCAATTCAACAGCCTAATAAAGACTAACCAAATGAGAATAGTATATCACTATTGTGTGTATGATATTTATGGATTCTTATAAATATCTAAAAATAAGATTTCATGCCTTATCCATGGTTATATTTTGGAATTCACCATCAACTTAACTTCATGAGTTTTTGAGAGAAAAAAAAATATAATGTTACCCATCCTAAACATTCTATTTGTTTTTTGCCTTCTATTAAAAACAATAAAGTATATTAAAAAAATGTAGGTAGAAAGACTTTCTCCAGTTTCGAGCTGACCCCAATCCGTCAGAAATGCAGGGTTGATAGTTTTTAGAAAGTGTCAGAAGATGGGAGGACTAGCCGTGGTACACGACTTCCTATACAACTCTCAGGGTCGAGGAGCAATTTTTTTTTTTGTTTCCGGTAGTACGTTTTCACGAACAGGGAAAGCTAATTCAGAAAATTCACGCGCCGTTTCTTCAAGATCAACTGGCAAGAACAAAGACGTGCGAGACGATGTGTCAGAATGTGGTACTTCCTGCCATCCTTCTCTCAGGACGTCTTCGGAAGGATTCTACTTTATTCCAGCATTCATCGTCAATAATCATTAATCATTAGTCATTATTAATGTGAATTAAGTTTTAATTTTAAAATAAAAATGTTATGAAAATAAATGTGAACATCAAGCAAGGCCGGATCTGGATTTTTTTCTAATATAAACAGCTTTTGAGTACTCAATGGAGATTATACTCAGATTTATTAAAGTTTGTTGAGTAATAGTGCTTTTGTCATAAAGATAAAACAAATTAAAATTTTTGAGCCAAAAAAAAATTTATTTATTTTTTTTTTTTTTATGACTCATAATTAATTTTACAATGTTATTAACGTGAAAAGCTTGAATCTGATGTCGGTCATGCCAAAAATAAATTAAAATTTGATATAACAACAATTTGCTAAATACGGCTGACCTTGTCGGGATCGCTGCTTGCGCAGTTCTAATTATGGGCATTGAAAAGAAGCGAAAGAGGCGTTAGTGGAAGTGTGAAATTTTTGAGAAGGGTCTTCGTTTCGGTTGCAGTTGTATTAAAATGTAACTATGAATACTTTTTGGTCCAGCGCTTATTTTTTTAAATTCAGGATTAGTAACTCCCAACAAAATGTGGCAAGTGAAAATCTTCCATAAATAATAGCACTTTCACACAATACAACAATTGTCTCGTGTCTTTCATTCCAAACGGTGAGACAAACTCGAGTAATAAATATGTTTATTGAATTGTATCGCTTTTTGATTTCTCTTGTTTTATATCAATTTAGGTCTATGACAAGAAATGTACATGTAATTAGTTTCTCGTGTATTTAGATCTATGACAAGAGCTTTGCTCTTTTGTATTAATTAAAATTGAGCCGAAACTAATATTTAAAAAACATATTAAAAAAAAAAATTCACGGGAAATTTGCCACCCCTTCAATTCTGCCGCCAGGGGCAAGTGCCCCCTTTGCCTCTACTAGATCCGGTCCTGACTTCAAGTATAGATTTTATATAAAATATAGAAAAAAGGAGCCTTACATCAGTACAAAATCATTATTTAATAGTTTCATAATTATGTAGAAATTATTGATAGTAGATAAAATCTTGTAACTGATGGTTGGAGGTGCAAACAAAAAATAAAACACACATTAATTTTTTTTTTCTTTAAGCCTTCTTCAAGGCTCTAAAAACTAGAGACAAGTTTTATAAGAACAGAAAGATGATCAATACATATATGGCTGCACATAGAAATGTCGGACCCTAAGAAAAGTTTTAATCCGGTCCTCCAAGTATCAAAATACCAGCCAACTATGAACTTCGTTTATTTCAAAAGTACTAACTACCTATATTATTACTTAAAATAAACTAATTGTGATGAGCCCTCTCCCAGGTCCCGCTAAATGTCGGGTTCCTCTGACCCCGAAAGTTGTCGAACATTCGAGCCTTGTGGGCGGCCCTGAATAAATATAGTGGAAATACATAAAAGTGAGCTAGATTAATAAATAGTTGTAGTATAAAGGAAATCAGTATAATTATATTATAAATAATTATATTATAAATAATTATTATTCGCATTTTATATGACGAACTAAATAGAATTTATAAACTAAAGTTATAACATCACAAGTAAATATGCCACTAGTTTATTTTTTGTCTTATGATATAATTTCTTATAGGTTTTGTCATAGAAGATGTTGAATTCCAAAAGCAGCCAAGACCATTTTCCAATTTTTTTTAACAGTCTATCTATTAAATTATCATGAGGAGAAAGGATTTCTTCCAAAAGTAGTTAGGAAATGGTCCTATAAAAATATGTATCGCTGTATTTGAAATTTAACGCCTTATATATAAGCTCCTAGTTTCCTTTATTCTTATTTTAAGTCTTGTACTCCACATTTTATGTAAATAAATATATTATTTGTTGCTACTCTTATCTACTTTTATCTAGTTTTTCTATTTATAGAAACAGTACGAATTAAACAGTAAATATTTTTTGCAGTTTGTTGTATTTTTCGACTGCACTCCGGATAACACCTGCTAGATTTAGCACTATAAATTTTTAATAAATAAATAATTTAGAATGCAAAAATAATATAACTGGTGCAATATGGGACCTATTGATCATAAGTCCCCAAAATTTGGAAACAAAATTTCACACCAAAATAATCTGTGTGCCATCCTTCCAATAAATTTATTTCCAGAAATGACTTCTATTCAGTTGAAAAAAGTGGTAACAGATGGGAGCTGTTTGTACCTCCAAGCCTATACGTTCCTTCTAAAAGATGTCCATTAAACAATGTCCGTTAATTTTTGGAGCATACATAACTTGGCCCCAAGACGCCTCAATTCTTATTTTAAGATAATAGGTAAGAGTAAGTAAGAGGTAAGGATAAGAGTCTAAAGATAATATATATATCTATACACATATATATATATATATATATATATATATATATATATATATATATATTATATCTATGTATAATATAGATACGTTCATAGATTAATAAAAAATAACATTTTTTAGGAAGAAATGGCTGTTGATTAAGAGAAGAAAACAAGCCCAGGATGGGTAAAGCGTCAGACAAAGTGTCTAAAGCTTACTACATCATTGTGGGTACCGGCCCTGCCAAACATATAAGATTTTCGAAGACTGTTATTACAGATAAGGAAAGCGAACACTGGCAAGGACAACCGATACAATACACACTAGCGGTAAAATGTCCTTGCAACGCATTGGATCGCTGTATCATTTTTCAGTATTACATAATAATATTTTAAATAATTTTTTTAATAGCCGTGTTCCAGCATATTTCGAACAATAATATAATTAGTACCGTATGGTTTGTTCGTATTGGTGAAGATATATACCTATAACAGTTTTATAGTTCCTCATAGGCCAAACCCCAATTATATATATTTTTTTAAATGAATACATTAATATTCGTTTCTGGAGATCTAACAGGTTTTTTTAACACATTCAACGTGGAGGACATTAACGCTCACGTCATTCCTAGGTAAACGTTCAGATCCTCATCCGGCACTAAACCTGTTAAATGTCTCTAAGTGAACAAAGAAAACATTACAAGAGAACAATATTTTTAAACAATGATTCGGAAAGTGTTAGTAATGATCAAGAGTCTTGAAAATCCACACTGGATCGTTTTATGAGGCCAAATTATTTTATTATTTTTATAATCGACCAAGAAAATCTTTTTTAACACTCTCAACATTTGAGGTTTTATGTTTCATGATACCGTGAATCCAAACATCACATACAATTTAAAAAATCGTCTGTCCACCGTACGTGGCTTTTGTGGCACAAAAGTCACAGGTCACCCTAGAATGATCCTCGGAACTCGACATTACTACCCGTCATTCCGTTTCAAAATAGTTGCCAATTGAAAATTTCATATGTCCATATCTCGGTCATTAATAAAGATAGAGAAAAAATATAAAGTGTTTTGGAATCATTATATCAAAGCCTTATAAAAAATAAATTTTAGATGGCTATGATCGAAATTTTGAAGTCATTTAATGTGTTTTTGCTCTTCAACAACGAAAATTTGAGAAGCGTAATTCGAAACTAGTGTTATTAACTTTGTGTTAAGTAGACTCGGTTGGTCTCTGTTCTCTGTAACGTGTCTGAGTAACGTGAGGGCCACAGATCATCCTCCTCCTAAAACTTAGCCCTTAGTAGTTTCCTTTGTTGTTATAGTGTAGATTAATTTAGGAAAACACTTCACAAAAGTAAATTCCTAAAGAAGCGCTTATGTAACCTACATATAAGACATCTGATCTTGCAGGTGAGAAAGGGAAGTACTTAATCACGAAGCAGAATTGAACTCAGAGCACAAGATACACGAACATAAACGCACAGCAGGTTGGCCAATGGAGAGTTAAGAAAGACTAATGAAAGGCAGCCCAGGGTTGGTTGGTTAATATCCTCGCCCTGTAATTGGCTGGCGGTCGGGATTGGGCGTGGCTCCAGTTGTCTCTACTTTGTCAGGTTGTTAGTGAATTCTCGGGCACTATAAGCACGCTAAGCTTTTCACAATCACTAAACTGCAGTTTAACGGGTAATGAACAATTATGAAAGGAATTGATAAAGGAAATGAATCATTTGAACATTTTGCATGCGATAACTCTTCTAAACTATGTTCTGTATAAATGAATCCAGGATATTTTAGGTTCTAGCGTTTCTCAACTTTTTTTTCGATTTTTCTTGTTAATGGAACTTTTATAAATAAATTTCTCACTCAAAATAAAAGTTAACGAATAATGTACGACGCAAACTTTCAATTCTGCGACAACATTTCAAGTTTTTATGAAAAGTTTCTATCAATTAAAGTAGGAGATTTATGTGTACCGTTCCGCATAACAAACTATCTTCTGAGACTTATGTTACATCGCACTAATCATAATTCTATACGTCCGAGGTAAGCAGTTTTGCTGATTTTGATTTTATTATCGTATTTGCATTTTTGGTCATATTTTTCGAGGTATAAAGTATAAAGCTAAAAGAGCAATAAAAAGTACAACGCTTCAAATATGAAGAGAGGTCACTATCCACAATAAGTAATTGAATAAGTTGGTTCGAGAAATTTAAATTTAAAATCTTGCTTTACCTTTTCTCAACTTTCCTTCAGCGTCCTCTTGTCTTCTGCGCATGCGTTTAAAAGGTTTTGATAAATAAGATCCCACGTCTTACTTTAATTATACTTAATGCGAAATCGTAAACAAGGTTATGTGGGTGGCATTCTATGCGCGTGATCGTCCACAAAATTTGTATTCATAATTTCATTCGACGGTCCGGCAATCACAAACAAACTTCTTATTCCTTTAGGCCAACTGTCTGAGGAAGTCTAAGAAAGTTGTCACAAGGAATTTAAAACGTAACGGCAGGAATTTTTGAGAAAAATATCGAGCAGACATACAAAGAAGATATTTTTCACAATTTCCTAATTGTTATCAAGTCATCACATATACCAGAGCATTAACTCTAAAACAATTTACTTGTTCTAAAGAAGTACTAAAACTTATTCATATATCGGAGATCCAGAATAATAGCAACATTGCTCATTGGAATCGAAAACGATTCAGACATTTTAAGTGATGCCATTATAATTTGTTTGTATATATTTAGTTTTAGTATGGTGATTTATTACTAAAAATAATTTATGTATTCAAATAATAAATATATTTTTTAGCCAAATATGATTTTGTTTTTTTTAGTATCCGGGATATCTAGTGAAAAAATATCTTTTAGTTGGGTACAAAAATTTTCTGAATAATAATGATCTTTTTTCAAATAATTTTGACCTAAAAAAATTATTAATTCATTTATAATGATTTTTGTTTGTACTATCTCTGTGCGACGGGTTTGAACATATTAAAGCGGTATACTATCATTTCAGTACTGTGTGTTTCATTCCTGACCATTTCCAAATCATCTTTACTAACTCAGTGTTATGTATACTGGCCAAAGCCAATTCATCTCCTACATTTTATCAACGGCCGATAATACCTAAATAGTTAGTATAATAAGATATTAGCTATAATAAAGTATTAATAAGTATAAGTTTTAATAAGTATTATTAATAAAGTATTAAGTAAGTGTATCGTTATAGCTGATAAACATGACCCTTCGACAGAAAAATTTAGATGTATATTTGTAATGTTAGAGTCAACTTAAAATAGATTTTCAAGGTCAAATTTCGTCAAAGTTTACTAAGTTATCCAATTTAAAATCTTCGGAAGTATTTTGGCATTGAATTAAATGTCTTTACCGAAAATGAAAGGTAGCAATAAAACCACAATCGAAAGAATAAAAAACAAAGACTGGAAATTAGAAAGCGACTATGTAACTGTAAATAGGGCACAACTGCCTTTTTTATCTATCTAACTTAATAATAAAAATCGATTTATATTTAATTTTCGATCTAGAAATATTTCATTCATGCTCTAATTCGCCGAGTATATCTATTCTATCGAACAGGCTTCGACCAGATAGTTATGTCGTGGATTTTTTTACTGCCATTTGTCGTGAGTGAAGGTAAAGATATCGCATTCCGAAGAGCTGTGTGCCTGGAGCGGAGATCTAACAGTTATCGCAATAACGTAACACCTCTATGCCGGTCACTTACCTTCTAATCTAGCTAGGGTTAAGTAGCGACTTTCTGATCGCTTTGGCCATGGAGCTCTTATAGACATTATTGAACTGGTCACTAGTGAACTGACATCGCGTTGATTTAGTTACCATTTGCGAGAGAGCTATTTAGAGCTAGATATCGAAACATGATTAGAGTGACCGCTATGAGCAATGTACTTTCTGCTCGTTGCAAAGTGTGCTGAGCATTGAGCGAAAACGGATCGATTTTCTGATGGTTATCGAAAACTATATATGTTTAAAAGGGATTTAAATTGAAGTAATCACTATTAATTAGTCCTACAGAACATAATAATGGGTGTTGTTTTATTTAGAACATCTAAATTATTTTAACCTTCTACTTAAACCTTCTAACCTCGATGCTCTATTTCGATTGTTTTGATTTAGGACGCACTGGCCAACATGGAGTACTAATATATTATGCGGAAGAATTTGTTTGAACGTGTTAATTTCAGACCGATTTGAAAAATTCTTTTTTCGTTAAATTGATCGTTTATTGAGGAAGGCTTCATAACATCACGCTATGGCCCATAGGAACGTAGTTATGACTATAAAAAAAATCTTTTTATAAATTTCGCATAAGAGAAAATGTGTCCAACTTGTGTACGTTTCGTTGTCATGACAACTTCATACCCATGGAAGCATGTTGGCAAAACAAAATTTTAAGTATAAAATTATTGTGTGAGCACGCAATTTTGTAAATAAAATGAGAGGTTATATGGAAAATAAATTGTAAAAACTAGAAACTCTAAAAAGAGTTTATTAATAAACTTTATAGCCGTTTATAACTAATTATTGTTGTTTTGACCCAGTTCATTGAAAATGTCTGCAACAAACGAGATTAAACAAATAGGATGTTGGAGTAGGATAAGATGTGTTTTCCCCGGACTGTGTTTGCATCATAGTATGTTCTTAATTCCTGATGATGGCTGTATTGACGAAACGTTAAATGGTTAGTTATTTACTGCTTTTTGAGAGACTAGAGGCTTTGTTTTCTATTAATTTAAATGTTGAACTTATAATTAATCTTCATTTTTAAATAATCCTTCGGTCAATTGTTTGACATTATTTTAATTAGAAATATTTAGATTCTTTTCGGATGATGTTTTTATTTGTTATTTTTCTCGATGACTATAGCAGATAGGCTGCTATTTCATTCTTCGTTATAATTATTCTTAGAGCTTAATAACTCTAGCATGATTATTTTCTTATTATTTTTTTTTTCGTTTTAGTACATTGCATATATAATTTCGTTAGTACTAGTTAGGTTATTTTCAATATTATAAAATCATAATGAATTTTATATTTTCTACCTTACTAATGCAATCAGTTGTCCCTCTTTTGAGTTTGTCATCAATCATTGGCCAATGTACAGAAAATATGCATCTTAAACATAGTTTTATAAATTATGGTAGTAAAAAATTAAATTAAAGATAATAATTATGACTAATTAATTAATAGATGATTTGCAATCAAAGCATTTAGCCTCTCAAATTAATTGCAAGTAATTATTATCCTGTCATCCTTAAGCCAATTCAGGTATCATTAGGATTGCATTCCACGTGTAAATCACATTACTGTATCCAAGCCTTCCGGAATAATTTCTCCTTGCCTCTTCGCTCTTTTTTCTTCGGAATGATTATCTTCGTTTGGTACACGACAAGAACTTTAGTGAACTAACTAGATTGAAACTAGACGATTCATTTTCGGGGTCTCAAGAAAAATCCATATTTCAAGTACTACCAAATTGAAGAAGATTTGCCCATCATGTATATCTCATTAAATCATAATTTCTTTCTGCCCAGAATTGAATTGAATATTTTTAAACATTGACTAACAGTCAAGCTAATGAGTGTTCAAAAGGGGGGGGGGGGAGGGGGAGAGGAGTGTAGAGGGAAATGAAGAGGCGGCCTGAATTGGCTTTAGAGATTTGTTTGGTCTAGTAAGAGGTAATCATACTAAAAGTACTCTAAAACATACTAAGTAGGGTTTGAGAGCAGAAAAAAAGCAGGAGGGGGAGAAGGTCATGATTTTCGGTTTTTCGTTTATATCTCGAAAATGGTTAATCGTAGTTTATTCATTATGTTTAAAAAATTGAGCATCCAATTTTCTACAAGAATGGTCCGTATATTTTTTTTCGTATCTGTTATAGTTTAAAAAATATAAGCTCTTCAAAGTACCAAAGGTAATGACGATAAAAAGAAAAGTCCAGTTTCCTTGGATTCAATAATGATTTTTTGTTTCAAATTTGTTACTTTGAAGTGCGTAAATATTTCTTAAAATATTTAAGATACAAAAAAAAATTAAAAGGAACATTCTTGGAGGAAATTTAATGCTCTTCATTTTTAACATGCCATGTAACCTAGGACCAACCGTTTTCGAGATATAAACGAAAAACCGAAAAACATGACCTTCCTCCCCTCCTCTCTTTGCTTCTCCTATATCCGGGGACTTAATTGTATATTTACATCTATACTATTCCAAACAAAGCCCTGAACTCAAGGTCGTCCCTTCATTCCCGTCAGCAACCACTTCATTGACTATAACTTTCATTTTTATTTTAACTCTTAATTGACGCTTGTTGCAGAATAATACTGGTAATAAGCAAATTTTTATTATATTTATTTATTTTTTAGAAGTTGAATTTTTTTAAAGTAGAAATAATTTCTATTGATAATTATATGGAAAAAAAAATATTATTATTAATATAAAAGAGCAAAAACTCAACAAGAGACATATTACTATACTATAAACTTGTGGTTGTGTATTTATGATTTAGAATTTTCCAATTGTTTATAGTAAATTATTATTATTATTATATGAGATACGCCTCTTTTTAACACGCACATCTATAATAGTTTCAAAAATATGACAAAAATAATCAGAAATTTAAATATTAGTTTATGGGAGATACAGTCCCATCATCTAATTATTTATTAAATGTATTTATAATCCAACAAGAAATGACCAGAATAGGCCTCCTTAAAATCCAATGATTATAAACAGCATGTGAAAAAAAGTAAAAAAAAAAAAAAGAAATGAAAACCACCAATCAATTCGTTATGTCAAAACTATACTAATGGTTATTTCCAAAGAGTATACTAGATTCGAGTCTGAAATAAATGGAGCAGCGGAGCCACTATTAGAGATTTAGTTTATGAGTTGGACTAAGGGTGAAATAGGCATAATGCGCATAGTATACTTAAGCAAGATCCTTGTCGCAATATTTTATGCAATGATAAGTGCCATTTTAAAAGACCATAATTATACCATATTATACATATAATTTATGCCGGGTCTAATTCAGTAATTTCCAGTCCTCCTGAGAAGCGAGCTGGTTGGACATTCTGCTATGTCGGTAATGTATTCATACCTTCGGGTTAATTAAGACATGTGAACATTCGGAACAGAATTTCCTAAGTATATAATTATTACAGAGCACCTGATACACTGGCGCTTGGTCAATGGGATAATTGCAGGGTAGAAGATCGCCTCCGAATTACACTAGCGTTTTTCCTTTTAACGGTTCAGTTATTTATTGACCCCGAGTGTTGACAAATTTCAGAGATATTAATGAATGAAATATTCTAATAACTAGAGCCGAAGATATTATCGAATCAAGAAGGCGATTCTGAAACAATGGGCGATTTTTAAAGAGTTCTGTCGAAGCATTTGTCAGTTCAAACGATCAGTTACACCAGAGAGCTTTGCATACGTTGACATTCGTTCAGTTTCGTCTTTCAAGTAGGACAGAGGGCGAATTTACTTTTGTATTTTTAAATACAGTAATAAATTCTAATAATAATAATATATATTAATATATATATATATATATATATATATATATATATATATATATATATATATGCACTTACCCACAAACCCAAATGTTGTGAGTTCTAATCCCGTCACCGGCATGAATTTTATTTAAACAAATTAAATAATTCAAGCAATTTATCCCGCTCCCCCCCCCTGGGTATGTGAGGCTCGTCAGCCTACTTGGAGGCAACTCACAAAAAGGTCGGGCTTAGGAGTGATGACCCTACCCTGTGTATCTAAAAATTAAGAATCGCGTTGTGGTCTCCTATGTATGAATACCATACTCGCGCGGCCAAGGATTTCCACGGTCAACAGTGCCAACAGAAAAAAAAAAAAAAGATATATATTAATACATATATATTATCGGGGAACCGGATAACTAGATTAGCTAATTTATTGATAGATATTCTGAAGGAAGTTTTTTAAAATCTGTCTTTTGGCTTTCTTAATTCGATATTTTCATTATTTCTTATACTATACCCCTTCTCTTATATAGCCCAGTAGAGATATCACTTTTGGATTGCAGAAGGTAGAGTAATTTTGATTTCCTATTGCATTGTACGTATTATCGCACCCAATTTTCGACCTTTCACGCCTCCTGCGTATTCCGTCATCTTGAAAAAGAAGGCTTAGAAAAAGAACTTTTTACCATTTTACCTCAGTAATTTGTATCCAGTGCAATTTAGGAAAAAAGGTGTCATTACCAATTTAAAGAACGTTAAATTTTCTACACTTTTTATATGATCCATATTGGAAGATTCGGAATAGCTACTGAGATATGAGGCCATGAATATCTGTAAAAATGTCAAAAAAGCAAACATATATGTCAGTGATTTCGCCTTAATAACTATTTCTTGGAAAACGGGGAATTTTAACATGTTACATATGAAACATGCTGCAAATAAAACTTTTTCTTAGCGGTTGAATGACAATACACACAACTTATTTATAAATTAAAATTACTCCATCTTTTGCAAACTAATCCCTTTTTTTGACCTATCTCTACTCGGTTGCATTTTAAGGGATTTTTAATAAAATTAATTTCATTGATATTTTTATAATACAAAGTGATTTTACAAATGATAGGGATCATTTCTGATTGTAGATTATCTTATAGTTATATCTTAGCTCTGGTATAACTCTATTATGTTAATTACATGCCTTAGCATCCTGTCACCGTTTGGACTTAGCGGATAGCGGATTTTTTAAACGCTGCAGCAAGTAAAAAAAAAAATGCCTTGATGAGCCTCATGAAGTGTATACTTTAGGTAGTTTTAGATTTTTATGAACATTCGGAGTTTTTTCATTTCGGATGAAAGCCTGTTGTGATATTTTTCTTATTACCCCGCTCTGCATTGTTGGAGCGCCTTGACTGTATGAGAGGTTTCATGACGGAAATATAATTTTACTGATTTGCCCCGATAAAACATCGGTTAGTTGGGACATAATAACAATTTAAATCTGCACTAATTTCTTCAACGGTCAAGAATATAATAAACGAAGGCAGTGCCCCCCAGGTTCTTGCTTCTTCAATCATTTTCCTGGTTTAGTTATACGACGGTTGATGAATTGCTCTTAAATATTTTCTTTTCAGTTTTGAAAAATTAATTTTTACAGGGGTGCAGTTAGAAATAAAACAGACCGTAAATAATAATTGATTTTGTAAGTGTGCCGATCTTTCGGCCAACGTTGTGGTCTTGCAGCAAGGCGTTTTCTTAGGCTTGATAGGTACATGGAAATTTAATAATAAAAAAAGAATAATTATTGCAGTAAAGATAGAATAAATATAACTAACACAGAATACTTAACTAACATTGAATAATTATGTTTATAATTTTATATTTATGTATTCTATTTTAGTCATATTCATGTTATCAGGAAGAAATTCACTATACTTGCTCTTTTCTAATCTTAGGTTTGTCTCGCATCTTGTTTTATTTATCCTGAAGAAGACTTGATATAGGCCGAAACTTAGGCACACATAAAGAGTAACAAATCATTAATCATTAAGAGTAAAGAATACAGCGTCTCGTATTTTGATTTACATGTGCCTTCTTACCAACCGTCCTTGATAGAAACGTCCTAATTCGTTTTGTAAAAGTATTTTTCCTAACGTGCAGCTCGTAGTGACAATGTTTATACTTTTTATATTTATAATTGTGCAGCCTTGAATTATATCGTAAATTGTTTTGCAAGTAATAGCTTCAGTCTGTTGTTAAGGCATAACTTTCTCAAACTACAGAGTTGTCAGGAATACCTCTAAGAGGTGTGAAAACGTCATGACGGCTTTGTGATTTGGGAGGCTTGAAGTTTTAATACACACACACACACACACACACATATATATATATATATATATATATATATATATATATATATATATATATATATATATATATATATATAAGTTATGGTACGACCAGGCATAATATAACAGTTAATCCTAAATGTATAAACGTAAACACGAGTAATACTATATAGAGAGGCTTGATAGGAAAATAAAGTCAGTGTTTAACCAGTTCTCGAGAGTGTTTATTCTGCCCTTTTCCCTTTTTTTTTTGTCTTTTGTGCCGAGAAGACCATAAGTTATATATATACACACACACACAAACACACACGCACACACCGGTTATATCGCCTTTTTGTTGTTCTCCCAGTTGGTTGTTTTCCAAGAGATTTAAATGAGATTTCCCCGGTTGATATGCTCTTTTTCTCTGATACCTTGAAGAACAATATAACGAAGTTTTAAAGTATATAATTATATTTATTTCTTCATGAGTCAACGTATAAATAGGTTCATTGCATATGTATACACTAGAGGACAAACTCATTTAAATGTAAATGAGTAAATAATTCATTGAACAGTTATCATCTTTGAATGAACTACTCTCAAAGAATCACAGTCCGTTCACCTTGGTTTATCATACGTCCTTGGAAAACATTTCTTTCAATGGAGACATAATGAATTAAATTATATCGGAATTTTTTAATTAACATGTTATTCAACCCCTTAGTAATGTTTTTACATTTAAATATGTTATTATATGATTATCAAACAACAATGAAAGCTTTTTATTGTATCCAGAAATGTTTATAGTAAGTTTTTAGGAAAATTATCTATAAAGTATGAAATCTTGGGAAACAATTATGGGTATCGGTTATTCGTTCTATGATATTTTAAATATCAAATATTTTATAGCTTGCATTGCCTATAACACAGACTGAAGTATTATAATTCGATAAATCCTTCAAATAATATATTGTTTCTGACCCATGAGCAAGAAATATATCGGACCAATTTTTAGGGGCGGCCAACAAACATCAATGTTTTTGATGTAATCATTTTAATTTAAAAAATGATATTTTTGGCCGATCGTTAATAGACATCAATATTTAATACAATCGATCTTTTTGCTTCTTCGGGTTTTGACGACAAAAATGAGATAATATCTATGATAGATATATTAATTAACATTAGTAGACAGTAGCGACAAATATTTTCAAACCCAAAAAACAATCAATTCAAGAATACTTTAAAGCCAGCCATTCACGGTCCAACATGTCATCCTACTTCGTAGGAATACACAAGATATCGGACTACCATTGAATCATGAATAGGAATGTCAAAAATCGGTCGATTATAACCGATAATCGGTTTTTTAGTATCGAATAATTGGTTTTTATTAGGTTTTTTACACTAAAGGTTTTAATCGTAGTTTTTTTTTTTAATCCAAAAACCGGATGAAAAAACTCGGAGAAAAACCGATTGAAAATAAATTTCGTGATAACAAAAAAAACTTTAACTTTTACTTTGAAATGTAAAAAAAAAAATGGTTAAAATTTATTTATAGCTCTATAGCCTAAGCAAAAATAAATAAAGGAGGCGAAACGCAGCCACCTTATTAGTAGTTGCCCCAGTAGCGCTCTCTAACGCCGTTTGCGCGAACTAATTACTTTGTATTCAATTGTAAAATTCCTATTTATTGTAATTATTGAAATTATTACTGCTTTAATTTCTTAATTTTCGCTTTTTAACTTCTTCAAACCACCGAGAGTCAACAGAACTAATAATCATAAATAGTATCTAATTAAGCAGTTATAATTGCAATCAATTAGTAAAATCAAATGGCGCTAGTGCGGCGACCGACTACAGATAAGGCGGCTGCATTGCCAAGTTGTACCATTATCAGTTATAGCCAGAGATTTAGCTACTTGTGTAAAGGTTTTATAAGTTATATCTCGAAGATCAATGTGTAATTTATATGAATTAAAGATCTAGATATTTGTAACAATTCCAGGAGCTGTTATTTCATTCAAAATAGTCGAATTTTATATAACCGTTATTTTACTTTCTTTTTTTTTCACAAAAACCAAAACTCCTACAACACAGAGCTTGTAGGATGTTTGTAGTCTACTCCAATTGTCCTATATGCATCCTCCGCTCCAAATATCCTACCGCATCGTTCTACAAAAAACCCCGCGAATTCCAATTGTTAACTACCACATCATTATTACGTCATTAAACGTTATCAATATTTCTTTACAGTCAGTGTTGCCAAATTTATGAAGTCAGAAACTAATAATTAGAATGATTAAAAAAAAATTCGTTTGAAAACACATCTTGAGTTTTTGTTTTTACGAGTACTTTATTATCATTGTATTCACCAAACATTCAGTGTACTAAAGTAATAAAAAGTTGTTTCTTAGGGCAAGTATCCATAGTGTGACGCGACAATACTACGTTCTAGTGTTGAGACTGAATTAAAATATTCATTAATAATGTGATTAAACTCATTATATTCACCAAACATTCAGTGTACTAAAGTAATAAAAAGTTGTTTCTTAGGGCAAGTATCCATAGTGTGACGCGACAATACTACGTTCTAGTGTTGAGACTGAATTAAAATATTCATTAATAATGTGATTAAACTCATTATATTCACCAAACATTCAGTGTACTAAAGTAATAAAAAGTTGTTTCTTAGGGCAAGTATCCATAGTGTGACGCGACAATACTACGTTCTAGTGTTGAGACTGAATTAAAATATTCATTAATAATGTGATTAAACTAGAATGGCGACCATGAGGAATTAATAATTTTGTATCCAATTTTATTATCCTACCATTTTCATTTAAATTTTCAAATCACTATAATTTATTCGGTAAATAAACATTTATTCGCCCACATTTTCTGTTTCTTTTTTTCCAATAACGATATGACAAGACAAATTGCTGACATTTTACAATTTTTAATATTGCGTTACACGACGAAGACATTATACTACGTATCTTAACTGATAGAGGATAGGAGGATTGGTTGGAATAGCTGATCGGATTCCTTTGTAGGAGCGTGAGTGGACGAGCGCATCTAACTGTAGTCCTACAAAGTTGGATCGTCAACGGGTAGCTTAAATCTAAAAAAGTTTAGACTTTTTTTACAGAAAAAAAAAATTCCCAAATTTCGTTTAGTTTTGTAAGTAATTTCAGAAGTTCGTTTTTTTTTTTTAGTTTAATTTTGTTGGTTTTTAGAGAATTAAGAAAAAAAATTATGACATTAAAAGAGAATTTGTTGATTTTTGTATAAAATAAGATTGCTGGATTTTTTTCTTAACCAAAAATAAACTGAATTGTTCATTACTTTAAAAAGATCTAAAAATTAATTTGATAGACAGGGTCAAAGGGAAATATAGATTCAGAAACATCGATGAATCGATAATATAAATGTTTGACTTTCAATATTTTGAAAGTTCATCGATATTTCATTTTATATTTTTTTTAGCCGTCCCAATCTATTTCGAGAATTATTTAAATAGAGATATGGCAATGTCCTGCCAAGCACATAAGACCCAAACTGTCGGTCAGATCTGACAGGAGTGCACTTTCGCAAGGACTTAGAGCATTTAAGTTGGCCAACCTGAGGGCTAGGCTACTGTTGCAATTGAAAATTACCGGCTCCTGCTCAGTTACAAATGGACCACTTCCTCCGACATGGAATGTCGTCCTCAGCTACTCGGCTCTCGGTCCTTTCACAAGCTTCAGGGGCGTCGCCCGCCCATCAGGGAATCTCCGGGTTCGAACCATTGGCTAAGATGTCTCGAAACTCTTGGTAGTCTTGAGTCAGAGGACTGGTTTAGATATGGCCTGAGAAGCAATTAATTATTAATTATTATCTAACCCAGTTGTAATAAAAAAGCTGTAAAGTTTATAGTCCAAAAGAAGATCGTTTAGAGAGGGCCTATGGCTAGCCCAAAACTCATTAATAAAAAAAATAAAAATTATAGTTTGACATCCCTTTAAAAGCTTATAACGGAATCGGTTGCCACCAAATGCTCGTAGTTAAGCCATTTGTAATGCCTTATAATCATGCCTGACTCTGTTATCTGTGTATGTATGTATATATAGTTATTTATATGTTTTATGTGTTCACTCTATTGGCCTTGTACAAGTAAAATCATACAGGGTATTACCTGTTCTCAGTTTTGAACTATGTAAAATACATGGATATGTAAACAATTTAAAATACATGGGTCGCTTACTGAGCATACTGAGCAAAATATTTTTACCTGCAGAGTGGTCACTCACCAAAGTACTTTAACAGTTAGTCCACCCCTTTACATATATACAAATACATAAAATATTTACTATTTGAGTTTTATCCTCGGCTTCTACGTGAAATATAAAGATTTTATCCACCCACATCTCGGTCATAAATGAATATAGAAGAAAGATATAAAGAATTGTGGAATCATTATACACAAGCGTATAAAAAAAAGAAAATAAATAATAATAATTTTTTTAATATATTTGTATACCTATTTGAATATAATAAACCACAGTATAATAATTTGCAGTTTTTTTTTTAATAACAATTAACCGATGATATTTTCACTATTTATATTTTGTTTTCCATTAAAAGCTTAACAACACAACACCTATGAATTAGCCATTTTACTGTAGAACGGAACTTTTTAGAGTCCAAACTCACTCAAAAATCGCTAAAATTATTTAAAAAGAAACGATTCATCAAAAAAAAAAAAAATCATTAAAACAAAAATATACTGTACAGTGGAGACTGCCAATGTTTGACGTCACTGGCAGCCATGATGATACAGTGACCGTTTTGGCACGAATTTATATATTTCAAATTTCAGTTCTTCTACAGAAATATATAACAGATTGGAGTGGAACAAGATTCGCATTTTTTCTGTATTATCTCTATATTAGGAGAATTAAAAAAATCACCTAGGTAGTCCATTATAGTAAACAAATTTGATTTTACTATACAAAAGGAACTGGAACATTAAATACTCGGATTCTTTGTTTGTTTTGTGTAGGGAAGGATGAGGTAAGCCAGAGAGGTACAAGAGGCCCTGAATGACCCGCCGACAACACAACACTATTCCCCTTCACGCCTCTCACGAATGACCCGCTCACGTGCCGAAGTTGAGGAGTCAAGGAAGATACGATAACCATTGTTAGGATCATCTACTAGTCGGTGAAGGATAAGCGGTCAGGGATTTCATCAGGTCTAAATACAGTCATCTGTTTCGAAAATTTGAACTCCAGCGATAAGCTTCAAGACGTAATACCATCTAAATCGGGAATAATTAACAGAAACCTGGTCTTCCAAGCTATAAAAGTGTCAAGGAAAGGTTAAAAATATTGACTTAAGCCCTATTTACAACAAACTAGCAAAAATAAATAAAACAGATCTTTTGTCTAGCCATGTTTCTATTTCACTTAGAATAAGATATAATTTATTGACAGATGAATGGTGAGCGTTCGAGCGAAAGTCACAATGCCCAAAGTTGTAAATAATTCACTATTCATTTCTTCACAAAGCAAACCATATATATTTTCATCTGGCAAACCTCACTAATCAATTAAGGTCCTATTTGTCTCTAACGTGTTAAATAAAATTCAGTACAAGTATGTTGCTTTTTCACTAGTCGAATATTACTGACTAAGTTCACTAACAGGACTAAATGTCCACACTGGTCGATTTTCAATGTAATTTCGTTTTCGACATCGCTTCCTAACCCTATCATACCTTAAAAATTTGAGTTCCTATTATTAGTAATTTCTTTATTATCACTACCTTTTCATTCGTCACATTTTTTTTTTTTTAAACAAATTATTCATTTTTATTCCAAAACTATCCCAAAACAATACATTGTTGGTTTTTTTTTTTTTACTTTTGATAATGTTGCAGCCATATACAGGCTATTTGAAGTATAAAAAATATAGGTTTGCTTATACTGTTATTTTCATTAGAGAATTAATTTATTTAGCATTACTTTCTAATTTAAATTAATCCAATTTAATGATTAATGAGATAAAAAAATAAATAAAAAAGAGACAAAAACTATAATTTGTACATTACTAAAAATAAAAATACGAGTCTCTCACATGAATGAATGAATTTATAAAGATATTAAATTGCCGAATGATTGGTCCTGATGATGGAGGGAACCCCGAAACGTTGATTATGCATTAATCTGATCGTTAATAAATATTAATACTGTGAAGACTTTCTTTTCAATATCCTCTTATAAGGTTAGTAGCATAGTCTTCTATTCACTATTATTTATCTTCAAATTTTTTTTTAGTTGTTTTTTTTAAATCTCATTAAATCGATTACATACCGCCCTCCATTCACTTTTGCCACACCTAACATAAAATCAGCCATATTAAAAGTTTTATATCTTTGTTGAAAATGATAATAGTTAAAAAAAACGCATATCGTTTTAAAAGTTTTTGTAATAGCTTTCATTTGACGGGAACAAAAATAAAAAGGTGAGTAAATTGTATTTTTTATCTATAAAAATAAAATTTCAATTTGTTTTTTACATGGATTAAACTGTATACCATTTTTGAAAAATACATATAAAATATTAAAAGGTACAGAAAAAAACGTTAAGAACAAAAAAAAAGTGTTTTTTAGGTTGAAAATAAAAAAAATTCACTTTTTTTTCGTTAAACAAAAAATTTAAAATAATTTTTTTCTTTTTTTTTCAAGCAAAAAAGTTCGATATACCTCATTGTTAAAGTTAGTCTCAAATACTTGTAAATAAAATGAAAAAAAAATTAAAATTAAACAGTTATTGGTTAAAATAAATGTCAAGTCTAAAAAAATACACTTGCAATATTATATAGCTACATACAATTTTGTGATGAACGTAGAATAATAGAATCGATTGGT
This sequence comes from Rhaphigaster nebulosa, assembly GCA_948150685.1. Classification (NCBI taxonomy): domain Eukaryota; kingdom Metazoa; phylum Arthropoda; class Insecta; order Hemiptera; family Pentatomidae; genus Rhaphigaster; species Rhaphigaster nebulosa. The sequence continues at coordinate 211,153,051 of OX411306.1, read as the reverse complement.
GTATAGTATATGAATTATATAGTACAACTTCTATTTGTAACAAAGTTTTCCGTATCCTACACCGATATTTCATATATTTACATGTAATCTTGTATACAGCCGTGTCTGCGACCTTTGACAATCTCTAATTTTAATTTTAATTTTCTTCATCGAAAATTTAACATTCGTCACTTTAGTTCTTCGTTGATAGCCAGTTATTACACATCTAAAATTATGGCGAAAAAGAAAAAATTGACGGATTTCACTCATTCGGAAATTATTGCCCTTCATAAAATAAAAAAAATCAATATTAACAGCTTGTGCGTCGATGCAGACTTTCGTATGGGAAATAAAGCCTATCGGAATAAATTATTCGTTCAAATAGGAGGTTAGAAATCTGCAACTGACTAGTGATATTTCTCACAATATTAAGAATAATGCGGGTGAAAACCACCTGTAAACCAAAGCTGTAAATTGTTATTTTTCAAATACAATTTTATTGTACTGTACAAAGCACACTTACAAAACTATTGTGTCAACCTATATCATCTCAAGTAAAAAACAAAAAAAAAAAAACAATATATTGTTTTGAGATAGTTTCGTACAATTGAATTATTTGTTTAAAAAAAAATAGTGACGAATGATATAGGTAGTGATCATTAGTGAAAATAAATAATTTATAAAAGGAACTCAAATTTTCAAGCAATGTTAGGTAGCATATCAAAAACGAAAGCGCATCGAAAATCGACCAGTTATAACATAGCTTTAAACTTGTTTTTGAACACCAATATGTGACTATGACTAAAAGACTACACAAAATTGTCATCTCGTGCCTAATTTACGACTGTACGAAGAAGAACTCACACGAAGAAGGCATTCACTAATTTATTAAAAACTAGGCCAGATCATGATCCAAGGACGGTTTTAATTACTGAGAAAAATACAAAACAAAATATTTACTAAGCCTTAATTTATTATTTATTTAGCCTTATTTAATTCTGAACCCACAGATGTTCATAAAGTTTTTGTTGATATAACTAAGAAACAGACACGGGACAGTCGAAACAGAACCCGCAATACTGAACGGTCGTGAGGGTTTAGTGGATCAAAACGACGGATACTTTCAGACACACCTAAGGGTTTTATTATACATCTGAGGCATTTTATTGAAAGAAGGACTTAAAAACATTTCTCTTAAAAAAAAATTATTACACAAATACGAATATGTATACATAGTATGAATTTTGTAAAGATTGAAGTATTCTTTTCGGCTCGAAATTATCCGCTTTGTAATAAGCGGTTTTCAACAATAGTAACATTGAAGAACTATTGACTGGTATAGAAATTTGAACTCTTAGATATTAACAGGGTCTTTTTATTTATTTTTAAAATGCCCTAATTTATAGGGTATCTATCTTAAACGATCCAGGTTCAAAGTCTGCTAATAACAGAAAGTAGGAGTGGAAGTATCAGACCTTATTGTCGACCCAGGCCAGCTAACAGCAGGTTACCATCCTATACAAACTAGAATAGAAATGTCAAAATCCATTATGCCATGAAATAGATATTAACTGCTCTAGGTGGGAATCGAACCTACAATCGTTCTGGAATACACTTAGCCATCACGGTCTCAGATTGAAATTCTGAACAATTGGTGGGCTCTTGATCAGAGTTAGGAACGTGGTTAGGCACGCACCACATGCGTCCAGTTAGCTCTTAAATGAGTTCCTGACATCAGTATAAGTCAGGTGGTCAAAAGCACATTATTTCAATAATGCTGTTACCTCGAGAATCAGACACCTGAACGATTAAATCCAAACAAGCCATTGAAGAACTCTTGCGTGACGTACTTATTTATGCGTAAAATAAAAAAAAGCTCAACATTTATTGCATCAACGAGAAAAAAATAATATAAACTTTACTACAATCAAAACGATGACGTACAATTTAACTTTCACACTACGACTTAAAACGACTTTCAGCCAACTTGAAGGCCACGTGTCTGTACACACAGACTAGGAGACGTCCTCAGAAGCAATCCTGTAGTGAAATGAATATTCTCCAATGCTATGCTACATTAGAAGCCCGTTCGACGATCAGTGACGATACAGCTCTTGATGAATATATTTGTACAAGGAGGTACAACAAACATCAATGGACAAATCGGGCACAGGTCACGAGCAGTGACGTGAAAGTCGGCCATTGTGTGTCAGCGAAAGTGGCGGGTCATCGCCTCCTCTGTCGCCCTTTCGATTGCCTCTCGCTTTCGATCGAATGAGCCGTTGGCGATCGTTCGTAGTTCAACGGTCAGTTCATGTATAAATACCTCTTGGCTATGCATTAACAAATATTTGTATAAGTTATATATGTAAATATACATATTATTTAACACATATTGTAAATTAAATTTGTAATTTAAAAAATATAATTAATTACTATTTTAAAAAAGAATGCAATCAAAAAAATTGGATTTTCATTTAATACACTCATACATAAGTGGCGCGACCTTCCGTCATCGAATCTGGACCATCTCAAATAGTCCGCCAGTCGGCTCTGATTTTGTCTGTATATACCTTTTGTGCTTTTATATTCATTGAATAATTATTGATATCCGATATTTATTACATTAATTTTCAAAAATTCACCGGTTGTCAATATTGACAGGAGTGAATATAAAAAATAAAGCCCCCCAAAAAAAATCGATAACATCATTTTAGTTTTGATACTCATAATAATTATAGCAATATAACAATAATTTGATATTGATAATTAACTGAGATCTTGACACCAAAGATTTATAAACAGTATTGGTTATAAGGATTATACTTCAAAGAGGTTCGAATTATATTTTATTTTATTTTTTATTTTTACTAATTATAAATCAGGTTTCAATTCTAAGTTTTATACTCTAGATCAGTATAAGAATAATCGAAAAATTATATTCGAGCAAAAACAATAAAAAAAAAAAAATTAAATAACCGACTTCAAAACAGTACACAACGCAAAATAAATATTTAAAAAATTGACGTTTTCAAATCAATTTGGGAACTATGAGTAGGGCATCCATTTTTAAAAGTTTTCATCGTATCCTAATGAAATTTCAATGGAAAAAAATTAGAATAATCTCCTAAACAAGAAAATGACAAGAAAAAAAGAATATACCTACTATTTAAGTAATTTATATTACAGTGTTTTTATAGTATTTATATTACCTTAAGTTTAGGTGCTGATGGGTCACCATATCGTACCCAAACAACAAAATTAAAACAACTCAAAACCGCCGTATTTGTGAAAAATCAACCTAAAGAAACCTAAAAACTTATCTTGGAAGAGGTATTTACTACTATAAATACTCACTTGAAATTTAAACGATACTTATACTATTTCAAGATAGTAGTTATTCTTTAAGTTGACTTATTTCAAATATTGCATTTTTGAACTGTGTCCTTTTTCTTGGGAGGGTGCGATATGTTAGACCGAAACCTTAAATAAATATGTCAATAGTATACCTACTAAACCTTGTAAATCTTCGAACCTCGTAAAAGTTCCTCATCGAATAAATTCTTACGTTATCAGCTATATTAGACATTTTTTTTTTTTTAAAGGTTGAGATCTCATGGCCTTTAGAAAAAAAATATTTAATTATTATTATTAAACCACAAGTATCGATGTTCCTAAGGATTTTTCCTTTGCCTTAATTTTAGCATTTTATGCCTTAATTTTTATTTCATATATGTAGTTATTATACTGCCGAAAATACATCTATTTTTACTATTTTAAAAATTATTAGAATTTTTTTTTTAAAAATGCCAGGATTTGAGGATTGACTGTATTTAATTATTAATAATTTTATTTGGAACCATGGAAAAAGTTCATTTTTCCTCATTTTTTTAGACATTATTGAAGTAGCATCTTTTTGAAAATTGATTTTATAATAAATAAAAAATTTTATTATGATCTTCTAAGAAGCAGAAGTGACTTTCTACTTAAGTTGCGCTGTTTGCCCTTTGTTAACAGACTTCCTTATAAACAGTGAACGTTTTCTCCCTCTGAATATGGTATCAGCGGTAATGGTGGTTTTCACCCGCATTATTCTTAATATTGTGAGAAATATCACTAGTCAGTTGCAGATTTCTAACCTCCTATTTGAACGAATAATTTATTCCGATAGGCTTTATTTCCCATACGAAAGTCTGCATCGACGCACAAGCTGTTAATATTGATAAAAATGTTTCAAATATAGCTGCATCAGTAATTATAATAGAGGAAATACCATCCAAATTATGAATAAACCCCCATAACAACGGTCAAAAATGAATATTGGTAAATAATAGCAAAACAAAAAACTACAGAAAAACAGTTTTTAGTAAATATTTAAAAAAAAAAATATGAACAGAAATATAGCAATATGAATAAAACAAATTTCAGTTCTTTTTTGAAACAAACAAACCCAACTATTTACAACGATTACTTATTATATTAAAACAATTTAACATCCTGCTAAAGCCGAGGCACATAGCGCTCACGAACGTTTTGACGGTTCCTACAGACACAACCCAATTTACTATTGAAAGCCAGACAAAATAGCCGACAAATATTTGATAATTTTCGTCGGTATTGTTCCTTAGACTTCGTACATACATGTCTCCTGGGCACTACAGCCCCTCGCGGGCCCTAGCCCCCGTCTTAAATCGTCCCCATAGTTATCGGTGCCATTATCCACCACCTCTCTCCATCCAGCCTCACCGCTTTGTGGCCAACCTGATCCATCCATCTTTGGCCTTCCTTTCTTCCTTTTTCCAATCATACGATATTCCAAAACTTTTTAGGGTATTCTATCTTCTGCCATCCTTTTCACATGATCAGCCCATCTCAGTCTCATGACCTTGACGAATTTCAAGATTGGTATGTCATTAAATTTGAGTATCATTATGCCTTTTTCTCCATATTCCATTTTCGTGAATTGGTCCGTGAATTCGGCGTAGTATCCTCCTTTCAAACACCGACAGTCTCTGCTCGCCATCCTTCTTTAGAACACAGCTTTCTGGACCATAGGTTAATATTGGTCTTATTAAGGTTTTTTTCAGGGTTACTTTTGTTTCCTTAGTTAATAGTTTGAATCTGAAGTGCTTATTTAATCTATAGTAACTCCTATTAGCTGACAAAATTCTTTTTTCAATTTCTTTGGAAGTGCTACTTTCAGTGTCAACGTACGCTCCTAGATATAAAAATCCATTAACTTTTTCGAATTTATTATTATTTATTCATAGGTGGATTGTGTTGCCCTTATTGTTTGTAGTCTTATACTTTGTCTTATTTTTATGAATCGGTAATCCCATTCGTTTAGCACTTGCCTCGAGGGCTGTGAATGCTTCTTTTAATCCATTTTTTGTTCTACTTATGACATCAATATCGTCATTGAATATATCGGTGGTATATTCAATTCTCTCATTGCTTGGTAGAGCATCTTTCTGTTAGTAGTAGCATAGGCAGCTTGGAAGTCCACAAATAAATGGTGCGTCGTTACTCCATATTTATTCTGGAGTAATATTAGTATCTTTTCCATTATCTGTTTAAGAGTGAAAATCTGATCTGTTGGCAATTTGCCCTCAGTAAATCGACATTGATAATCCTGTATGTTTTCTTCAGCATAGGGGTATAACCTATCGAACATTAAATTAGATAATAGCTTATAGGCTGTATTCAGCAATGAAATTCCTCTATAGTTTGTGCAATTAAGGGGATCTCCTTTTTTATGTATTAAACATATTATTCCATTCCTCCAGCCCTTGTCCATATGGCTTCAATCAGGTGTGTGATCTCCTAAATAAAATCATTTCCTACATTTTTTAGTAATTCACTAGATATTCCATCAGATCCACTGGACTTATTATTTTTAAAATTTTCAATGCATTCAGATACTTCATCATAAGACGGCGGCAGGGTTTCTCTGCCATCCATAATCGTTTCAGTATCACCTTCTTCAGGGGTTTCATTTATATCATCCGTTCCTAGGAGTTCACTAAAGTGCTCCATTCATCTTCCTAGTATGCCAGTTATATTATTCACGATTTCCCCTTTTTTATTTTTGCATGCTCTAGTTCTAGGTTGGAATTTTGTTTTCATGTTATGTACTTTTTTGTACATATCCCTACTTAGCTTCTTCCTTTTATATCCTTCAATCATTTTTATTTGTTCTTCCAAATACTTCCGTTTCTTTGGTCTATGTACTTTCTTTTCCACTTTTCTAGCTTCACGATATTCTTGTTTGGCTGCTCTAGTACATTTTTTGTAATCGTTTTTCCATACTCCGTATTTTTCTTAGTTTTCACCTCTCAGCAAACCAGTCATTTCTATCTCCGATCTTTTCCATGCCAATGGTTTCTTCGGCTATCAATTTGATTCTGTTTTTTAGTCTATACCACGTGCTCTCTATGATATCTTCAGGTTGTTCTTCTACATTTATTTCTCTGAATTTCTCAGATAGCTTCGTTTCATAGTTTATCCTGACTCTTTCGGCTTTCAGCTTCTGCACGTCATATCTTTGAGAGCGCGCTCCTTTTCCAGTTCTTAGGTTGGAGATTATGGCTTTTATTACACCCCACAAGGAAGTAATGATCACTATCTATATTGGCGCTCCGGTACACTCTGACGTCCAGTATGTCTGATTTATGTCGTTTAACTATTAGGATGTGATATAGTTGATTGACTACTGTGCCATCTGGTTTTGTCCATGTGACTTTGTGGATGTCCTTGTGATCAAATAGTGTGCCTCCTATCTCCATATTGAGTCTTGTTCCGTAATTCAGCAGTCTAAAGCCATTATCTGAGTGCTCTGGATGTAAGCTATGTTTACTTATGTGTACTGGTGCTTTCTTTTCCTATTTTGGAGTTCATGTCACCTAAAATGGCTTTTATATAATCATGGTATACGTTTTCAAGATTTTCATGGAACTTATCTTTCTCGTCCTAGTGTTTATCTTCAGTAGGTTCATGCGAATTTATCAGGCTGTAGTTAAAGAAGGTTCCTCTAATTCTTATTCTGCAGATGCGGAGATTACAATGTTTAAAATCAATCACATACAGTTTAAATTTGCCACTAACCAGGAAGTCTGTTCCAAGCATATGATTCTTTTCCTGACATCTGTAATACACCGAACAGTATTTTCTGTCCATGATCGCACTTTCTGTCCATCTAAGTTCTTGTATGGCTAGCACATCAGTCTTATATTTGAGAGTTTCCTCAATCAACAGCTTTGCTAACTTCCAGTTCTTATTCATTATCCAAGTTCCTTCGTTGTTACCTTTGATCAATCCGGCTTTTCTTATTTCTGTTGGTTTCGTAACAAGTGGGTTTTCCAGAGTGGGTCGTCCAACGCCCAACCCCCAACGTCGAGGACCAGAGGTTTAGTTTTGGAGTAGCCCTCTCCTAGAAAGATTAATTACCACAACTGACGAGTCCTTTCCACCAGTTCCCAGTAGATCTACTAACTTGACCTAACGACGCCGCCGTTGGCCTGCTTAATAGATTCTTCCGCCATATACCCCGCTGCCAGCATATTGCATCCAATTAAGTCTAAATCTTCATTATCTCAAAACCGCCTCAATAGGACCCCAGTGTCTCGTCCAATCCGAGTCGCCAAAAGGATTGGGTATAAATCTTGAATCGTGCTGCTCGGCTAAACAGGATTCACCCCGAGAAGGTGAGAGATCTTAGTCCATTAGACTTCTTCACATGCAACAGCGAACATAATTTATAAAAAACTATAAGTATTCGATCGCCCATTTCATAAAGGAAACATGCCTCGGCCAGCTGTGCGTTCCCTGAAGAAAATCATTCGCACGCGGATGCACCCAAACTATACTGCAAATTAAAGCTAATACACAAAGTAACAAGATTATGCAAAAATTACAAAACGAAATTTGACGATATTTTTTAAAGCTTCTTCCACATTAGAGCTTTGAATAAAATTTAGAGGCGTGAAATGTTCTCTGACGATTGAATAATCCTAATTCAAATGTACTATTTTAAGGTACATACCTTGTCCCGCAAATTCCATGATTGGCGATTTTTTTCTCCCTGCACTCGGAAGGATAAATAAATTGTAGCTGATGCAGGGACTAACTCAAAAGGAATTAATTTTTAAAGTTTGGCCATTTTATTAACTCACAAAGAAATGTAAACAAGGCAATAACGGTTGGAATCGATAGTCTAAGGATATGTTTAAAATAGCCAGTAATAGATTACTCTTTAGAAAATGTATTGATTTTTGTCCATTAACGATGCACTGTGCTGCGAGGCGAAATAACAAATACGTATGAAAAATTCATATTTTCAACTTTTACGTACGAGTGAAGTTTTATGGATTGTACATCCTTATAGAATATTAGCCAAATTATTTATTAGATAAATCGAAAGTATTAATATAAATTGATTAATTAATTAAATAAGAGCTAAACAAAAAGGAACAAAACTATTATCAGGATAATACTTTAAAATTCAAAAACAAGGTCTTAAGTAGTGGTTCTCTAAGAGAGAACCTCGAGATTTTCAAAAGATTAAATTATATTAACAATTAAAGTACAGTTGAATCTCTACAATAAACACAAGATTTGTATGACTGAAAAATTTCAAACGAAATTTTAAATATTTAAAATATATACGGTATAAGATATGGAGAACACACACAGACATATATATGTAAATATGAATATATATGTATGTTTGTGTGCATAACACAGGTCATTTCTACAACTAGGAACTTGCGTGCTAAGGTTGATGACCACCTGGCATGCTAACCTACTCGAAATAACGACACTTTAACAACACTTCCTGGTGACAATCCTAATTTTCCTCGATTATTAAAAGAAACAAATTTATAAAAATTACATTCTGGCATAAATTTTGTTCATTTTTTTACTCATCCTTCCCTTTTGATATTACAATGATTTATCAATTGAATTATTAATTTTATGTAAAAGAAAAGCAAGTAAAATGTTTGTGATAAATAAATTTTAACAGAATAGGGTCTAACTTATCTAGCATTATGCGTATCCAAGCTAATAATCGTGGTTAACAGTGGTCCCGGTAACTATTAAAACAATTATTATAATTCAGCGATTATAATGTCCTTACACTATCTCCAATGTCTTTCAATACCAGCGACGCGGTCGAGAGAGAAGGGCTGAGACCTCTTGGTGTCCTTCATTTGTTCGAATTCCCAAAGCTTAGCTTAAATATTGAACATTAGATTTTATGAAAATAAATATATTCAATACTGCAACCATTATAGGCTATGATAAAAGTTATGATAGAAGCCTTATACAACCAGCACAATGACTGACAGAGAATGATAACGAAAAATAGCAGCTAAAATATTTTCAGATAATAATGACATACATGAAGAAAACGTACAAATTCGAAGTCTCTAACTTTTATATTGAAACTATAAATAATTTGACAGACAAATATTTAATTAAATAAATAGACGCTTCTCATAGATGGAACATAATGTGAAAAGGAGTAAAACTTTGTAATTTCAAGACAGACTAGCTAAACTGTAGAGAAAGATAGACAGCCAAAAGAGAACGTAGTTTATTTAATACTTAGAAAGTTATTTTGTATTTGAATCATTAGTTAAATTTAGTTTTGTTTGTATTTGTTATTTTATGGTTCGTATTTGTTTTTATTTAATTCATTACTTTATTTTTTAAACTTTCTATTTGTTGTATGAGATACATATTAAAATAGGAAATTAAATAAGGCACTGTACTGCTATCTCTCGGTCCCGAGATCGAGTCCGGCTGTGGCAAACATTATTTATACTGCTATAACAGCGGTGGATCAAACCTGGGGTCGGGAGAACCTCCTAGTGCACACCCAGCCTCTATAAAGTGGACAACGTTAATTGGAGGAAAACCTAACGGTTGATAGTGATCCTCGCCAAATCACCTCCTGGCATAACATGTGGTCTACAAACAGTACGTCCTTACTAAGCGATGAGCCTAAGACCCTTCATGTGCTGTAATGGTAAAGTTTGTTTTGTTTTTTTTAAATATTGATCAAATGAATATTTTAACCCTTTTATTTTCGAATACTTTAATCTTCTAGACGAAATTAATATGAATTATATGACAAGAAGAAGTAAAAAATGTACATAAAATCTAAGTTAATTCAAATTTGTCGTTTATAATGTATTGTATTACAGTAACGTTAAAACTGTTAAATATTGCAGAATTGTTTCGTTCTGAAAATGGGTAAAAATCAACAAAACGTTAACAAAATATTACAAATAAAAAATATATAATCAAAGAAATATAAGTTCACCACTGTCTTTAATTTGAAAATAGAAGACTTCCTAATAAATTAACAAATTAAGGTTTAAGAAAAATAAATGGTCCTTTTGTGAGGTCACTGTCGAAGAAAACGATTTTAAAAATTAATCAATAATATAAAAGAAATAAAAAAAAGAAACATTGATGACAATACAGGCAAGAGTTTCTCGAATCCTTAAAGCCGGTACTCCATTTGATCGACAAAACCGCCGATTCCATCAGTCCGTCACCTGAGGAAAGCGACACTAACCTTCTGATGGAGATCGGGTGACGCTGCACTTTAGTAACGATATCGGATAGCGGTCTCTGAGTCCAAGAGCAAAGTGATGGTCATGTTAATCTCAACGGACCTTGAAGGCACGGTATTATACTCGCTTTGGAGAACTTATTCAATTAGATACACAGTTCCAGGCCTAAAACCCTGAACCAACAAGTGAGACTACTGTAACTAATGTTCACACGGCATTCAAAATTTATACTAACTCAGGATATCTAACAGTTCAGTCATGTCAGCAATGTAATGTGAGCTCTTGAAATACATAATAGCGAAAATGTCATAAATTCATAGGCCTATATTTTTTTCTGCTGACGCATGTCCACGCGAGTTCGTTAACTAGGCTTGTTCCACTCACCATATCTTCAATTTCACAGATAATTTTATAGGCTTGGGGTTGTCGCGTCAGAGTGAAAAACGATGTTTTTAACGATAAAAAGTTAAAATTAGCATTATCTTATGTAACCATACGATTTTCAAACTAAATTTTATATGTTTATTTATTTGAAGCTATTTTAATAAATCTTTTATTAAAGCTATTTATTAATATTTTTTATTTTATTTTTTGGGCGGGCTATTCTGAATTTCATCGACATATACGTACGTATATGTGATCGTTTATTAGGGTTTGTAAAGTGCTACTTCACAATTTACTATTACATTTTCGTTCTCGCACCAGCATTTCGATTAAATATAACGATTTTTTCGGTATGGAGACCGTTTATTATTTTTGGTTGTCGCTGATCGAACGATGAAAGAAACGAAATGTATCTTAAAATTTCTTTGTTCACTCTTACTGTCAAGAAACCTGAAAGTAAGACTTTCCTAAGACTGCTTATACTTCCAAATTTGATTAATGGATACAATCAATGACCTGCAACCGGCAAATAATGTAGATCATATTACGGTTTAAGTAAGGAAGTGTACTTAGCAGTTTCTGTCGTCGTATGATTTGACGTTTCATAGGATTGTCAAAACATGGATTCAATTAAATGAAATTAAACTAGGATTGGTAGTCTGATGGGGTTAGGACAGAACTCGGAGGAAGTTGAGACCGCAGAAGTGACTAAAAACTCGCGAATCACGTTACATAAATGATATCTTTGTCGCAGAGGATCTTAATCTGGAAGATTTATGCTATGTCCACTCCTGGCCAAATGTCATCCTCCTCCGACAAGAGCAAACCTGTTCCCTTCCTCTGGGAGTTGCCGCCTTTCCAACACGGCTATTAGCGAATTTCCTGGGGAAAGGAATCCGCTGCCGTGGAAACCCGCAGCTTTCTCTGGGCCAGGCCTCCTCTGGTATAACGTCCGAGGTGTCCTTAATTATCCTTACGTAGGATGGACATAATGAAACGTCATCAGGAACGTTATTTTATAGGATAATGGCTAATTTCAGTCATCTGGTTCCTCATCCGAAATCAACGAGAGGTTAAGTGGTATCCTTTTTCATAGAAGAGAAAATGATATAGCTCTTTTGCGATCATCTTCAAAGCCAATATTGAAACTAAAACAAAACACTTTTCTCTTTTTTTGTCTATCGTACCCGTGTAACGACCCATGAAAAATAATAGGACACTCAAAAGTTCAATATTGTGTTTCCTCTTATGACAAATGGTTTGTCTATTGGCAAAACAAATTTAACTGCTGGTCATATCGAATACTAAAACATAAAAAATACTAACAGAAAATATTAAATACCATTAAAAAAGTTATTTCAGAATAATATTTTAAAAAAACTGAAAAATATATTTAATTTTTTTTTTTTGCTTTTATATAATTCTATTCCAAAATACTTTATATTTTTCCTCTATCTTCATAGATGACCGAGATATGAGCTTATAAAAACCCTGATCGGCTGCCGTTCTGAAACATAGATGTAGATTGGTAATGTCGAGTTCCAAGGATCATCCTTGTGCAACCTGTCACTTGGGTGCATACTGCGAATGAACGGGGTTTTTTTATTCGATTGTTGGTTTCAAAGCATCTCTAAATTAAAATCTCAAATTTTGTGGTTTGGGATTATTTTTTTTAATTTTATTTCTTCGTCAACTACTAAGGTTAATTACTGAAAATATTAGACACAAATGAATAGTATGATATAAACTAATCCTTTAATCTTTTTTAAATAGAGATTTTTTTAATAGCCTTAAGTACACCAGCATACCATATTGCATATGCACCATATAGTCTATGAGTTGTTATAAACTATAGACAATTAACCTTAGTAATTGTCTATAGTATTAAATAATTAAACTTAGTAGTTGGCGAGGAAAAAAAAAATTAATCCCCACCCTCAAAATTTGAGGTTTTAAATTTAGAGATGTTTAGAATCCAACAATCGAATAAAAAAGAACCCGTCCTTTCGCAGTATGCACCCAAGTGACAGGTTGCACAAGGATGATCCTTGGAACTCGACATTATCAATCTACCTCTATGTTTTAGAACGGCAGCCGATCAGGGTTTTCATAAGCTCATTTCATAAGCTCACAATCGAATAAAAAAAAATTCGTCCTTGCGCAGTCCGCACCCAAGTGATAGGTTGCACAAGGATGATCCTTGGAACTCGACATTATCAATCTACCTCTATGTTTCAGAACGGCAGCCGATTAGGGTTTTTGATAATGAAGATAGAGGAAAAACATAAAGTATTTTGGAATAAAATTATATAAAAGCAAAAAAATATTTTAAATATATTTTTCAGTTTTTTAAATTATTATTCTGAAAAATAATTTACAGCGCTTTTGTTAATAGATTAGAAACGATTATAAAATAACAAATCTGCCATTGCCTTATAAAAAATCTTTTGATAGGGAGGATGAAATTCATTAAAATACGTTCTGCGAAATTAATGAATACATAATATATATAAAGATGTTTTTTGAAACTCTAAAAAAAAATTTGAAGATTTTAAATTGGTGTTATAGTGAAATATCTCCAAGTAGTGTGATACACACTTCATCTGTAGTATATTCTAGAATGATTGGTATAATGAAGATCTCCAAAAAGTTTAAGCATGTTTTAACCAATCGATATTCTGCATCCAGGCTACCAGTAATGAAAAATAAATCAATAATGAACTTTATTAATAGACCGATGAAAAAAAAAAATTATCCTCCAATTTGAGATTATACGTTTCAATATACGCAGAATTCTAAATACGGTTCAATCCAAAAATCTAATAAAAAAAAATCCATCCGTCCGTTGTTCGTGACTTTTCTCCGAGGATGTGCCAATTTTTTTGTGCTTTGGCACCGATCAAAGGTCACGCCCTCTAATATATATATATATATATATATATATATATATATATATATATATATATACATACATATATATATACACACACACACACACACACATATATATATATATATATATATATATATATATATATATATATATATATATATATATACATATATAAACTAGGTCGTTACAAAAGTCTTCGTGCATAACATTAAAATTCTTCTTCAAATTATAGACCATCATTTCCAAGTACTTTAACTCTTTCTGCCAAAAGTTGAATTTAGTGGTGACACCAGTCCTTGTTTTTCGAGACGAAAAACTTCTCACATCCTGATTCAGCGTCGTGTTGCTGAAATATCACTTTATTCTCGCTGACAAAGCAGGGTGCTTCTCTTTTAAAATTCGATATATTCTTTCAAGTTGTTGACAGTAAAACTCCGCGTCAATAGCCCCATCATCTGGAATCAGCTCAAAGTGCAAAACACCTTCACCATTCCACCAAACATAGAGAATAATCTTGAAAGCTGTTGTTCCCAGAATTGAGCCACATGAACCAAAACACTGGCATGTTAAGATGCACTACATTTTCAACTTCAACTGCAAACATTTTCTATCCTTGCACTTAGTACTTTTTTACAGTGGTACCTTATAAGACCACGAATGATAATTTTTCCTTCTGACATTTTTAGTGAAATTTAAAAAAAGGTATAAAGGTTGCTATACATAATTAAACAATAATATCCATTGTTTACATCAGATTCGAATAAGCATTAAAATGGAGGCTTTAATGCCAGTGATGAATTAATGCACAAAGATCGGATAGTGAAAAATCTATCTAGATCTACGGATTATGGCTTTTTAGGTTCAGCAGGAGCAAGAGGATCTATATTTCTTTCTCTGAAGCAGACCATCCGTGGACCAAACCTCCGGGCGGCTATTTGACATCCTTTATGACTACAACGCGATTTGCGATCAAGGTACCCAAGTTAGGGTCATAACCCTTACGCCCGATCTTTGTGAGTTGCATCCATTAGGCTGACGAGCCTCACATATCCGAGGGGAAGGTGATAATCGTACATAACCAAGTTCTAATCACGCTCGACGATGTATACTTTGTGTATTGCAAGCGGCTTAGCCCGGCCCTCTTATATATATATATATATATATATATATATATATATATATATATATATATATATATATATATATATATATATTTTATATATATATTTATGTTTATATTCTATAAAAATATGTATAGGCTTTACTTTTTATATTCTGCATACATGGGCATAGAAAGCTTCGGATTTATGTTTCAGTTTCTGTCATATGAAATAATTGCCAAAATATTAAGGCATTTTCGATAAATATATTTTTATGTTTTAAGGTGTTTTTCATACATTAAAAATTTAAAATTAAAGTACGATTTCATTAGAGACCAAAATTCTAAAGGATTTTCACCTAATTTCTATATAAGCAACTTTTAGAATAAAAAAGAGGTAACTCCCCTTCTCCTTTTGCTCGATAACTTTTTTAAAAATATAATAAAATATATATTCCGTCTTTTGATCAACAGTGATTTTTAGTTATTTTTTTTATTAATTTTATGCTTAAAGCAGTATTAATGAGACTTTTTTCTAAAAATAATTAAAAAAAAATTGAATTATACTAACTCACACTTTTGTAGAGATAGGCCAAGCTACGAATAGATTTAGATCTAGCTACAGGTGGAATCTTCTGCCGTCGTCCGCTCCGCCGCCAAAGGATGTGACGAGCTGTTAACCTCCGGACACAGTCGTAATATCCTCGACACAGCCATAAAAACTGCTTCGTGGACGAAGCCATAATATGGAAGATATACATATAGATATACACTGATAGGTATCTATAAGGAGATAATAAACCTGGAAAAAGTTCCTAGACTCTGGAACATTCCAAATCACGATGACCCTAAGAGCCCTGGAATACATATCTCTATTCTCCTTCCTTCCTGCTAGGACTCGCAAGAGCGGTCGCGTCTTGCAATAGGATGTCCTTTGTTACAGAGGATGGTCTTGCAGAGGCTACGATTTCTCGCTGCTGTGAGCGGGTTACGCAGTCAGCAAGGTCTTTCCTCTGTGTCGTGATTCAGCTCTTCACGAAATGAGTATTCCGCAACCCGCTCTAGCTTCAGAACATTTCTTTTATTGTTTTGTTTGATCAAATTAAAATCTTCAGTTATAATGAGTATTTATCATTTTTATGTATATTAAAAACGTATAGTTTCAATCGGGTATTTGGTCAGAAACAGACTAAAACTAGTTATTCCTTTCTTAAGCTATTTTATTCTAGGATGCATGAAAGTTTCGATTCCCAGCTATATGCATGTGATTCCACTCAGAACTGGAAAAAAAAGTATCCAGTTGAGCCCCGGTACACAAAGCAGGCTTGCACGCCGACTGTCAGCACCGTTTTCAGATTTTATTAAGGCGGCAAAACTTTCAATTACAAAAATTGTAATTACAATATATTTTTAAGGAATCTAGCACTGATCTAGACCAGAGCGGCGACTGAGTGTCGTCGGTATTTGGTGCTTACGCCATCAATAGTCGATTTTTAGACCATTTCCAATTTTTTTTCGATATATCGTGAGCGGGAATCGATATACTTAGTGTTTATGGGTGTTTACGACCCATTATAAATTGAAGCCTGAATTTAAAATTTTGGGCGCTTACGACTTTTTCAAAAAACGACCTCGATACATTATAATTTTATTATATGTTTGCTTTTTGTTTTTTACAGCCAAATACAAATGGATACATTCAGCTGTTTATCACAACTGAATATATTTGGGCAGCCAATCATTCATTCATTAATTCATTTGATAAATAAAACCTTTTTCTCTTGTTAAATTTATATTATTTTGGTAACATAAATTTAACAAGAAAAAAAGGTTCTGTGCGTTTTCTTTTATGAAAAAATCGCAAAAAAATTAATTTACCAGAATTAATTAATTAAAAAAATAACATGTATTCTACTAGCAGAATTGAAAAATTATTTTATTATGTAATTTAACTTTTTTCAATTTGGTTTATTTCAAATAAAAAAGGCCCTAGTATCCAGTACTTATGAGTTGTATTTTTTTTTCCATTTGCTCCTTTTCCTCTCTAAATAAAAACATATCAATTAGAACCATTCTTTTGAACAACGTCGAATCACTCTCTATCCTTCTTTTGAAATTTATGTATACCAATATTAATCCCATTAGATATTAGGTTTTTTTTATTTTTTAAATTGCCAATTTGTGGCTTTTTAATCCTTAAAATGTATCCTTTTTTAAATGTTTGACAATAATGCATTACAGTTGATTATTGATAACGGGTATGAGCAAACTTTTCAAGTGATTGAAAGAAACATGGAATGGTTTAATCGTATTTGTTGAAACTAAAAGTATTATTTTAATTATATAATTTGGGATTGTACGGTAATAATACAAAGAGTATATACAACACAATATGTAACGATGGATTTTTTAAAAAATGGTTAGCAAATATTGTTAGTTGTGCATATATTTCGTTGGCTTGGAAGAAGAGTATCACAAATTGTGACCAGTAATACTAAAAAGTGAAATTTTACAATAGAAGCGTTTTAATTTGGCCTATTTAAGTTTATAACTGTCCCTCAACTCTCTTATTATACATCAATAGTTTTTAAAAAAATTAATCTTCATTTTTTTATCATTTAATCATGAAACATGAATCAAATTGAGGCAAATTTCATTGAAAAACAATTGAATCTTCTCTGGAGTTTGTGTATAATTCTATATAAAAAAACTTGTTACTAAATAATAAATAGATTAAAAAAAAAAAAATGATCTCAAAATATTTTATTGAATGTGTTATAATAGTACAATATAATATTTTTAACGTAAATAATGATGTTGATTTCAATTATTCGAACGGAAACAAAATATTGATACTTATTGGCCACTTAACGAGCATAAGAATAATGTTATTAAAGCATTTAAAAGAAATCATTTTTATCTTTATCAAGACAGTCTGTATAAAGTCGCTCTCTAATGCAGTTTGAAGGAAATCATCTCGCTTAAACACTAAACGGTTAATAAATAACTAAATTCATAATATATTTTTATTGGAGTAAATATTGAAACCAGAAAATCTGACATTTATTCTCAAATAAGTATGCGTCACTGGAACCTTTCTAAATGTATATATATATATATATATATATATATATATATATATATATATATATATATATATACTCGTATATACATACATAACATATATACATACTCTTGTTGGCTGATTAGATAACAGACCAATAATAGAAGGATATTGAATAGAAATTCTTAGGTATTATACAAATATAAATGGCTATTAGGTATTTTTACTGAATCCCGAAAGTTGGAACCTGTTTTTCGAATTAGCTTTTTTATTCATTTATTTATATTTCGGGAAGGTTCCGACCGTGGCGAAGACGGTCCAATGTCGACCCAGAAGAGATGACGAGCCTGTGTAGAAAGTGGCCGATGACCTCAATGCCTTCCATTTAATCCCCTTACCTTTACTCTCCTTATGATTATCAGTCGGCTTTTGATAGATCCGAGCTGCTACTTCTCAAATGTCGAGGGCTACTCAGTCGAAATCTCAATGTCCAATACTATTCCCCAAGCCATTGTAATAGACGAAAGTGGAAAAACTTCAACATGTTTGTTATTAATACGACCAGTAACATCTAGAGTTGGCCATTATTCAAAATTAGTATAAATTAGCTAGATTCTAAACACGTTTAAGAAAAATAAATCTCTGCAGTGCGTTCATTTTATGATTGAGCTTACTTCGGGGTATTAGTTCATGCAGCAAACATCTGATCGGTTCTTACCTGAAACAAAACAAACAACGTCAGAATATTAATTTTTAAAACAAGCATCGATTTATATTTTGAGAAAAGTAAATGTGAATTTAGCACAGTAACTAAGTTGACTAATAGAGAATCTATTCGAAATAACGGAGATCTTCTTCGCCAGAACTGGAATGTAATTGCTGGAGAAATGAACACAAGTAGTAAATACATTTTTATTATATATTTTATTTTTCTAGTAGGTACTAATTTATCTTTTTATTTATTATTGTTCATTATTTATTATTATTTTACATGTATTTATTACTATTACTTACTTATATATGAAATATATAGTAAAAGAACGGGAGAGGAATTGCAATTGTGAAAAATTTCGAATTTGAGTTTTCAACGGAGATACACGTTTAAAGTCCCCTGGATCCAAATAATCAAGTCTCGCAAAATTGTGTGTTCACAAACACCTCAAGCCTAGCTCAAAAACGAAAAATTGTACGAAACTGAAATTACCTATCTAAAATTAAAGTCTGAAATTACCTAACCGAAAGTGCCATTTTATACCTCCGATTTTACCCATTTTTACTATTTTCTCGAAAACGGCTGTAACGATTTTAATGAAACTGGCCTAAAGTATTTTCCTTAAAGCCCATACACTTTTCATATATTTAGTAAATAACCGAAAAAATACAAGGAAAAAAGTTATGAGGAAAAGAAAATTTTATTGCATTCTCAAAAAGTATGTATTTTATGGTAAATAGTGTATATAAACATATGAAAGGTAATAAATGTAATAACAAAACAAAAACAAATTATTTAAATCGGACCCATATTAGCAAAGATATAGCATAGCGTATTGGACTTGACGGAAGTGCCACTTAATATCATCGATTTACTCGAAATTAAAATTTTTGTTCATATACATGCTAAGAGTAGGGTATGTAGAGGGAAGATCAGAGGGAAATATTCCCCCTCCCGAAATGTTTGAAAAAATATAATTTTCATACCCACCAACATAAGTTTTATATTTTTAATAATATTTTTTGATCCAATTATCATTCTTATCACTAAAACCTATTCTCAATCAGGCGATTATAGGCACTTAAGTGATTGCTTGTCCTCTTCTGAAAAGTCTTCCTGGTGAAAAACAATTCCGCGTACGCACGGCATGGAAAATATAAATATTGAAATAAAACCCCTTTCATTGTATTTGTATGGAAGGATATGAAACAAAATTTAACAACAACCATCAGTTTTATTTACAGATTTTTTTTTTTTATTCTCTCCATAAATTCACTATTAGAAAAATACAGATAAATTTTATAATTGATCAAAATCTTGTATTTTTAAGATTCTAGCATTCAGGATTTGAAATAACAACGATGTTTTAAAATCTAAGTCAAGCATCGAAATATTTATAAGCATCGATACATCGATCTCATAGCATGCAATGATTTTGATGTAAACAAAGGAACTGTCCAATTCAGTATTCTGGACTTTTAAAAGTATATAATCGATATATCTGACAAGATAGAGACAGATCATAGACGATAAACAGATATTCAATGCATTGTGTCTCCAAAAAACAAAATGACAGTAATGAAACTGAACGAATAATGAAAAGAAAAAAAATCTTGTTTCTGTCATGGAAAATTATAGATTGTTTCAATAGGAATCGATTTGAGCAAGAAATATTGACGTGAGTCAACTCAACCATGGATCTACGTGTTTCAAAACTCGGAAAATTATGAAAGATAGAAAATAGATTAATTATTATCCAATAAAATAGAGCTAATATCTCTTATCTGTCCCATACTAAACAAACCATAATCAGAAGATATACAATTTAACTGGTTAGTATAACTGAAATAAATAAGATGGTAATAATACTACTAAGTTGATAAAATGAAACTTAAATATAACATTTGAAAGTGAATACTGGTTTTTGTCAATAAATCAAGAAAAGAAAATAACAATTTTTGTTTTATTTAAATCATTAATTGTAGTTGCCTTGGAAAAAAATTACTACTAAATACTTTAAACGCTTTTATTGTGTTATCTATCTAATAATATATTACATGTTAAAAAATATCTTTATTTTCGGAAATTTAAATTTAAATCAACAATGGAAATATGCAGGAACGTTTCATTTTCGTCATTTCAAAAAGAAAAGTAAACTTTTTCTACACACTCCAAATTAGAGAGATCTAGTACACAAACAAGTAAAGCTTTTTCATTTGTAATATTAATCAACTAAATTAATAATTATGTATTCTTGATAACTATTTTATATTTTCGATTTAAATTATTACACCGATTCATACGATATATCGTCGGTTTGGTGCTAAAAGTGATTAAGTGCACCTTTTTCGCATATTGAGATTTTTGTTAATCCTGATAGAATATAATCTAATCTACCGCTGAAATTAATAAAAAATAACTATATATGGCGATAAATTAAAAAAGTTAACATTTCAAATCTTTACCTGAATGAATTAGTGAATTACAGATGATCGAATGGCATATATAGGATGAAATAACTCACTCAACAAGTAGAAGTTATCAATCATTACTCCTTCATAATTGTATTTAAATTAACAATGAAAATATCTGCCTGGCTGACTATGATTTTTAACCAGTAATAAAGATAATGAAAAGGAAAGTCTTCCCAATTTTAATTTTTATTGACACTATAAACAACAGATTGTCAACGTTTCGGAGTTCTGCCCCCTCATCAGGACCCATACTGCAATATAATATTCAATGGTCATTAAAAACTTAATTTTAAATTAAATAAGAAACAAATTATTTAAAAAAAAAAAAACAAATACATTAAATAATGAATTTCCCTACTTGACCTTATTCCATTATACACATCTGAAAAAGTGTTTGAAAAATTTTATTTAAAAATATGTCAATAAGCTGTATTTAAATACTTTGTGAATTAAAAATTCATTTATAAAGTCAACTACACTAAGCTGTTCTGTTTCAACGTTAAAATAAACAAAATATTGTATAAGACTTGGAGATAAAGTTAATCCTCTGGAGGCCCTTTTCATAACATTGAAACAAAACAGCCTAGGGTAGCTGATGTTATAAAAGAATTTTTAATTTACTAAGTATTTAAAACAGCTTTTTGACATGTATTTAAATGAAATTTTTCAAACACATATGTTTTTTAAATATGTATTATGGAATAAGATAAATTAGATTCATTATTCAATGTATTTGTTATATTTTTTTTAAAAAGTTTGTTGTTATTTAATTTAAAATTTAAAAGATCATTAAATATTATATTCCAATATGATCCTGATGATGGGACAGAACCCCGATTGCCGCGAAACGTTGGCAATTCGTTGTTTTGGGTGTCAATAAAATGTTAAAATTGGGAAGACTTTCCTTCTTACTATCTTTTTTATTGATTAACAATAAAGCATAGCGGTTCCAGTTCAATAAAGGTTATTTAGAAACAAATTCGTATAGTTATGATTGCATTAGTAAATACTGCTCGAACTGTTGAAAATGTAGTGATTAAGTACAGATCGTAACTCTTTTTATATAAATATAATATCAATACCATAAACTAAATTATAATGTAATAGGTAACTATTTGTATTCTGGTAAAAATTAAAATCTTAAATTTATCATTTACAACGGGAAAAATAGGGGTAAAAAGGTCGTATACTATTCACATTCCATTTAGAACAGGTAATTTTTAGTTCATTGTCATAAATAATTTAAACTAATATAATAATAATTTAAACTAATTTAATTAATTTAAAACAATTTTAACCATGTTATTCGCATTTCCTCACTAGTCAGATTGTGGGCAAACTTCTCCAAGCCCTTCTGTAAAATTTCAAAAAATGGAGTTGATCACTTTTACTATTTTACTATCGCCTAAAGAAAGGGGCGATGTTTTGTTAATGCGAATTTATTTCGTTTATCCATAGTTACAATTAATAATTATTACGTATAACTTATAATTCCCTTTATTAATTATGTGGCTTTTTTATTCCGACATTTAAGCCGATACGTCGAAGACCATTCTCAAATATAGATTAAAAATGTATCACATTGTATAGTTTTAGTCCAGTAAGTACATAGGGTAAAAATTGTTTCATTTCCCAACATGGGTATTTCTTCATTAAAAAATAAGTAGTGGATTACAAAAACATAATATTGTCACCGAAATATTTCTTTTTTTTTTTACACAAAATTGGCAAAAATGTCGATTCTTCATTTTCTCCAATTAAAAAGAGCATTATTTCTCTAATTTTCGCCTTTGACCACTTAATTTGTTTTTATTTTATTTTTATTATTTCATTTTTTTTTTTAATTTACCCTTAAGAAGGGTTAGGTCAAAATGTCCAAATAAAAATGTCTATAAAATGGATTACGCTAATTTGATTTCTACCTGAAGATCTTTAGAAATTTAATAAGTAAAAATCAATAACTAACAATAACATTAAAGTGCTTTAGAGAGATAACACTACTCCATTTGGATTAGCAATTAACACTCCCAACTGGAGCATGGATGATTGGTCAACCGAGGTTGAGTGAATCTTTGACAAATAATTATTGTCTCTCGTTATAT
This sequence comes from Rhaphigaster nebulosa, assembly GCA_948150685.1. Classification (NCBI taxonomy): domain Eukaryota; kingdom Metazoa; phylum Arthropoda; class Insecta; order Hemiptera; family Pentatomidae; genus Rhaphigaster; species Rhaphigaster nebulosa. The sequence goes on along the minus strand of OX411306.1, from coordinate 211,129,761 downwards.
TAAGGATATTGCATTATTTTAATTTCAATATTGAGGACCTAAGAATTTGTCTGGTCAATAATTCAGAACAAAAATATGTGTATATTTTTTTTTTGTTCCTGACTATTGCTCAGTATACTTTCCATCAAACAATAAGAAAGAAGTAGAAGTTTGAGGAGTATTTGTATACTAGAATCAATATCCCATTATGGTACAATCGCTTGTAACTAGAGGATTATGCCGAAACGGTTCTTTCCTCACAGATGTGTTTAAAATATGTTATGGATAGGTTCCAGATAATGAGATTTTTTTATACGTGTTGCCAACATTCGTTTAATTACGTATTCTAAAAAAATAATTTGTCCTCGTTTTTCATCTCTCGAGACATGTCACATGACAGTTTTACAAAGATTGCCTTAACTTAATAGAAATTCAGTAGATTAATAAAATTCACACATTTACCTACATTATTATAATTATTTAAGTTGTCACTGGTGTAAAACCTATTTCCCCAGACAGTTAAAAAATCTTGAGTTGGTGGTTAAAAGAAAGGGATTTTTTGCTTTCTCTCAAAGTTGGAGACACAATTGACAGACTGTCATGATGCTAACATGTTTCTAATCGCTAGATAAAGTTCAAAGAAGCTGTTCTGTGAGAAATGTTTTCTAATAAACGTGCGTGATTTCATTGGTGCTATCTCCTTAGACCTTCATACTTTTTTAATGGGAAGTTTATTTTAATTTTTACAAAAACTGATTTGCTTACGTTTGATCCCTGGAATGAAAAACGCGCTGCAGAATCTTCAGGGATTCTTTGTTGTCTTTAGAAAAATCTCTAGTCACAATCTCCCTAAACAAAATCAAATACAATTTGAAATTTCAAAACTGGCGTAAAGAAAACCAAAAATCAAAAAAACGGTACTTGAAATTAAAAAATATTCATATCCGTTTTTGCAACACCATTTTGCAGAACTAGATTTTTTTTATCTTGCATATGATACATATTTCCCATTTATTATCCATTTTCTATCTGCCTAAACCATTATCGGGCTCCATAGACCTTTGATTTTATCTAACTAGACGATTAGCTATCTCTCTGCATATACATTTTCCTGTATGTTCGATATCTTAGAAACTTTTATTGTTTATGAGTATCCACGTTCACATGTTGTCTAGGAGCTCAATAGAAACTAATTTATAAAGAAAAAGCAGAAAGCTGGAACTTTTTTTATAAGAAAAAAATAAGGCCCCAACTGTACTATAATAGGATAATAACTCATATATTAAAATAAAATAAATTCAAATATGTAAACAAAAAAAAACAATAATTATTTGTTTACACCTGTCGATAATTTAGTCGCCATTTGCTATCCTAAGCGTAAGGAAAAGCATTACTGAACAACTCCTCTTAAAACGAGATAAAAAAAATCTGTTATCTGAGTAGGTCCTTCATCCAACTCTTTTTCAGCCTTCTATGGTTATTTCAGAGGATATGGATCGTGGTCAGGTCCTAAATCCTCTTGTTTTTTTATAAGTTGGCAATTTAAAATTAGTTGACGTCCGCATGATCGATCCCCATTTAATTTCAAATTAGTTTGTACCTATAAGAGTTGAAATTTCTAAAGTTAAAAAGAGCAAGTATTCAAAAGCTGTTGGAGTTTATTCTGAAGGGGTTTAAGGACCCATTTATATTAGGACCCATAGGACCATGACCCTGGCCCAGTAAGTGCTCAATAGGCTCCAACGATTTTGATGAAAATTGCCTTAATATTTCTCCTTAAAGCCCTTTAACTTTTTATATACATATAACTATATGTATATCTGTATATGTATATATATATATTAAATGTATGAATAATAATTGAATGTATATATGTATATATGGCATTTGTCAGACCATCTTTAAGGCTTTTGCGAATGATAGCTACTTTATATATATATATATATATATATATATATATATATATATATATATATATATATATTATTGTAAACAACAACTTCCCATCAACATTTCTATATTGTTATTACCTTTATATTTTTATCATTCCTCCAACCGGCATTTCGAAGCATTCCTCAGTCTTCAGCGTTTCATTATTTCTCTTAAAATCACTCTTATTGTCTGTATTTATTAAATGGAAGTTGTTCTCTAAGTCTATGATCTCCATAAACTATAATTTCGTCTAATAATCAAAATTTGTATTACCTAATTCATAAAATTTCACAGAGAATCTATACTGAGACCGTATATCGATTCAATGAATTATAGTGAAGATTGACCCTTGAACTATAAAAATATGAATTTAATGACAATAAAGAAATGTTAAAGGTAAGTCGTTTTTTTTCACTAAAAATAAATAGAGCATATCAATACTAAACTTCCAGAAGTGAATAAAAATTATATAATAGATAGTTACTAATTAATAAAGTTTGAATACATCAAGTTTCACACTTATTAGTATTTATTAGCAAAAAAAGGAGGAGATTCACAAATCAAAAATAATAATGAGCAAGTAAATAATGAATTTTATGCTTTTATATTTATAAAAGTAATAAGGAAAAAAATAATAAAAATGCCTATAAAGCTTAAATGACGATTTAGAGCTTTAGTTATGTGGAATGTTTAACAATTAGAATTTGAATATAACTATATTTTCAAAAGAAAAAAGAAAAAAAATATATATTTATATATACATATATATATATATATATATATATATATATATATATATATATATATATATATATATATGTTTTATAACCGGTAGACCATGATTTTAGTGGTTTCAGGGATGTCTGGTATATACGGGACATCCCCGCTCTCGTATATACCAGACATCCCTGAAGCCACTAAAATCATGGCCTACCGGTTATAAAACAGATACCGAGTGCACCACCAACCCCAAGTCTATTATTTTCAGAGAAAATACAACTCAAAAAGAAAATATATACATAGGTATAGGTAGGTATATCTCCCGTTGCCCCAATTTTAATTTTGTGAAGGCAAGAACAATAGAAAAATAAATTAAATCGTTGAAAATCCCTTTAAATTATGAGATAAATATAATAAAACGGGTGTTTAATTAATTAATCACACGAGCGGCGTAATATTGAACGTTTTGCTTTTCTTGGCAGATATTTCTGTTCTGAATTCAGGCGATCGCGTTTTTCCCTTCCTTCTTTAACTATGTTATAAGTGATTACAAAAATACAATGACTATAGTATAGTTTTATTTTAGAGATGTTTTTCTTAAATTTATTGTATTATTTTCATTTTTAAGTAAAATTAATATTTAATAAATTGGCTGAATGCTAATAGTCATAGCTAGTTTTCGAATGAACTTATTACTTTAGAGATTTAATTTACATATTTAAAATATGTAAATGTATATATGTATATATAAATGTATATATGCAAAAAATATTCTAAAACTATATTATTTTAACAATCGAAAGGATTAACAATTGGCATAATATTTATTTTATTTAATTAGGAAAAATGGAATTTTCAAGTCATTTTTAACTAATTTTCATCAGAAGAAAGCAATCTACCAAAGATGAGAATGTTTATCCACTGAAGTTCCAATTGTTTGGTAACCTAATCGGTCTGTTGTAAACCGCGAAATTGTTTTCGAAAAGATACATTTCGGAAGAAGGATCCGAAGGCAGGACCCCCGTAACCTCTCCTTCATTCAGGACTAACGAAGGCACCGCAGACCGCAGGCAATTACCCCGAGTGATTCGTGCTAATTGCAGCTCTTGGATTATATTAGACTGGAAGGAAACCGTGAGAGGTTGCGACACGGGGCGTAGCCGTTCAAAAAGCCATCGACCCACGCTCCGGATTGCAATTAAAGAAGTCCTCAGCACTGGGACCATGCACCGCTACCACTTACATACCCTGACCGAATTCCCAGGCACCACTCTCCGTCGGCCAGGATCCAATCAGGAAAAAGATCAGAAAGGTATTTCAGGCATCCGACCAAAAGATTATTTATAGCAGAAAACACGAACAATATACAATAAAGGTATTTCATAAATTGAAAATTTTGAATCTGGTTCCTTAACTAACGTGAATCATTAACCAACATGAAATTTGCCCCTTAATATAAGTTAATTATACCAATCATATATCAGACAACGGACAAAGTCAGCAAAGATGTAGGCACTTGCCTAGTATATTAAATACTTAAAGTAAAACGAATAGGTCATTATTGAAAAATTCTTTTAACGTCAAAAAGGGTAAGAAGGATCACTACATCGTATATTTTAGACTAAGTTGATTACTTAAATTATTTAATTTTGGTGTGGATGTAGTTAATCATAAATGTAATTAAATGAGAAGTTAGTGTAATATATCTGTCCACCTATTTTTACTTAAATATATACTGCTTAGTTTCAATACTTTAATAGATGTTCCTTTTTTTATTACTTAGCTCTGATGAAGGCCAACAACTTAGACTGAAATGTTGATACACAATACAAAAATAAGTTTCACTTATTAGTGTGTTTCTCTTGATTGACCGCACCCCCCCGACTAACTTCTCCTTAAATTAAACTTTATTATAAATTTAAAATTATAGTGTGAAAACGATATTTTGTAAATATAATGGGAGGATGAGGGGAAACTAAGCGAAAAAAAACTTTATCGCCATTTATAAAAAAATTGAATGCCGTTTTGACCCTGTTCCTTGAGTGAACAAAATTTTATTTGAAAGGTTATTTTGCATCCAAATTTAACGAGGGTGAAACCGCTGGACACACTTGGTAAATGTAAACATATTGATATATATATATATATATATATATATATATATATATATATATATATATATATATATATATATATATATATATATATATATGAGTGTATGTTGTGTGTCTTTACGTATGTACTTCCTTATCATAACCTTACGGTTACGATATACATACTGTTAACACACTGCTGTAAGTTAAACCTGCAATGCTAACTGGAAATCAGCACGGAAATCTCTTCGCTACACCGAACTCATTACATGTTTTGTAAAAAAAAAAAAAAAAAAAAAGTACAAAATATTACGATTAGAATTATCAGCATTGTTCTATCCACTTAGTATTTAATAGTTTAGAGACCTGATCTCCTCTTCCAACGCATCATCCATCTGATAATTACTTCCAGTTTTTATTAATATTTTGAAAACAGATTGAAAATTAGTGACAAAAAAATTGCTACTAAAAAAAAAGTCATAATTCTGTAATCGTGATTCTATAATTTTTTATTGATACGATAATAAAGCTCTGGGGAAAAAGTATAAAATATTAATGTTGAAGTTTCCTTTAAGGCTTATAAAAATGTTATTGTTAGGATTTTTTGGCTTAAAATAAGGACATTAGTTAGAATTTAGACTAGAAATTTTATCAATTTTAAAAATAATTTGGTGTACCTGAGTGAATAAAGTACATTGCAGACTAAAATACGATTTTAAAATAGCCTTAAAAAAATTGTAATTAATTAGTTAGTTTGAGGATAATTAAGTTAAAAATGAAATTTCAGACAGCTTGAATTTTGTCCAATAGTATCATTTCTCCGATACTATTGGACCGATTTTTTTTTTGAGGTTTGGCACAGGCCACCCCAGGATGATCCTTGGTATTCGACATAACCATCCGCATTTCGTTTCAAAATGGCGACAGATTAGAGATTTAGAGAGTTGCTGTATGTATCAAAAACAGACCAACACATACCTCCTTCATCCCTGTCAATAACTCAATTTTCACAAAAATATCACATACCTCTTTCATCCACTCACCCCTTCAATTATTAGAGAATTGTAATGTAATTATCGAATAATGGAAATAAAGATTTCATGTTGTTAAAATGAATATTTGAATCGAACAAATCTAAATTTCACTGTTTAATGTTGGTAAAAATGTAAACATTTATAGAATTGATAAAAAAGTAAACTGAATTACTGTATTTTGGAAGTAATGCAGAACTTGTAAGCCTTGTTAAAAAAATATCTAAATATTTAGTATTGTCTATTGTGAATTTTAATATAAAGGAAAACAAAAATTAAACCTGTTTAGCTTAGTTGCATGCCAAAATGTAAATGCTTCGGTTCAAAGATCTGGACCTAAGATAAAGGATGCATGAATATATAACAAAGGTTATCGTCTGGGATAAAAAAAAAAAATAAAAAATAAATGTTTCCAGCAGCATGGCTTTTTCCACTGCCCAGAGCAATCTTTTAGGGTTGTTCAAAAATTATCAAGGTATAAAAACAGTTGAGAAAAATCAACCAAAAATCCAGAAACTGGAGATTTTAGAAGAAAAAGAAGATTCGAGAGATAATAAAGTCGACTGAAAGTGATCTTCCATTATCGTTCGACCGGCTTTGGAAAAACATTAATTTATTTCAAGACAAAATTCAAGCTGTCTGAAATTTCATTTTTAACTTAATTATCCTCAAACTAACTAATTAATTACAATTTTTTTAAGGCTATTTTAAAATCGTATTTTAGTCTGCAATGTACTTTATTCACTCGGGTACACCAAATTATTTTTAAAATTGATAAAATTTCTAGTCTAAATTCTAACCGTGGACGGTCCAGAATATAGGAAAACATGGCCAAAAGTCGAAAAATAAATTTTATATTTTCAAAACTTTTAATTCCTTGAAAAACATTCTTTAATAAAAAACAGTTGTATAAGCAGAAAAGGTAAGTAAGGATATGAAGTATAATTAGTTAACACCACATATTAGAAAGAGCCATATAAACTTAGCATTTTCGAAATATACTGATTAAAATGCGTTTGTCCTTTTATTGTGTTACATGAATGTGGTATAAATACATCAATATCTACACAATTTAATTAAACATGGGCTCAAAGGCGAATGCTAAGTTATTTTTATTATTCCCTTAACCATTATATAAATTTTGTAGGTAACTTCTGATTCGTGTATTAAACTTATCAACAGTTTTACCTTCAAGAACCCGTATTTCACAGACAATACATTGTCTATAATTTATAGCATAAAACGTCGATGACGAAAAGCACATTGAATTTAAAAAAAGGTTTTTAGAACAAAACTGTAAATGGATGGAGCAAAAAATTACAGTTTTTGGATAACCAAAACCTATAAGAAATACATTCGGAAGACCCAAGAATGATTTTCTTGATGCTAGTAGGAAAAGAAGAAACAGCACTTGACTCCGTGAATAAGCTTCTGTTTTGGAACTTTGTTAGGCATCCCAAATGAATTTACATAAAAACGGAAACAATATGAAAGCAAACGTTATAAAGGTGATAATTAGGATTTGTTATCAGAACATAAGCTTAAAGCTCTCCCTAAGGATTTAAAAAAATACAGAGACTGCTACACTAGAAAAATTTTCAGGAAAAACTACGGAAGATATATTCTATCATTTACATTTTTTATCGACCCCGTGATGACAAATATGCAAAAAAATCTTCTAATAAGAAATTTCTTAAAGAACCACAATTGAAGAAAAGCGATTATAACTCCAATGCATATGAATCGGATGTTTTTACAAGTGGATATTTATTCATCATATCTCCATTTATTTTTTTCAAAAAAAAAAATTATCAAATCTCGAATCTTGGGAGAGGAGGATTATTTTTTTTTCTTGGTACATTTATGGTAACGTAAATAAAAAATAAAACAGCACTTTTGGTTAGATTATTTTATTAAACATTTTCAGTGATCCCGTATCATAAAATTCCAAATTTTCCTATTGCTACGTATGTAAGCATTTAAAGTGCATTTATATTTACGTATATATATATATATATATATATATATATATATATATATATATATATATATATATATATATATATATATATTGTTACAATCAGAAATATATTAATAGCTCTTGGATGTAATATGTGACAAGAGCAGACAGGTTGTATAAGGTTGGTTGGGTCAGGAGGTGTTTTTGCAGTACGGAGATCGGTAATGATGTAAAGTGTTTGTTTAGAGTTTGTTGTGTTGGCAACGTCCATAGCTAATGTGGATAATTTGTTATCATGGGGGTTGGCCAACCTGCTCTTTCCTGAGGGAATTTACAGGCCACGGCTCAGCGGCTCCGAGTGGGTCGACTTTCTTCTGCCATCTCCACGTCTTGGGTCTTGGAACATATCGAATAATATTATAAGCTGGATAGGTGAACCGATAAAGCTACAGAAATCATACCTAGAGACCCGATTTTTAAATACAGTAAAATCACCTAGCATATGCAGTAACTCTATTTTTGTCTTAGTATCTGCGAGATACTCAGCGATTTTTTTTTCAGACTGCAAGCGCATCCGTATGATTGATAAGCACTGCTATCTACAATGTTCTTAACTTTGCAAGGAACCAAACTTTTGAATTGAAAGGTAAATTGTAGAGATACAAGAGAAGACGACTTTGTTTTCCTCATTATAATCTTAACTTTATAACCATAGTACTTACTGTATGTTTCTAAAGTTATATAAATGATTCAAAATAAATCCATAAATTTTTTATTTAATAATCTAGTTATTTATTTATCGCTGCTTCCAAAACGTATTGTGTTGACAAAAATAGATCCTTTTAATGGATTATTTTTCAATCAATTATCATAATAAAAATTATGGGTTATTATTTAGTATTTATTGTTATTATTATATAATAATTCTTGATCAAGGCTAAATACTAGAATTTTTTTTTATCGATAATGCAAACTATGGCGTGTATCTCAAAGATACGACGATCACAATGAAATATCTTTTTATAGAGTCAGTAAGATTATAATAAAAAAATATCTTTTGTTGTTTTTAAATAAGGCAGAGGAAAAAGCAAAACAAATTTATTAATACTTTTTTTTTCTATCTATTTAGACTCTGAAGAAATCATGTCCAGTAAACAGTTGTATGAGGTAATGGTCAGCCTGATTATGCTTACGGGACATCGATGTGTAAGTATATAGAAATTTAAAACAAAATAATATAATAATGGATATATGACATTATAAAAAGGTTTTTAAAATTTAAACTTTAAAGAGGGAAAAGGAATGTAAGTAAGAATGAATGAGAAACTAAGTAAAGGAATCATTGCCAGCAAGACATAGTAATATGTTCTTTTGTTTTTCTCTCGATTAAGGGTTTTAATTAATTAAATATTATATATCTTTTTTCTAATGTATGTCTGTTTTTTTATTAATCCTAGTCATCAAACGCATAAATCACAATTAATTTATTAAAACAATAAAAAATCATAATCGATTTAAACATATACTCGAATGTGCAAACAAATAAAATAAAAGAATAAAATGGGCTTAATAACGATAGAATGCTTTAATTTAGATATTCGATTAGCTGCTTGTCACCATTAAAATTGAAATCTAAAGATACCTTCTGAAGATAAGAAACAAACTATGAACTATAAATTTTATTATTTGTTCAGTTACTGGTATCTATTCGTTTCTGGAGTTTATTATTGCTAGCAAGTCAATATAAAATTCCTGACCTCGACGTAGTAGTTATCTCTAATCTTCTACTCAGATAGCTCGAAACAACCTGAACACCTGGCTGTATATATATACATACATATGTTTAAGTAAAAAAGTCCGTTCATAGCTGGACGAAGTGGAAATAAGTTGACCAAGGACCTACCAGAACCAGCCCCCGGAGGAATGCTCCACTGTCGTAACCGAAACAGTTTCAGGGTCTACGGCATTGCACCCAGTGCATTGCAATTCGCGCGGGGAAGGCGTGCAGGAATCTGTGTCATCTCAATACTAAAACCGCTCTTTTAAATGGTAATATAACCACACCTTCCTATTTTACATTAATTAATATTTAAATATTTTCGCTGTATATTATTATTATTATCAGTCGGTCCGAAGAAAGATGAGTTGACTAGAAAATTTAGAACTGTGAAGTTGGAACCACATTTTCAAAAATTTGAAAAAGAAAAAAATATATAATTCTGATGCCTCTTCTAAGGATTCGGAAGTTCTCCATTATATTTTAGAAGTAGTTCTGTTGTTTGAAGCACGAAAAATAGCTCTGACGATACGGGTGCCAATTCCAAAATTTTCGCAGTTTTTTTTTTGTTCCGGACTACCAGGATTTCATATACCAGGATACTATTTCATAATAAAGTACAAAAGAACAAGTACAAGTGGACCTATGACCTGTGCTATGTTGAAAACAGTAAATTAAAAAAAAATCGATACAATTATTATTATCTAATGACGATAAGAATGCTGTAACATTTAAAAAGGAACATTTCCACTTGTACTTTATTATGAAATTAAGGACCACAACTCAAAGAAATTATCGGTTACCGGTCAAAAAATTTTGACAGACAGAGTAACGTCCCAAAGGAGTGAACATTTTTCCGTAATGGACAACTATTGATTATAGTTCCGGTAATCTCTCTACACCCTCTCCCAAGAGTTCTATCGATAATTGAGCAGTTCACGGGCCGAATCGATTAACTCCACTTTTTGGAATATTTTGAATTTTTAGTTCCAAAGAACTTGGTTCTGTCATGACATTTTTATTTATAATGAATTATTAACACTTTTAGAGCTACGAAAAAAAAAAAACAATTCTCGTGCCTTGAAGTTTCAAAATTTACATTTTTCTCAACTTTGAAGCTCTGAACATTTTTTCTATTAACTGTAGCACTTTGATTCTTAAGAATAATTGTTAGGAATCTTTGGGGAAAACCAGAACTCTCAACAAAACTATCGGTTGCCGAAATTTATTTTCACCAAACAATTTTGACTGAAAAGTATTCCGGACAACTTGGATTATATTTCTGGTAGTCTCTCTTCCCCTCCCCTCAATAGTTCTATTGCTGACACAAATTTAATTGGTATTTTAGATTAAAAATTATTTTTAACTCTGAGATAATCCAAATGCAGAGGCTATTACTAGATACCAATCATCCCGAGGGGAATTAAAAAAATCCTGGAGTATCGCAAAAAAAAAAGTCAAAACGCTCAAAACTAGCCTCACGAGTTTGCTTTATTACAATTCAAGCGAAATCAAGGCTTACTATCAAGTATAGATACAGCGCGTTCACAAACAAAAAATAATTAAAATCTAATATATCTATTATTTAAATAGAATTAAAATAAATCCTTGAGATAACTTAAAATACCCACTTGGTAGTTCAAGTACTGAATATGATGTGATGTAGGTGACATTTACAAGCCGAAAAAGGTCAGGTTCTGATGTAGCTACTATTTTTTTTTTTAATTTATTGAATTAATTCCTAATAACTGAGACCAGTTTTCAATTCTAAGCTCTAAAGACTAATATGGAATGACACTTCAGTTGAGTGTCGAGCCGTCCTCGAGTCTTATGAAAGTATCATTTATTTATTAAAGCTTTTATTCATCCCAAAATGGTGAAACTGATAAGTCGAAGAAAATATCTACTGGGAAATATCTTCGACTTAGATCTCAATCTACGGAACATCGAACACTGGGACCAGGCACTCAAAACGCGCTCTAAACCTTATTTTTGATTTATTGTTACATTAACAAATTAATGATATTTAACGGAAGTAGAATAAAAATCAAACCCGATAATGTAAATTAAAGCCATATTGATTGCTTACATTTCTCACTTAATCCAATGTTTTCATCTTGTTCTCAGTCCATGTTTGTGCCCCCAAGAAACAGTTGTAATCTTTTATATGTGAATCTTCTAAATTTAAAAATTACCAGTTCAAAAACAGATTTATAGGTCTTACTAATGCATTTTTGTAAGTTTATAAGGTGGAGGAAAAGTTTGAAAATTTCTGAATATAAACTTAGAAAATATTTTATTTAATTTTGTGTCGATATTCCACAAATTCGTCCAGCGTTGTAATGGAAGCCTTTGCGAAAATATAGCTGAAGAGAAAAATATGAAACAAAAAACGCAAAATAAAAATAAAATACTTTAAAAAAAAAAAGAGTTTTTGTACAGAAATGTTGCTTCTACCTAATGAATTTACAAAAATGCATTAATAGGTATTACATATCTGTTCGCATCCGCATGATGGTATTGAAGGATATATCTAATTAGGGATTGATAAATTATTTTCCACTTCTATAAATTTGTTTTATTGAAAACTAGTTTCGAATAAGCAATAATAAAATAAGCAATTCAAAATATAGTTGGTATTATTATACATATTAAATTATATAAATCAGTATTATAAAAGATTTATGAATAATAATTTAACTAAGACAAGAAATCAAATACATGTTGGTACACACCAAGGTTTAAATGGATTATATCAAACAGAAAAGTTTGTACTGGTTTCTTCTCGCATTATACTGGCAATGAACGGGAGATAGACGGGATGTTTTTAGGTAAACGCTTTAAGGGTCAGGATTTTCCCAGTAAGGCCGGTGAGTAATTGTTTTTTCTGTTATAGATGGGAATAAATTTAAGATTGGACTATTGGAGACATTTATTTGGTCATTTAAGCGAAAATCTGGATTGGATTTAAAGGATTTTATTATTTCAAGTGCTTCATATATATTTAATTTGAGACTGTTTTCAACGAGATGTATTAGTTTAACTCCTGAGTCTTTGATGAATTTATGATTATTTTCATTTAAGTGAATTGAAAAGTTGGAATTATCTTTCTTATAATAATAAGAAGATTAAAGGAACATATACGTGCATATAATAATATGCACGTATATGTTCCTTTAATCTCTGATTTTTTTCCAGTTTTTCTCGTGATTTGGCTGCACAATCATTACAATTTAGTTCGTATACTCCGCTTTTTTGGAAAGGGTCTATTTTGTCTTTAGGAGAAGAGAAATATGAGGATAGGGTTTTTTCTATTTTAAATGCAGGGGTTAATCCTAGTTTTTTCAATTCATTTCCGACTTTAAAGTTTTGAATTCATTGCTTATTTTTGATTTTTTTGTGTGTTTTTAGAACTGAGGATGAATGTATAACATTCGAAACTAGTTTTCAATAAAACAAATTTATAGAAGTGGCAAATAATTTATCAATCCTACATATCTGTTTTTGAACAGGACATTTTTTAATTTAGATAATTTATTCACACATAAAAAATTATAACTGTTCCTTAGAAGCTCAAACATAGACTGAGACCCAGAGGAAAACATTGGATTAAATGATAAATACAAACAATTAATGGGCCTTTTATTTACATTATCGGGTTTGACCTTTTAATTAACATTAGAGGTCTGGCCTATTTCCTTTAAATGTGATTAATTTGTCGAAATAACAATACTTGTGGTGTTCCACAAGGAGCTGTTTTTGTCACCAATGCTTTTTTCAAACTATACCCCTAAAATTATTAGTGCGAGCTACCGAAAAGTTATCGAAACTGCTTTTTCAGATATGCGTCAATGCTGAAAGAGCTCTAAAACAAGCCGAAGTAGCATGTCCAAAAATTATTGGCGAGCTAGAACAAATATTGGAGGTAAATGTAGACATAACTAGGGGTATAATCTTTTCCTTCCAGAAAGGCAAAATAAACTTCCAATTAACTTTGAGCTGAATGGATCCTCAAATATTATCTCAAATAAACCAAAGTATCCGGGCATACAATTAAATCGACACATGACTTTTTCGATCCACTTTGATAAAAAATTAAGATAAGTTCGTGCAAAATCGAACAGGCTCAGTCACTTGCTAGGTTCAAGAAACCTTTCTCTTCAGATGAAACTTATGAATTATAAATGCATTATTAGGCCATCACTACTCTATGGTACATTTTTGTTCAAGAATTTAGCAAAAATAACATATGAACGCTTGGAATCGTTCCAGAATGGTATACTTAGAAAAATTATAAAAGCAACTACACTCCAGAAGGCAATTCTTGACGAGGTACAGATATTAAAAAGTAAAGACATGATCAAATTAAAACATAAAATATTTTTCGATAGCTTGCCACTATAGGGGAATGAGATACTTATGGAAATGGTAGCAAGCTCAGTCCCCAAAGATGGCAAAATCAAGTAAGGCGTATAAGTAAGTAGTTGTGTAAGGCATGTACAAATAGAGGCTGAACCCACATTTGGTGAGTTGTAAATATTTTATGAATACTAAATATCGATACTTAAGAGCAGAAAGTCCTTACAATATAACACACTTACAGTAGAAGGAAAAAGAAATGTGCATAAAAAAAAGCATAATTAATGAAGAAATATATATATATATATATATATATATATATATATATATATATATATATATAAAAGTGCGTCGTTATCATATGAGGACAAATAAAAGATATAATATATCAGTTGAAGAGTAACGATGAAGAAGCATCTGTTTCCAGATTCTCCAGAATGAACAGAAAACTGTGCCCGTTTGACGTTTATAAACCTAGTTTATCGTTATTTCGGTAAAGTAATATGACAAAGTGACCAACATAAAAATCACAATACAACAGAGTATAATATTAGGCTGATCCAAATTCTAAAAATTTCTGGAATATTTTACACACTTTTTTTTTAAGTAGGTATATTCCAAAGGTTAAAGAGTATAATAATTAGCCAGATTGTTTGCCCCCACTATTAAAATGTGACTAAGTGATCCCGATCCATACAAAGGCGACACCAAAAACAGCTTTGTTAGGGGAGGGACGAAGAGGAAAAGTAGTAGTTGGTGAGAGGGAAGGTGCTCCGCCAGTAACATAGTTTCTTCAATTTTTTGGTTTTAAAATTCCTAAAACAAACAAAGGAGCTAAAACGGTGCGATAAAAACATTAGGTCATAAGATTTCCTTTACTGCCGCATTCCTGTTTTATTGCTTCTTTGAGATACAATCATCATTCATCATTTATTAAAGTCCAGATTTTCTTTCAGTATACTTGATAAATACGGAATTTTTAATCTTCCCTTTGGTATTTCTTGTTTGTTATTTTGGCGCCCACTGAGGGTGGCGCGTGGGTGCCCGGCACCGGCATCCATTCAAGTTAGGCCAGTGCCAATAGAGATATAATAATAACAATTAAGAGTATACTATGCTTTAGGGTATATGTTGAACTATCTTGGAGTGATGTACTATCTTTCTTGTTTAGTCTCTATTTGATGATAATGTGAGATGTGCTGTATCTGGTCTACATTTATGTGATCACATCTTTGTCTGAATTGGTGAAGGAGACTTAAATAAGAATGAAAAAATAATTATTATTTCATCACTACTCAGCTCTCCTTAATTAGCAACATAATCATCACCTATTCATTTAAAGAATAATTATAAAAGGTGAAGCTAATGAAGTGAATATTAATGAGATATTATTCAATAACAAAGTGTTGTTGCAGCTTCTTCGTCAGCTTCTAAATCTACCCTTCAGGGACATCATATTCCTAAACAAAACAAATTTGAACTATTTACTTACCATTAATTAATAAAAATAATAATGAAGTAGGCAGGAAGGGATTTAGCAATATATAGTAAGCGGCATTTGTTTTATTTGTATTCTAAATTGACAATATTTTTCAGAATAAATATATGATATTATTATTAAAAATATTATTTGAAGAAAAATCTTAAATAAGCATTTCACATCGGTTTTTAATCTTTGTAGTAATAAAGTTTTACTAATATGGCCTTTCTAAAGCATTAAAATCTATGTAGTAGAGAAAGTTACGAAGTTTAACTCTTTTACCCAAATATGGCTCTTTGTTCCATTTTTCACCTGATCATAGGCAGCATAGTAAATTTCATTAACTTTTTATATTTAAGTTTTTTATCAAAAACCAAAGAACATAAAAGCTGTATCTGGCACATTTCCTATTGTTTGTTCCCTCAGTACCAGATGGTTGTAAAGATACATAAAAACTTTCATTACCACCGATAGCCATCAGTATATTAACGAGCTTATTAAAGTGGGTTCCTCAACTTCTTGCACAGGAAGGAGCAACAGTAATCTCCTTGGCAGCTGGGAATAGTGACGTTCGATGTCCTTCTTCGCACGACCCCATCTGATCCTGTCCCAAGCTACAGTCAACAGCTTTATGTGCCATAATGAGCGTTCAGCCAAACAAGTCAGTTTCTTTATTACAACACACGTTTCTTCAAATCTTATGAATTTAAGACGAAAGTAAAAAAAAAAAAAGTGATAAGTAGAGCCAAAAAAAAATTTAATGAAGAATGAGATGGTCCGGGTAGCGGTCAAGAAATGGATATTAAACTATTTATTATAAGCCAGTGCACAGTGATCCAGAAAATAGGAACACGTGGCCAAAAGTAAAAAAATGAATTTTCAAAACTTAATTTCTTGCAAAACATTTAAAAGGAAACAATAATAAACAATTGAGTAAACACAAAATAATTAACTTATCTTAAATAGATAACGGATCAAACTATTATTAGTAAACATCAGAAGGAGCCATTTAAATATAATATTTTTGAAATATATGGATTAAAATAAGTGTGCGTTATTACTGTAATAGTGAATAACTGTGCTTTAACTACACCAATATTTATATAATTTAATTAAACACGGACTTGATTAATTAATGGACTCTACTGTGGGTGATAAGCTCTTTTTATTCTTTATTTAACCATTAGAAAAATTTTGTTAATAGATTTTGATTCGTGTACGATCTAGCATTAAAATTAACATCAATTCTACTTTCAAGAGTCCGTAGTTCACAAACAAAAAATTAGCTGCAACAAGTTCCAAGGTTTTTTTTTTCCAAAGTTTTGAAATAGAAAAGGAAAAAATGGCCTTGCTCCTCGTGAATCCAAATCATTATTCTCTTTAATTTGCGTCGATGGAAAAAAGCATATCGAGTTTCAAGAAAATTTCTCCAACAAAAGAGTAAGTGGCTTGACCAAAAAATACAGATTTCGACAAACAGCCCGCCAAGAGAAACATCTTGTTTGGAAAGACAAAAGGTTGATTTTTGTGATGAGTGTAAGAACAGTTCACTCCGTGAATCACATTTTGTTTTTGAAAACTTTGTGATGCTAATAAATGTACGTGAAGAAGGAAGAAATGTTAAAACAAACATGATTAAAGTTAATAATTTTGTTTAATTATCAGAAGGGAGCTTGAAGCTTTTACAAGCCATACGGATTGTAAAAAAAAATCTAGAAAACTGTCTAAACCGAAAACTATAGAAGGTATATTTCATCATTTATTTATTTTACCAGAATCATAACTATTAAATATCGTTGTATTAAATATTCATTTTTATTTTTATTGTTTAACATTTCTTTACGTTAAAAGAAAACTTATTATAGCTCAGTAACTTAATTAATGCTTTTAGTTATGTTTTAAAGCCAGTTTTGCATATTTCCGAAACGGTCAAGACTTTTGGCTATGTTTTCCTACTTTCTGGACCAGTGTGCGACGTTTCGACCCCATTGCAGGTCTTCAACAATGCTAAATGAACTAGAAACAATGATAGGAGCATTCCTAACCTCCAAAAGGCGTTAACCCTTTAGGATTAGTAATTTTTTGAAGACTTTGCCAAAGCATGTGCCTCAAAAGTGACGAATATAAAAATTCCATTTTTTCATATTCGATAGTTGGACATGGTAGTGACGATATAGAGGTGTAAACTGGATCACTTTCCTAATTTTTCACTCACTGTCATTCTCTTTTGAGATATTCCACTTAAAATGGCTTTTTGCCAAATTAGAAAATTCATATAAAAAAAAAAAAAGAGAACAATGTTTTCAAGATTGAAATTTCTACAGCACGTAGTAGAATGACAAAACTATATAAGAAAAAAAATCAAAGGAGAGTCTCTTTTCCTTAATATACTTATATAAGCACTAAATGTGTCGCTTTATTTCAATTTTCGAGAATTTATTAAACTACTTTCCTCACCACTTAGGTGATATGTTTGACAATAAAAAATGCAGAGCACATTAGCGTAATTATAGTTTTTGTTTTATTTTGATATCTGTAAAACTACCAGATTTGGAGACATTTTCTCAAAACTTGTTGTTAGCTGCGAAGCAAACTTAAACTTCGCCAAAATAAGAAATTATGAGCCTGAAAAATGTTTTGATCATAGTTTTAAACCCAGCAAATGATAGGGAATAACTGGTAAATAAAATTATCTAAATCAAAAATATCGAGTTACAATTTATTCAAACTGTGTGATTTCAAATGGATTAGCCCAAAGGTTAAATTTTTACATTGGCTTTACAAATTTGATGTACAATATATAATTGATTAAATAAAAAATTGAAGCTTTGTCATAAGAAAAGAATCATTACTAAAGAAGAGGCGAAGGAGATTTAGAATAAAAACAATATTTAATAGTTCTTGCTATTTATTTCTCATTTGGGGGAGAGGAAAAGAAAAGTTTATAACATCGTTTATTAGGTTATTTTGTATTAGATTATTTTGGGAAAGATTAATGACCTAATTATAATCTTTATTGTCGTTGTATTTAATTATGATTGTGCAGTTTGCTTCTATCTATTTCCCCCATGTTTTACAGAAACGAAGAGGAATAAATAAATTTTGTGTTGTATTTTTTAAAAACGACCTTGAGACGCGCCTCTCACTCGTTATATTTATGATTTTACAAGATATAACTGTATTACGAAAAGATATGGATTTAATTCTTGTTTCTTGAGAACTACGAGTTTCAGAAAATTGAATCCAGCTTGAAAAAAATAGGACAAAGAATTACGCCAGAGCGCGGATGTACAATAAAGAGCCATTGTGAAGGAAGATAAGGAGTGGATACCCTCCATGTTCGGTGTCTGTAACCTCCCCATTGTTACCCTCCGCCACCTCTGCCTTTCACCCACATTCACAAACTGCCCTCACGGTTACGAGGCACAAAGTTTAGACCCAAACCAGACATTTTTCTCGTAACAACCAATAACGTCGTCATTATATAAATCGGAGACCTTTCTAACAGATATCGTGATGGCAGCGGGAAGGGGATTCTAATAATGTTGAATGTCTTGTAAAATTGTGGCTTGGCATGAAGGGGTCTTTCAAAAATTGGATTTGTTACCTCTGTTGCAAAAATATTTTTGACATTTTTCAATATATATATATATATATATATATATATATATATATATATATATATACATATATACACACTTATTTTTCATAGACAGTAGCAAGAAAATTACAGTCAAGTACTTTTATTGTTTTTATTGTTTCATGATATCGTTTAGCCAGAGGAGAGAGGGATGGCATCCATCCAAGGATCTACTTTAAAGAAACCCAACCAACAGGGGATGAAAGGGAGTCTACTCTACGATATATGTAATATTTTCTGTGCCAGCATATGTTATTTATGAAATAATATTCAAATAGGTTTTTAGTTCTTTGTTTACAGATAAAAATAAATAAAAGTATTTTGTAATATCGGATGGAGAGTGGAAGGGGGACCCGAAACCCCTGGTAGATTAAAGGTGCCAGTTATAAAAAAAATTCTTGAGCAAGGGTGTTGAACCTTTTATTTGATGGGGGAGAAGCCAAGGGGTACTTTGTAGTGACTTTTTTCAAAAATAGAGTTAAGTGGGGTTATGAATAGTTAATGCATATAAAATGCTGGTGCTAAAAACATAAAAGTAAATGTCTGCCATGGGCTGAGATCCAGTAGCGACAAAATTATCTACTTAAAAATAGACCTGTTTTGTATTGTGGACAATGGGTACAAGAGACACATGTACCCCTTGTGTACCAAAATTTATGCATTAATCTTGACAAATGTTATATCTTCCACTGTTTACAAATAAATTAATCTGTTAAAGGCTACAGCAAGGTAACCTTTTTTGTTTAGCCCATTGAGTTTTTCCAAGTAAGTATTTTAGCTCTTTGAGCAGTTGGAATTGATTGTTATAAATACAAAATACCGGCAGTGGGTAATACTGATGATTCCCTTTCCAACCTCCATGTAATTAGGTAAGTGTTTACATCTTTTCAGAGTTTTGGTTGACTTTTCACATGCCTGATAAAGGAAGTGCTTTAATGAGTGCCGATATCGAAACTTTGTCGGTACAGTATTTCCCTAGAAGCATATAAATAGGATTTTTACCAGGGAAGACAAAATCGAATTTGTCACCCCGTCATTCATCCCAAAGTCAACACTTTTATAACAGTACCTTAAGTAATAAATTTCGAAATATAATCGTTTCTATTGATTGAATTAAGGTCAAAAGTATCAAAAAGAAGAAACAAAAATTTTATGTTTCGCTTAAAAATAAATATTCACTCGAAATTTGCCTCCTCTAGGAGCAATTGCAGCCTTTTCTCCCACTGGGTGGAATATAATCTTGAAGTTTGGCTCGGAAGCCATTTGACTTAGCTACGCCACTGCCTAGAAGCTTCCTTATTTGAGGACCAATAAATTTAACTTGTTTTAGTTTGACGCAATATGGCATCTCATTTAATATATGTTTTATTCACATAATCCTCAGTAATGTTTTTGCATAAATTTATAACGTTATATATGTTTATATTCAATAAATATTAGATTGGAAAAATATTTCGTCTCCGTTTTTTTCCCCAACACCTTCTGTAACAAAAAAAAACCTTTTCGTGTAGGCTTATCATTTTCGAATTTAGGATTACAAAAATCAATTTTCATCAATATTACTTTAAAAAAGTCTAAATTTGTTGACCAGTGCCATTTGTGGTTTTCGTGAACTCAAAATTATGTCATAGAATTTGTTTGGGGCAACGGAGACTTTTGCTCAGAACGTCCAAAACTATCTCCCTGCAAAGTTTCAGAGCATTTGATTGATTTAGTTTGTCGCGGTATAAAAAATTTATCGTCTCCTCCCCTCTCTCCCATCATTCACCCTCTATAACAAAAAAACTGTACGTGTAACAGTATTTAACTTATCATTTTCGGATTTAGGGCTATAAAATATACACCTATTCTCATCAGTGTTGCAAAATCATGTCTACCTGGGTAATAGGTATACAGTTACTGATGATCTGTTTCAAGATATACTAAGTAGTGTTCTTGCAAAAAAAAGTGTTGATGATGTTACTGGTCATAACCTTGCCTAGTAGAGGATAATGGCGATGTTCTTAAATGACCTATTAAAAAATCTGCTTCACGAAGAAGGTGCTACTTTGTTGATTTCTAAACGCACGAAGTTAAAATTGCAAGATTACAAAGGAGAAAAGTGAAGGTGATTCAATGAATAGCTTTAATCTTCAACATTTATGGCGAAAAGTTTTGTATTGGAGAATATCAACGTTTGGAATTGGATCTGAATATACAATGTTCCATTTATAAGTGATATAAGAGAGATAAGTTAATACATAAGCATATATTTAACCCCCACACCTTATATGAAAGCTATTATCTAAGATCGTCTTACTATCTATTTTATTGTTATTACTCTATGTAATTGCAGTGTAACTACTCAAAGTGAGAATCTTAAGGTAACAAAGATACGAAGGGAAGGTGAACTAGTAAAAGCTTTTATACTCCGTAGTGGATAAGATCACTTCTAAACGTTGGTTAACATATCTTCATTACACTCTCATGAGCAGGTTCTTTATGAAGTGATTATACAATTTATTGATTAAAGTCAATTGCATTATATTTTATTACTCTCAATCACAAAACGTACAAAAAAAAATAAAATAAAATTCTCTAGCTTATTCCTTTGTTTTACATTTATTAAAACTTTAATCTGATCTCCATGTATGATATTAATTTTATGTAAGTGCTAATAATTACACGTTTTTGAAACCGCAGCCACCTTAATGTTTCCTTAAACCGCTAGATAACTTCTAACGAAAAAAAAAAATATATCTGATGGATTTCACATGACTTCCTTGTACGCTTATTAAACTATAAATCGACAGCTCAAAAAGTGATCCTGAATTTGATTACTAGTTTCCGAAGATTACATTACCTCAAAAACAACACTCGGTGTCGCGACATCCATCTATTGGCACACATACTCTTGTTTCTGGAGGTCTCATTCCGTTATTATATGTCGTTATCTTTCAGTAGGTAACTAGTTTCCAAGAGATTTTTTAGTGTTCCGTGACAACATTAGAACTGTCAATGGGGTTCATCTCACAAATGGGAAGGAAAACCAGTATTTCACACTGTTTTAACACTTAAAACAAGTAATAAAAATGTTTAATTGGATTGGTAAAAAAATCGCGTTTGTAACCTTTATTACCGAATCATATGATCTCTGTATTTAATTTTAATATAATTTTTTATGTAAGTTTATTATGACCTTCAAGTAAAGTATCCTTTTCGGCTCACCAATGTTAACCAAAATTTATGAAATTATTTATATCAATATGTAAGTCTTATAAACCAAATTTGAGAAATTTTGCATTGTATTTTAATATATTTTTTTATGAAAATAAATAATGACCTTCAAGTAAAGTACCATTACAATTTTAACTTTCTACGACTAACCGTTTTTGAGTTATGTGAGATACAAACGTACGTACAGGAGTCAAGACGAAACTAGTGAAAATGGATTCAGGATGGTCAAAATGGATATTTCCGTTGAAATCTGAAAACTTTCGCGATTAAAATACTTCCTTTACGGCATAAAAGGAAATAAAAAACGTTTTAAAAAATCCTTATTTTGCTGTCTACTGACGGGAAATCATGTATGTTCTTTCATTATTTTTATTTTCCCCTTTTTTTTTTGCTCTCATGTTATCTTTTACTTTTTATACATATCATTCCGTATATGTTTCTATTTTTATCGCTTTCTTAGTCTTTGATACTAACTTTCTATTTGGTTTCCGTTTGCATTTTCACTGTCCTTCCTTTGTCTTACCCTTTACAAATATAAGCAGCCGGACAAGTGAAATATAGCCTCCATCAGTACTACGTAAAACAAAATACAAGATCCGTAATACCCGATCCTCAACTGGGGTGAGAATGGCATAACTTTGGGTTTTCCTGTTGCTGTTCACGTACCCTTCATTCATGTGCCTCCACGTACCAGGACTTTAAAAACGCCCCTTAAGGGTGATGTTTTACAGTTCCTTTTCAATTATATTTCTTATATTTTCAGATTTATTAGACTATGTTAGAGAACAAAAAATGTCTGTGACCATAGTCACCCCGTGTTTGAGATTGTTTTTATTCAAACTCACACATTTAAAGAGTGGTGTGAGTATAGCCAGAAAGAAGCTTCCAAAAATGTTTTCTTTCTTTACATGTTTTTTTTTTTCATAATATTGAAGTGTGGGATAAAATTTATCCAGAAAAAAAATACTGGAACATTTAACAAATCTAAGACTTTATTTTTATTCTAATGTTAACCGGAATATAAATTAGCCTTCACAAGATGTATTCATTTCAATGGAAGATATTTTCGGTTTCTCAGGTCGAGAATAGCCAAAAATCTACGTGGCCATTGCAACCTCACAAATGAATCGAATTTTAGAAGATCTACAAATATTTTCACTTATTACACAAAATAATTGAAAAGGTCTTACCTTTATTCGCACCACACAATAAACGATAAGGCAAACGGTTTAGGGATATAGCTACAGCACAAGAAGTTTTGCCAGCATAACAAAAAAATTACAAAAATTAAAAACATAGTCTTTTTCTGCATGGAAATATTAGATTACAACTATTGAAAAAATATAATTCTCACTATCTGGCTATTCTCACTCCATGGAGCAGAAAAAGAGAAATGAAAAGAATAAATATACTGTATGGAAAATTTGAAATAAGAATAAAAATAGTACACATACATTTATAACATAAAATATAGAAGTTATGCAAGACAAAATAATATAAATAGGAAATATATTTAAAATAGGAAATTATATTAAATTTAATGGTAAAGGGTTAGAAAAGGGTTGAAGATATAATGCAGAGCAAAATGAAAAATTATCAACAAATAAAAAGAAATAGATTAAAACAAAAACATAAAAAGTAAAGAGGACAGAAAGATATGACAGATGAAACACTTTGACGAACTTTGTCGTACTTTTTCATGGTTAGCCATCTTGCAGAAGAAAAAAATATATTAAATCATACCTGTCACGCTTTAGCGAAGGAAGAGGAAATTAAAATGAAACATATAAAAAAGTTATAAATAATAACGAGCTTCGACGAACTTTATATAAAAAATAAAGTTTTTTTACTTAGCCGCTGAAGGCCAACAATTTAGGCCGAAACATCGAAACAAATTAAACAGTATTTTTCATTACTATGTTTTCTATTTCTGACATAAAGCCCAACCATCATTTTAATAGATAATTGCAACAGTTAATTCACAATATTATTTTTCGTGCTTTACGGTTAACATATTCTTAAACCACGGTCCAGGAAGAGCCGCTGCTGGAAGACCTGCTTCGTGATAGGAGTAACAAATCGTTTCCTTACTCCGGGCGGTGTTCATCATCGCCGCCGCCTCTCTGGATCACGACCCTTGCGTAACCCCCTAGCACACTGCCACTCCTGACGGTAGTCCAGCTACCAAACGATAAACTGCTAGGGAAGTGAAAGGTTTCGGATCGAGAAGCAAGTGGACTCCACGAAATCTAACCTATTAATTTATTACGCAACCTTTGAAAGACCAAGTTTTGTCCGTTAGGCCACCGAAATGTGGCCTTCGTGAAAATCCAAGCTGCACCTAATTGTTACCTTTCAATCCTTGAATACTTCATCAGTAGATAACGGTCTTCTTTAACTACATATCGAAACTATTATTGTGAATATTGCAATAATAATGATACCTTCATCTTAAGTTGATTGATGTGACAATACCAAGTAGCAATCAGTTCAGCCAACTTATGTAAGAACATAATGACCTTTTGAAAATGAGTATGTACACATTTTTTTACATAATATTTGAACATAAATTACAGCTCATACATCTTGTTTCATTAGATTCATCTTTAAGGTTCCCAGTTGCTTCAGTGTCTCTAGTCGGTATGCCGAGATCCTTATTCCTTTAGAGATTGATCCTTCTATACCATCATGCGGATGTCGAATCCTTATTCCTTTGGCCAAGTTTTCAAAACATGAGTGAGCAATGATTACTCTAATTTCAGATGAAGAAATTCAAAGTTTGTCACTATGAATATTTTAATAAGTGGGAATTGTATTAATATTTTGCTGAATAAATTGGAAGATTGTCGAAAAAAAAGAAGAAACTAAATGAAAAAAATCTTAACACCAAAGCTTATTATTAGTATTTATTGTTGCCTGAAAAAAGTAAAAAAATTATAGTTCATCGATAACAATCCCAAATGATTTATTTTGCAACACAATTTTAATTTTCGTTAAAAATAAGTACAAGATTTCATTTCATCAACTCTGAAAATATCCTTGGGAACAGTAGCGACTCCCATATAGCCACCCCTAAAATGTAAAAGCAATTGAATACAAATTTTAATAGTGTTAAAAAGGCTGTATGTCAGTTTATTATAATGAATTATCATTATTGTATTATTATAATTATTTTTAGCGTAGCAGAAATTAATTATGTAACACTATAAGCTTTAAAAAAAATGTGGTTTAAATGTATCTTGTTTAAATTTCACTGATTAAATTTTTTTGTCAAGAAGTAAAATATAAATCGGTAAAAAAAATGGTTGCAGATCAATAAAATAAGACATTATGAATTGCACGTAAATCAAATGAGTAATTTAGAAAAATAAAGTAATAAATAGGCTCAAATCCGAATTAAAACATGAATAAGAGTGTTTAATCATGGAAAAATAAATTAATAATAATATACTTCCATTACTAAACCTTCCTACAGATGCATTGTCACTATCTAACTTTAATCGAAATAACGAACACATTTTTTCACGTGTTTTGCTTAACTTTTAAACAAAAAATGTAAGAAGTATTGAATGTCTGAATCGTGTGTACTAAACGTCAACTTGATGTTTTTAAGTGAGTTAGAGATAGCCCTGAATCTAAATAGGAAAACTTCAAACGTTTCCTCTGTAAAATTCTATTTTTTCATTGCACTTTAAAACACTTTTTACAAGTTTAGTTTAGTTTTTTTTTTTTTAATGAATGCGATCTAAAAACTAAATAACACTGACGGCTGCTCTGCATTCCAATCTTGCATTGGGTAAATGGCCATAACTGTAGCACTGACGAAAGTCGTTGGCCTTGTAGCATTTGTAATTGGCCGAATTTATACTTCATCTTATGAATTTATTATTTATTTATACATGAAATAGAATGTAAACAAACACATTGAACATAATACAAGTATGTTCGGGGCAATAACTTTAGAATTTCTGGTTAAGACAACAATATAATAGGTCAGTTTCAGAAGGAACTAATTTCGAAATTTACAATTTTTTATGGGATTTTAGAGTTCTTTTCAAGAATATAAGTACCTAATTTAAACCAATGTAAAAGAGATGAACTCATGTCTTCAATTCGATTCATCTTATTCATAAAATAGCATATCGCTAGATTGGAAGAAGAACGGTACGACTCAAAAATAGACGACTTTTGTGTAATCACTATCAACAACATGATTATGATTACACAAAAGTTGGAGAAATTTTTATTTTTCATTTGTGCTGGTTTTCTTCCAATCTATGGATAATAATTTGGGCCGATATGTAAATTAGGAATTGATCCTTCTATACCTTCATGCGGATGTCAACTGATATGTAAATTGTTGTCTTACATTTTTTTTTTTTTTTTTTTTTTTTTTTTTTTTTTTTTTTTTTTTTTTTTTTTTTTTTTTTTTTTTTTTTTTTTTTTTTTTTTTTTTTTTTACTGTTTTATGTGAAAACGGCTAAAATCATATCAAAGAAACTTTTTTCCGTTGAAGACCGTAAAAAGTTGTTTAGCAATATCAGTCTCCAATCCGCCACCTTAAAAAAATGACAAAGCATCAAAAACCTGATGTTTGTTCGCTTTAAACGGCAAAATCAATTTAGATCAAACTTCTTCTAGTTGTTATTTAGAGGCGTAAAAAGGTTTTCAGCAACATTAAACTGGGTTTTTTTTCCACTCTCCTAAGACAAAATGGTTGATATACTAAAATTTTATTTTATTTATCAAAAAATCAGAACACAACCTTCTCACGCATTCTATAGCCGATCATTAGATGAACGTAGAGCACGTCAAGCAGAGATTGGCAATACTCGAATTACTTTTATGAGTTGAGTTGCTTTCGGAGGAATATACTTACGCAATGTTACTTAAGTACAAGAAGTACTTATGATTAATGCCTGATAACAAAAAGTACTCAGCCGTTGATTCGATTTGATTACTTTTCCATTTTCCATTATTCACGGAGACAATTTTTTCATCTCAAATTTCTTCGATATTAATTCGAAGTCCATTATTATTGGGTTATTGGAGGTCCAGTTTTATTAACTATCATCGATTTTAAGATCCCGCGCTCACATATCGATTTATTTAAACTTTTCTGATTTCTTCGATATTGAGGTTCACTATTATCTTTTCGGGGTCGCAGTTTTAAAAAACACTATAGATATTAAAATCCGTGCTTGCGAATCAATTATTTTTAAACCTTTCAGATGTCTTCCATATCAGTGTCAAAATAAAATTTATTTTATAGTTTAAATAAATAAATATATAACCTCTCGGTCTTAAAATGGATAGTATTTAAAGAAATTGCACCTCCAATAATCCAATAATAATGAACTTCGAATGAATATCGAAGAAATTTGGAATGAAATATCCGGTGTGTCCATTCAAACGACTTTTCATACCACATTGAATTAAAATCAAATAAAAAAATGTTTCCTATATCTAATATTAGTCCGACTAAATTATTTTATTTTATTTTTTATATTTCGTTTCATAAGCAATCAAATTATCTTTCAAATGTACATCTAGAATATTCCATTAAATTTATAATTTTCGAGTTTCAAAAAAACTAAACTAAGGTGCATAGGAACATGAGCCAAATAATTTATGAGGATTATATAAAGTTCAAAAACCTTTATCTCTGCTAATAATAGACCGATTTGATTTTTTTTTTGATTTTTTTTTTTTTTCATTATAGGAAATTCATTTAGGTATCTTTCGAATGATTTTGTAGAGATCGGTCTGTAGAAAAAAGTGTTTTTCGACTATAGCGCAGGCGCAATCGCGCACAGTGTGGCCGATTGGATACAGACGCATCTGAGAGCAAAGCCCTACAAAACAAAACAACAATCCACCCGTTTAAGAGATAGGCACAGTCACACAGACTGACGCATAGACCAATGGTCAAAAATGCGTTTTTTTTGACTCAGTGGGCTCTAAAATCTATAGATCCGTTGAAAAATGCACATTAAAAATTTTATCCTAATGCAATACATTCCTTACCTAAGGAAAATACGGTAAGGAAAGTAAAAAATATCTCCCTTAATAACGATGGTGTAGTTGAAAAATTGTAAAGTTTTCCAATCAAATCAACGCCTGGGTACTTTTTGAAATCAGGCTTAAATCTTAAGAACTGTTTGTACTTCACTAACGTTGCGTTAGTATATTCTCTTGAAAACTTCTCAAATCATAAGCATTGCCCAACTCAAACGTCAAGGGAGACTAGCTTGGGCACACGTGACCTAGAATTTGCTAATCTTCTATAAATCCTTCACTCTTGAGCCACTAAAGGTTACTAGATCCACTGGTAAGTTCTTTACAAGTATCCTAATTATTAATGAACTGATTGCTATTGGATTTTTTCCGAGTCGGATTACTGTAAATTGAAACATAAGATCTGTGAAAATATTTTTTAGAAAAAAAATTTAACATACATTTATGTACAGATGCATCACATTTACACATTATAGTTTACAGCAGCCAAGTGTGTGGCAACAGGTCTTGGCAAAACTTCTGAAACTTGTTCAAGCCTGGGCTACAGATTTGATTCATGATGTGAGGATTAACTTTAATTTCATTCCAGATTAGATTTCTGGCCTAAAGAAGAAGTACTTCTTAAATAAGTTGGAATATTTCAATTTACGAAAATTCTATAATACAAAGCTGGTCTAGATCGGAATGAATGATTAAAGTTTTAAGAAGGCGAAATGTGTATACCATGTGGAATAGTAATGTTGATGTTTTAAATTGGTAAGTGGAATACTAAATTTGTAATTATTAATTATTTATTGATGAAGATTAAAGATTTCATCAGAAAAATATATTAAATAAAATTATAACTAAACTTGTGCGCTACTCACTGTTACTACTGGCCTCTATAATCTTCAGAAAATGTCCATTCTCATTGATTGATCTTACCTGAAATCAATAGATTAGCGTTAGAAAATAAAATTAAACAAAAACGCTGCAAATTATTAAACTATGCTCTATTATTTTCAAATAGTTACCTATATAATATAAAAATTATAATATATTTTTAAAAAAGTTGAAAAATTATTTGGATGGATATTTTATTTTTTAGACTTTGGTATTACGATTCCAAAAATCTTAATATTTTTCATCTTCATAAATGATCGAGATAAGGGCGTATGAAACTTCTAATCGACCGTCATTTGGAATTAAAAAAGGATGGCAATGTCGAGTTCCGAGGATTTTTTGTAGGTACCGAATCTACAAAAATCGGCCCAGTAGATTACGAATGTTCATTATTATGAATCAAAAATACTAATGATAATATAAAAATTGAAATTACTTGTTAGAACAAGGCTAGGATAGTGGGTGAAATACAATAAAATGAAATAGTATTGAAAGGACTTACTTTATGAATCATCAATTACAACAGAAACTAGAAAAACAATCCCTAATTATCTTTTCCCTTAGAGAAAGTATTTCTTTGTAATGTTTAATGAATGGAAAGGTTAATAAATTAACGAGAAAAATACCAGTGCTATGAACGTTTGAGCAAACGTACACGCTAGTTATTTCATATAGGAATTGCGACGTAGCGATCAAAGTGTGAAATCATTAGAGTTTAGAGTTGCGTCAGTCGGAATAATTAAAGTTGAGAGTTGCCGGAGCGGGTCGACAGATGGTCCGCCGCTTTTGGTAACGATAACAGTCAATAATAATATCATTGCTGCTCACTAACTGATCTCCGCTCGGTGTAGCTCAGATATAATTATCGTAATAGGTAATGTATATTTAAATGGTACTGTTAGCTGATGGCTATTGGGATCAGTGACCTCGTTTAAACAACTCATTATCACTATTTATTTCCAAAATATATATACATTATATACATATATATATATATATATATATATATATATATATATATATATATATATATATATATATATATATATATATGTATATATATACATATATATAGAGGGAGAGAGAGAGAGAAATTTACAACTATTTCTGTACGAAGAAGCATTTTCTAAGTTTTACAGGAAAACAAAAAAAAAGAAGTTTCAGATCAGACTTAATGCTTTGTATTGGAAGTGGTCAATCTTCATGTATATTTTATTAACCTTTTAGCTTATTTAAGATATTTATATTTTAAAAATATGACCAGAATAATGCAAATCCTAAAATTTACTTTTGACTTATGACAGTTTACCTCAGAAGTACAGATTTTTCCATAAAGGTCAAGAAATGAGTTACATAAATTAATAAAATATGACAATGACGTGTGGAAAAACTGCACATTGGTAACCCCAAAAACTATTATTCCATTTTACTAGGCCACAGAACCATCTTCTTTTCAGATGCCTCTGAGTACTATCAGTAACGGTATGTATGAGTTATAAATTAGTAGGATTATTAGGGCGATTATTATTGATAAGGAAGTTGATCCTTTTTTTGACAAAAGGCTTAAGCGCCAAAAAGTTGAAATTTAGGTTTTTAATTTTTTTTAAGGGAGGACGTAAACATCACTATTATCGATTTCCGCCCACGAAATATCGAAAAAAAAATTAGAAATGGTCTAAAAATCAGTTGACATCTGCATGATGGTATAGAATGATCAATCTAATTAGGGATGATAAATTATAAAAATTATTTTATATTTTATATGATAAATTATTTGCCACTTCTATTAATTTGTTTTATTTAAAACTAGTTTCGAATGTTATACATTCATCTTCAGTTCTAAAAACACACAAAAAATTCGAAAATAAGCAATTCAAAATATAGTTGGCATTAATACCAAAAAAATTAAGGTTAGGCTTAAGAAAACTATGGCTATTTGTTGAAAATTCAGAACAAAAATGATTTTAATCGGGACACCGCTATTCAGGACTATACTCAGAAAATCGGGACGTATGGTCCCTGTGTAAATATTTATCAAGGGTGTATCAGAATTTTCCAGGAATACATTAGTTTAATATATTTAATATCCCACTTTAACCAGCGCGATCTTTGATCTTGTTTTCAATAGCCTACAGAGCAGTAATAACTCATTTTAAATACGTAGTAGTTCGATTGACATAAGCAATTCAAAATATAGTTGGTATTAATGCCAACTATATTTTGAATTGCTTATTTTCGAATTTTTTTGTGTGTTTTTAGAACTGAGGATGAATGTATGACATTCGAAACTAGTTTTCAATAAAACAAATTAATAGAAGTGGCAAATAATTTAACAATCCCTAATTGGTCTAAAAATCGGTCGAAAACTCTCAGCAGAGGTCAGTACTCTGGCCTTAGCCAGTGCTAGAAGCCATAGCAATATACAATAATTATAAAAGTTTTACCGGCTTAATCAAATCCTACTGTACACATTAAAGAATCAATTTTTTGTTCAAGTCCTTTGTTAATTTAAGTTAAGTCTTTGTTTTGTTAAATTTTTTGCTTAAGCCTTTTTCAAAAAGTGACATCGATATGAATCCCAAAAATGTTTGCTGTTCTATATTTATGCGTTATTTTCACTTTTCCATTTTTCTCAGATATTGTTATTGCTATTTTTGTATTTAGTTTTCGTATTTTTTGTATTAGCATATTCAGGACATGAAATAAAGGTTCGAATGCATATGAATATATATATCGAAAACATTAAATAAGGCAAGCCAGTGTAATCCCGCAAGTAAAAGCGGTGCTTGTGAGACGCTCTACATAGCTATCACGGTCTTTCTAGATTACTCCATTGTCTCGGTCAATCCATTATCTTCTTCTTCACCACTTTCACGATTCTCTATTTTATTTTATTTTTTCTTTCTTTATTTTTTCTCAGTTTCAGATCTCTACTATATGCTTTTACCGCGCTAATGCCTCACAAGCCCGGCTAAAACTAACTTTTCTAAGATCTAGTTTATGCCTGAGAGCCGAACAAGATTCCACGCACGTTATTCACTAATAGCCATATATCGTTAATGGATGGTTCTCCACATGGCCCGGGACTTTCCCCGCATTGTTCTTAAGTATAAATCGAACCCCATATCCAACTCACGCCCCAATTACAGATGCGGCTCGACCGAGCGGCACAATACCAGACAGCACTCCCACAGATCCTGGGAGAGCCCAAGACCTGATTCCCGGCGATCTAGGAGACTACGGCCGGACGTTATATAAACCGGAGGAAATACGCAGGAGTCGCCTTTCTCCTCGGGTCTCCGCCGCATGTCCTTAGCGAAGATATCCTTGCATAGATCCGCCAGAGTTCGTTCAACTTTACTACATGGTACAAATAAATGTTCGGGATTACGTGTTCTATTATCCAGATACAGGAGAAAATTTATGAATTGATTCATCAGTTTCCTGAAAATTAATAAGTACCTTATTGAAAAAGGATATAACTAATAAGAGCGAAGACTCAAAAAAAAAATATTGAATCTCTTAATTATCAGAAAATCACTAATCAATCAACGTTTCGTTAATTCAGCCGTTATCAGGACTGAAAACGATAAGATTGCACGAGATAGCCTCAACAGCCTAAAAAAGGCTATACGAAAAGTATTGCCAAAAATGAGCATGGTGTCTTATATCTTAGAGGAGGAGTCCCCAACTCTGTGCCCCCCCCCTAATATCACCTACACCAGAGATCACTAACTGTTTTAGGTGGCCTGCTGTAGATCGACAATAATCAATAAAATATTGTTTATTATTATTTTTTTACTATCTAATTATTAATTGGTATCATAAGCGAATTTTTTTAAATCTAGCAATTTATTCATATCATAGCATTTTATGTTTTTCTGTCAATCATAATTGTTTTACGTAGCCTGTTGCAGATGGACAAGTTTTCAATAAAATATTGTATTTTTTTCTTTTGAATATCTAATAATTAACTGAGAATTTGTTTGAATAAACAAATTTGATTTAAAATGTTTTTTGTTTTGTTTTTCTCTGTTTTAACAGTTCGAAAAATAGTATCACACTGTTGGTAACACTGTATTCAACTTATTTCATACCGCGTAACTTGCCCATTTTGTTTTAAATTCGTTTTTATCATAATTTTAAAGTATGAGAATGTAATATAAAAAAAAAAACGTATAATTTTAAAAATGACTGAGAGGGATCTTATTGTTTTTCAAATTTTAAAGAGAAATATGTTTACCTGCAGTGTGGTAGTAACATTGCAATAACAAAGGTATACAACCTTTAGCGTCACTTCGAATGGTTTCATACTACTTTTAATACGGAATATTCTCTTAAATCTGAACTTTATTAACAATATCCCCAAAACCCCATTTGCATTGAATGAAAACACACCAAAAAATATATGGTGATCACCACCTGACATAACCTGTAAATGTGTCCCAATGTAGAAAAAGATTGGGGACTCCTCCCTTAGAAGTACTGAAATAATTAAAATATTGCTTTTAATATTGGCCAAATTTAAGTTAATACTTAAAGTTTATACTTATTGTTTGTAACCTCTCATTTGTGGCCAATCCTGCTCCGCGACAAACACTCTGGTTCAAGAATAATAACAAACCGGCCTAGATCCACGGATTATGGCTCTTCAGGGTCAGTGGGCGCATGATGACTTTCATATTTCTTCCCTCGAAGCACACCTTCCATGTGCCAAACCTCCGGGGGCTATTTGACATTTTGCAACATCGCGATTCCCGATAAAGGTACGCTGGGTAGGACCACTCCTACGCCCAGTCGGTGTGAGTTGTCTCCAGCAGATGACGGGCCTCACATACTCGGGGGAGGGATTGATTGCTTGAGGATTTGTAATGCACTTTTTAATGAGCCAAAACCCCCGATTAACGCACACACACACAAATAATCATTGATAATCGGACGTTTCTATGTTCAATGACTGTTTCTAATATAAAATACGATTCATCATCAAACTGTCTAAATCCGTCATTCATGTTTTACAAAATAAATGTAATTATCTTCAGGCTTACACTTTTTAAATGGTGGTTGGCTCCATTACACGTAAACTGTCAAATCTATGAATAGTTTCATATTAATTTATAAGTTCATAAGTTTAATTGCATATTTAAGTGTGCCTGGAATATATTCCAATATATGGGTATTCCATTAGGCTAAACGTAACGGATGCATAAATTGGATCAAAGATAAAGAAGAGAAAAATAAAGCATAAATAGACATTTACTAATTCAATGAGAAACTTTCTCAGAACGTACAAACAATTAGAGAAAGATATTTTAGTTTCTATTGTAAAGAGAAACATTGAAAGTGAAACTTAACGAAGCTAACTAGTACAAAGGAAATAGTGTCGTTAGCATTTGACCTTGCATAATATTGCATTCAACGCAGGAAAGTAGTTAATGAGAAAAAATATGAATCGTTTTTTAATGAAGGAATTGAAAATTTCCGACAAAAGATAGAATAAATTATTATCTTAATTATTGGAATGTGTTGATTGGAAATGAAACCGCACTTTCTAGTCTCTAAGTTCCAACTGACTTTCTAGTTGTTGCCAGTGCTTAAGCACTTCTTAAGAAGTAACTCGCAACTCACCTAAGAATAGATGAATGGATTATTGATCCAAATAAAATATATATATTCCGATTACAATTTTAAATTCCGCATAACGTAAACAGTTGTTAATTCTTTCAAAAAATTATAGCACAGCTTATAATAATTATACCGATAGAATTCCAGCAGCCCCACAATAATCCTAAAAATCCATGCAGAATTTCACACTGTAGGTCGTTCCACATACCATTTGGAGTGGATCGGCAGGAATCGAGTTATCGTAAGTGACTCTCTTTATATTTCACTAACTACCTACTGCTACTGCTAATGTTGTTTTTAAGAAAACTAGTCAGACAATTAGACCTGTTTAAGTTTTTTACCAACGGATACATAGACGTTGCCACCCTGGCCTAGCCTAACCAGTATAGAAGTATCAAGATTCATTCAGAGGTATCGCCACGAAATAAATATTGACTGATCTTGGTTTGAATCGAGCCAACATTGCTCCGAAAGTTATCCGAAAGGAATGTAGTAAATATATAAAAAGTCAGAGAGCTTAAGGAGAAGACATTAGGCAAGTGTCATCAAAATCAGTAGAGCCACTTTGAAGCTACAGTCTATAGAAAAACAGGTTTTTCGAAAATTGAGCAGCCACTATTGCCCATAGTGTGGGTCTGATTTAGTACATAGGCATCGAGAGACGAAACCCAAAAGAACAAAACAAAATCGTCCACCCATTCAAGAGATAATCGTGGCATAGATGCACACCCACGCACATTGATCCACTGAAAACCGGACATCGAAATTTTGACCCAATTACTATACTTTCCTCGCCTAATAGCGATAGGAAAGTAATTTATCAAACGTGCAAACTGCTTATCTCACGTTTCTTCATTTACAGTTCCGGAAATGATAATAACAGCCAACACGGCCTTCCATAATTCCATCCAGACCAAACTCAGCGTAAGAATAGGGGTTGGAGGAAGATACCGAACCGATACCAGACAATCACAGGTGAATCGGAATCGCTAAGCAAAATACCGACCGCACTAGTGAAACCAAGTTAATTAGCTGTTGGAAGATAATATCCTGGTGCGGTCATCCTGCAGGAAGATCTTACGTCCATGTCCTCATTGTAGGGAAATAAATCCAGGTATTGTGTTGCGCGCGTGCCTCGGAGGGAAACGCGATGTAATCTTTAGCGTGTTGCACGATTTCTGCGTCAGCTCCTTTATATTCCTTACGGCTGTCTTATAATTTATTTTTAACTCCCCCTCTCCCAAAAAAGTTTTAGATTCTAGATTCTCATAGTATTTCTTTTTTTTTGTCCTATCGAGTGTAAACACTATGATTGTAATAATAAATTATTGTTTAAGATATCCGATTGTGAGACAGATGGATAGGTTACTTTATATTAGAATAAATATAAATACAATTCGTGTTCACTTCACAAGTCCAATTCTAGCAAGGTCAAGGTTTTGGGGATGATCCTCCATCATCAGCACATTTTTCATTCTCCATGTATATAATTATCCATATTCTATTTTGTCATATAGTATCAATAGGAATCATCAGCGCATACTCAAATTTTGTAGAGTTACAGTATACCACACAGTAAGTGTGTACATAGTAAGTACAGCATACCACTCAGTCTAAGCCATCTCTTTGTTCTTTTAATTTTTGAGCCAAATTAGGTCTATATGCAAGTTTCAGGGCCGTGAGAAGAAAATATCACACCAAAGATCACTTGAGGATATACTTAAAAGCAATCCCTACAAGTGTCTTAACTATCATCTAACTGTCGGGATACAGGATTTGGAACGGAAAAATCGTACTGCGTATGCGCTCGACAATAAGATGGTAGTAAAGACACTTGTTGGAACTGACCTTCAATTGAGAATGATGAATCTATGAAGGAACATACTGTAAAATAATAATAAATAAAATTTAATCATAAATAAAATAAGTTTCAAATAAATATTAAGAAGAAATAAACATAATTTGCAATATATTATTTCTATTAAAAATGAATAAATAGTAACCGATATGATGATATTCTCATCGACCCCCAAAACAATTATAAGCTATATAGTATTTCTTCTCCAAATTTGTATAATTGCTATTGCTGAGTAAGACATAGAGGTCACAGAAATACTAAAGATACAGCACAATCACGAGTCCGTTGACTCCTTCGGCTGGATGAACTATCGGACCTTCTCATCTCCTTGTGAACTGTGTCACGAAGTACCAGCTGGCTCTTTGTAATTTGTAATCTTCAAGATTCTGTCTAAACATCCACACAGATAACTTTAACATTAACAGCTTTATGCTGTAACCCTGAGAACTTGAGAATGAAAAAATATACGTGAATGGTGTCTCATCTAAAATGATTCAATCTCAAATATCTGGAATACCATTAAACGTGCCATTAAAGATAGAATGGGTATCTAATTTTAACATTACTAGAACGATCTTTATTTTTTTTTGTTATTATATTTATTTTCATAAAGAATTTTGGGTTTCTTATTAAATTGACAATTAAATAACATAGTTTAAAATACTAAATGAATCGTGAAGATCCCTGTTTTCTTTTTAAAATAGTAAATGTATTTTTTATAAGTTAAGCCTCTTTATGCATTCAGTGGTTTCAAATCTCATGATACAAGCGTGAGCAGATATATTATTATCACTTTTTCTGAATTTACAGAGAAAAAATAAAAAATAAAAATAAACCATAAAAAAAAAAATTGCTTAGAAATAAATATTTCTATTTGTTTTTTTCCATATTGACCCTGCTTCACTGGATTTCATGCCTATGAAATCTTTTAATAGTAATTTCAAAAACATTAAGGAATCTAATTTCTCACAAGATATCGCCTAAGATTTTTTTTTTTTTTTAAATGTTGTTTGCTTTAGGTAATTTTATTTTGATAACTGGATTTTGTTTAATAATAATTTTCCTTCAAATCCATTATACCAAATTATTGCAATAAGTTAAATTAAATTCTGATTTAATTAAAAAATTACAACTTATAAAATAATGTTTTTTTTCTTTCTATCGATTTAAGTAATGTTCCATAGGAAATGATCAATTTACAAACGGATTTCTTATTAGAAATATTTTTTCAATTTTAGAATTTCGCATAAATATGAAATTTATCTATAAAATATTGATATACACATACAAATAAAAATTAAATTTAATGTTAAATGTTTGTTTGTTTTTTAATAAAACAGGTGAACGCGCCTAATTATCTGTTATACAACTATTAGGTTTAGCATTTCATTTTATAAAAATAATAAATGTCAACCATTTTAATATACTAAAAAAAAAAATCACGTTTTTTTATGGAAATTTAGTTTGGTTTTTGAAAAAGAAGATCGAATTTTGATTAGGTCCCCCATGTTTTTTTGTATTTTAATCTATCGTGTGAAAACTAAGTTGTGGAAAAAAAAAGGAATTTCTTTTAAAATTTACGATGTTTTGTTTTATATATTATGAAAAATAATATTCAATTAAGATCATAAAATAAGAACAGTCTCATTCTACTAAAAATTAAATTCTTAACTTTCGAAAAAATTTAATAAATAAATAAAAACTTGAAAGAAACTCTCTGCTTCTAAACACACATACATACAAAAAGAAAAAAAAAAGAAAAGGAGAAACTTGGTGTTGCCTCATTTAAAAAGAATATAAATAGTTTCAAACACAAGATGAAAAATTACACAGTTTGGTAGAGAAAGCCCAACCTTCTTTGGGTACTTAAAAAACGTGAAATTCAAGAATGCATAACACAGGGCAACAGTGATTTTGCCGAATTGACTCCATTTTGATAAATACATAATCTTACATTTAAAGAAAAAACAATTTTTTTTTGTGCAGAGAATTATTCAAACAAAAAGACTATCATTATTTGTTTCTTTAGAGCCAGATGAGGAAAAAGAGGGATTTTTGAAACGCATAGCAAGTTTCAAAAAAAATAATAATAAATAAAAGTTTGTAAAGCTCAAAATTTGTTATATATTTATTAAAATATACAACCATTTTTATTTGAAAATAAAAACAGAATTATAGATGACAATTAAATAGAATTAGTCGAATGAGAACCAACATTTTTTCATAAAAAAATAAGTCAATTTGAACAAAGCAGCTATATATACGTCGTGTACCCTAGTGCATTTATGTATTTAAATCCACTCCAATACCTATCTATATATTGCATACCTAAGTATTTCAGTCTATATATCAAAGATATATATATATATATCTATATATATATATATATATATATATATATATATATATATATATATATATATATATATTATATATATACATACATTAGGGCACAAAAAAATTAAAATTTGGTCAAGTACACCTCTCGAAATTGGTTATCTCCCGATCTCCGGCAATCGACATATTAGCACAGTAGAGATATCATTTAGGATTGTAAAAAATATAGTAATGTTGATTTGGAGGTGTATATGGATGTGTTCAGCGTGTTTCGCCATCTTGAAAAACCATTAAGAATAAGCTTTTTTTCAGTTTTTTCAAAATAACTCACCTTCAGAACATTTAAGGTAAAAATGTAACATTATCAATTCTAAAGAACGATAAATTTTCTGCAAGTTTTGTATGCAATATTTTCTTTAAATTCAGAATGCCTACTGAGATACGGAGCCTCATCTCTACGTAGCTAATAAGCCAATTGCCAGAGATCGGGCAATTGCCAATTTCGAGATATGTACTTGACCGAATTTAAAAAAATGTGTGCCAAATGGACGCAGAATATGATGCTCTATAACTTTTATTCTATGATTTTTTTTCTCCCAGAGTACTCATTACCAAACTACAGACTCATAATTAGTACTTTCGAACACACCGCTTAAACCAAATTATTACAATATTTTGTAGTACGCATTAGACTCAAAATTTAATGTTCTTTAATTTAATGTACAGTAATTTTTTCGAAAGAATGCACCGTTTAGAAATTGTAGATGAAAAACCAAAAGTAGTCCTAAAATTTCGAGTTCATTTGGCCGCCATTTTTTCCTTAGCGTGATCCGACAAGCAGATTCCTATTTTTTTAAATTCTAATACTAAGTTAATTCAAAAAATAGCTATCAAAGTTTTCTTCAGCTAATGACCATTTTTTTTACAAGCTCTAGGAGGATGAGGTTGACCACCAGCAACAGAAGGTCGATCTAATACTTTTCAATTTATAATTTTCCAATATTGTCCAAATCCGTTGGCATTTACTTAAAATCTTTGCATTTATTCGTTGAAACAACTTTGATTTATTCGATGGAACAAATATGTAATATACAGCTTTAGCTAATTGTAAGACATCTATCTTAGAAATTCCAGAATTTTAAAAATTGATTTCGAACTTCTTAGTTCTAATTTTTAATGCTATTGTTCATTTTTACGTCCTTAAGTCAATCTAAAATATATTTTGATAAAAAAAAAAATTGCAAACTTATAACATATAAAAAATATTATTACCAGAGTTGGTCAACTGCTCTGTTATGCAAAAACAAAATAATAAAAATATTGCATTATCAACGTAGATCATATTCCTTCCAGGGCTGGATCTATTTGCCCAATACATTCTATTGCACAAATACATAAATGAATACATAACATGAAGTATATATTCGGCCAATTACAAACGCTACAAGGCCAGCGACTTTCGTCAGTGCTACAGTTATGGCCATTTAACCATTGCAAGATTGGAATGCGGGGCAACAGTCAATGGCATTTAGTTGCTAAATTCCAAAATAAATTTATTTTAAAAATATTTAGTCCAGCTAAGTTACCAGGCAAAAAAACATGAATAGTTAGGGATAGTAAATGCACTAAATATTTTTTAAGTAATAGATTAAAAAATGAGAAAATCGACGTACCAGCAGTACTCGCATAAAAAAAAAAAAAAAAAAAATGTTTTTCTGGATTGGACTACTACTAATTTATTCAAGTAGCTATTCAGTTTTTTGATTGAATAAAACTTTCTATCCTCAAATATTGTCTTTATTCAAATCACAAACGTTTTCAGTAGGCCAAACGATCACTTTCTAATATTCTAAAATGTCACAGCGAATTTACAAAAATTCTATGCCGAAACTTTTATTTTGATTTAACACTAATAAAGCTAGGTAGCGCTATCTTTTCGCTACCTTTTCTTAGAGAGATTCCTTAGAGCATAGGTTCTTAACTCTTAAACGGGCGGTGGCCATATTTGTTCCACCTATCAAAAAGCGGGAATATTACGTTCAAAACAGTTTGGTTACATTCCAGCTGATGGCAGAAGCTACAGAAAAATGCATTTGAATGCCTAGAATTGTTTGTTAGCGTACTCGAGCCGAATTTCGTTTTTGGTGGTCAGTACCCATTTGAGGTAACAGCATCAATCAGGAACGTTCAATGTAGTTGAAAATTGTTTTCAGTTTCTTCATTTATTAATAAATTTTTCCACGGCAGATTGGGAAGTTCTTTAATAATTTCAAATAGTATTAGTGCAATTTTTATTTCATTTTGAATTGTGAAAGGAATGAAAACAATGAAAGGAACTTGCCGAAAATAATTTTTTTTTTTTTATTCTTTTTATTCTGCTGTATAAATTCATTGTTATATTCTATTATAATATTTATGATTACTTGGATTCAATTAAAAAAAATAATGAATTTTTTCTGTTATAATCGTCTATTTATTTATCATGGAGATACATTGAACTGGTAAAATTGTCCCAGCTTGACGTAGCTTTTATTTTTTA
This sequence comes from Rhaphigaster nebulosa, assembly GCA_948150685.1. Lineage (NCBI taxonomy): Eukaryota > Metazoa > Arthropoda > Insecta > Hemiptera > Pentatomidae > Rhaphigaster > Rhaphigaster nebulosa. Next base: position 211,088,315 of record OX411306.1, on the reverse strand, counting down.
TCGTTATGTGTATATATTGAAGTTTTTAGTCCATATAATTAGTTGTAAGTGTATTGAGCTTTTTTATTCTTTTTTTATGTTTTATTTTTATCATCAAAATATGCTTTATTTATTTATTTTTTTTCATAAAGCGAAGAAAAGAAAATATATATATTTAATTAGTTTTGTGCTTGTAGGTGCACTATATACACGTTGTATCTAATTAAATAATTAAATAACAACTATGAAAACAATTAAGTGAAATTTTATACTCCTCAAATTTCACAGGCACAGGTCATATGGATGGGGAGGAAACTTTTTAACAGTTTTTAAATGTCATTCCTCATTGCTAGGACCAATATCCATTGTATTAAAACACACAGAAATTTTAACCATTTATTAAAATAACCATCGATATATGATTACCAATATTTACTAGTGCTTATGAGATTATTGAGCCAAAAAATAAGTAAGAAGGTCGTAAAATGCCTAAAGACTCAGGCACAAAGAGCGCGATCAGTCGTGGCGATCTGCGATCTCAGTCCGCAGTGAGCTGGCGATTTAATGTATTACTATTTACTGCACTATACATGTCTCACAGGAAGCGATTTATCACAGTGAGTCAATCTTGAACGAGCCCGGCAGCGATCCATTTCTACACAGCTGGAGCGATCAAGAGAGATTTAAAAACCTAAGCAGGGCAGTGTTTTTTTATTCACTTATTCTCGTGATGCAGTTCTATAATTCGAATTGTCTGCCAGGTTTAGTGAAATACATTATTTTAATAATTGTTTTTGAAAAAATATTAAATTTAAAAAAAGAATTGTAAGAATATTTTTTTTTTTAAATATTCACAAAAACGTTTTGCCAAATTCAGGATTAAAAAAAGCGAATTATTATAGAGGCAAATTATGCATATATTATAAGAACAAGAATAAGATTCTTCGGTATATTGATTATTATTAATTAATCAAGAGACGATATGAAATAAATCCAAGTCATAGATATTAATTGAATCAGCAGTTTGAAGAAGGGAACAAGCGCCAGAAAATCTAAATTCATATTTTTTTATCATATATTTGATTTCATATAGACGCTTATTGTATAGTATAAAAAAGAAACAAAAATGACTCTTATGCCCGTTTAAACGGACCTACAAATATTCGTTCGTTTGAAGAAGGGAACATATCCAGGTTTGGTTTCCTCATTCCAACTGATACTGAATGCCAGAATGCATTCAGTATTTTGTACAGCATTAATATTAAAGCCATGTTTCGTTTGACTTCTTCGATAACTGAAGGCCAAGCTATCTAAATATATAAGATACTGCAGTAATGCTATAACTGAAAATGTTCGTGCTTTCATCGATGAATACATTAAAGATTTTCCAGGTAAAGAAACACACTAAAGCAATAAACATATAAAGTGCTTAAGTGCCGAACTTAACAGTTAAACCATGCACGAACTCTTTTGTAAAAAAACATTCTAATCTCGCCGATAAATTCCGCATCTTAGCGATAATGCGAAGCGAGCTTGTGTTGTGGAGATCACACATTTTTGTCTTGCTAAAAAAAATTATAACAAACAGAAAGAAATATAAACTCTTTGTTCCAATGAAAGGAAGATCTGATAATTGGACAGAATTTACTCACCACAACAATACGTTGATTTGATCAATCATCCTAAACTTTAAGAACTGGTGGCCTATGTTTGATAAAAAAAAAACTAAGTCCCTAACAAAGTATCCATTTTCAATATCCAAGTACAGACAGTTAGAATACTCCTTATCAAAAGGCTATCTGACCATATCCGAGTTTTTTGATGGTTTGTTGAAAAATACTTTCTTGTTGCCAAAGCCTAACACAGGAGTGCCCTAAATTCCAACAGAACAAGCTTACAGTGAAAAACTCCCAATAAAAGACAAAACGATGCAGGATATACGCAAGATAGTTACATAAATACAATGTGAGTATAAATCATTTTATGAAGAAGTGTTGATTAGCCCAACTATTACGGCAACAACAGCAGATGACATTGAAAGTGAAGTGTAAAATATGATTTTCACTGTACATAGTGCTACATAATGCTTTAAAAAACATGTAAGTAGTGTTGAATTTACTTTGTTTATTGTATTCGTAATGTTTTGAGAAAATAAGAATATTATTGTTTACTTCATAATAGATTTTTATAAGTAGCTCATTATCAATTTGAAGAAGGGAATAAATCCACTCGTTTTAATATTGTATTACTTCGTTTAGAACAGATCAGCCGATCTATCCAAAGTATAGAAAGTGGTTTAAAGAAACTACCATTAAAGTTTGGTAAAGATATAGTAACAAATAAGAAAAATAGAACGATTATCCTTATTTCCCGAAAAAGTAGTTTTTGGATTCGTTCCCTTCTTCAAACTGCTGGTTCAATTTTTACTCAGGATTTGATGGCATTGGCCATGAGGAGCGATTCATGAAGAGCCAAACACAGGAAGAGATAGAAGCGCAGAAGAGCCGCTGTTGGAAATGAGTACAGGAAACAGGTTGGGACGGCTTTCTCCGAAAGATTGGACTCTTTTTGGAACAATGTCCTCAGGTGAGCAGAAGAGGAGTGTCCTTAGCAAAGTATCCAAGGTCAGTTCTCCAGTTGGCCTACAGTCGCCATCTTCATATGATCCTGACTGTTGTAACAAATTTACGTGTACTTAAAAACCGCCCAGTTTAAGAAAATGAGCGAGTGCATTAGTGGAGGAGAAGAAATAAAGACAGAATGGTATTTCTTAATATTTTTGAGAAATTTAATGATCTTTTCCCGAATAAATATAAAATTAACTGTTAATATGTATTAAGCACTTATAAATTTTGCAATATGGGTATTTTTCACTTAACTTGCAAAAATCACTTGTTTGTTTTTCCTATCTTTTTTTTAACATTAGGCATTATTAATGTAAAAAGAAATCGGTACGCATTTTTTTCTTAATCACATTTTTTTCAAACAAATGAACAGGAGATTGATGGACATTGGCGTAGCTAACCAATTTTGTTAGGCAGAGGCCATGACTCGCTAGCGGGTTGTAGTGCCAAGAAAAGAAGAAGAACCAATTTTTTTAAGGGCGAAGGGCTCGGTTTTTCAAAAAATTTCACCCTGACCCCTTTCTGGCTCCATTTTGACAGGTCCAATACATAGCATAACACGTCGCCTTGTAAGTCCGAAGTATCAGTCCTCTGTGTTGATTAGCACGGCAATATAGCAAGTTATCTGAAAAATACCCATATAATAGATTGTTGGTTATCTAGTAAGTTAAATAGATGTTTTTTCCTGAATTTCTTAATATCACTGAATGCGAGTAGAAGTATCAGTATATGCCACTAAACTTCAGATATTTTTTGTCTTTATAATAATTGAAGACTACGGGGAAAACCGGCGTTGTCCTAAACATCTTAATGAGAGAAAAACGAAATTCAAAGTTTGACATTGACTTTTATATCATCTTGTAGCAAGTTTTCGAACCTATTTTTAACTTGTACAGAACCGTTTTTGCATACTTTTACCCGCCAATAACTCAATTTTGGAAAAAAAAAATGTGACCGCCTGTTTTTTGCTTGTATTTTTTCAATTTTTATTAATTAAAACAATTTTTTCATGACATTATTAATTAAATTGTGCGTCTGTAAAAAGAAATTTTCATTTTAGTAATATTTTAAAAAAGAATGTTGATCGTGTTTCAATATGTATTCCATAGTCTATTCCTAACTATTCGATATTTCCTAAGAATTCAGTGATAGCATCCGATAAAAGAATCATGATTGATATTGGACACATTAGATCTCGATTCAGGTTTTTCTTTGAATCATATTGGGCATGTTTTAGGAAAGCATTTGTCAGTAATTTAATACATGATATTTATATAAAACTGCAATGTTAATTGTTCTTATTCAAGTAATTACTCTGATTTCAATACGATTATATAAATCTAATAACCAAGTGGCATTTCTGCGAATTTTCTTTCGTACCTATGTTACAAGATCATTATAAATTTAAGATCACTAAAATGTTTCTTACTTACGTTTATATTTTTCTAGGACTGATTTTTCTTTATTTTTTTCTTACTTTTTTTTATCACTTTGTTCATTTTGTTTAGCAGTTCTACGTTACATAGTTTCCTTCTTTTTTAAAAAAAAAAACATAAGTTGGTTATAGTTTGTGAATTTCATTTTTAACTCATTTAATATTTTTGCAATAAGTACTATGTATCTTTAAGTTATGTAATTATAGTTATTTTGGTGTATAAAGCACTACTTTGTTTTGTTTTACCACCTGTAATTGGGCTTTAGCCTGTTGGTGGATGCTGTTAATAAATAAATAAATTATAGTTATCTTTAACCATTTGTTGTCACTCTAACTCGTTCAGAATCACAATATGCAGGTCTCATCTTCTTAGGAAAATGACGATGATTTGCTTATAACGATGCATCCACAGCTTTAAATGGATTAAAAAAAAAAAAAAAACTATACAATTCACCTTTTCGCAGTTCTGTCCTACGAGTTATTCCAAAAAAAAAATATCTGAGACTAATAAGCAATTACTCTCAATATACGAAAATGTCAACTGTGCATAATGAAACCATTTCATCGCAAAGGATACAGCCCAGATAAAAACGATTCAATTCTAGACTAGAAAAAAATCTGTAAAAAAGAATTTTCTCTGAGCGTAGTTCAGTGCTGTGTGACACGACTGGAAAGTACGAGAATTGACCTTTTCTCAACAATCATACACTAAACCATCAACTAGAAAAATCAAATTAATTTTTTTAAAGAATTGAAGAGATGAGTGGATGAAGATGTTATGTTACAAATTTAATGATTTGAGAAAATGATAAAAGTTTTTTTTTTTATGTGCGTCAGGTAATATTTTAAAGACATAATATATCCAATTCATAGAGAAACCATGCGATTAATTAAAAATCTCGTGTTTTAAGTTATATGTATTACAAGGTGGTGATGAGCATGTAACACTTTCATTCCTAAGAAAATATCGGTTATCTTAAATTTCTTTACATAGCACCTTCCTCCTCTCGTGCTCAATTACTATTTCATCATTTTATTTATTTGTATTACATTATATATTTATTTTTATCTTGGTAGGACGAGCCCTAACAGATTTCCTACAATTATACCGAAACTGATTATAGAGCGAATAATAAAAGTTGGTGAAATAAATACAGCCAAATACTTTTAATTGATAATTCAGTCTATACCTAAATATAAGAAAATTGTAGTAAAAATAACATATTTATTTAATGTCTACGTTTGAGCCCACTTTAAAGACCTTATTCAGGGCTACAAAGAAAAGATGTTTAGTTGACATCTGCATGATAGTATAGAAGGATCAATCTAATTAGGGATTGATAAATTATTTGCCACTTCTTTAATTTTGTTTTAGATAACAGCTTAATGAAAACCTAAGGACTCTATGCTGTCCCCCAAAACTCATAAGGATGATTACAACGACCTTTCAGTACAGTAGAGGCGTAGTCAAAGTCCAAGGAGAATTGTCCGCTGACTTCGCGATACAAAAAGGAGTGAAACAGGGAGATCCCTTATCCCCAGTGTTGTTTAATATGACGCTAGAAATAATTATTCCGGCAATGTGAACAAGGTCTGACGGTTGCATCTATAACAGAGAGACACAAAACCTCGCGTTTGCTGACGATTTGGTGATACCTGGGACAAAACCAGATGCACTTTCCGAAGCATACAAAAAAAGTGAAGAGGCAGCAAGTAAAATTGGGCTCAAAATAAACGGAAACAAAACCAAGTACATGATTTCATCCAAAAGAAAAACGACTGGTGGATCTCTGATAATAGGAGGATACAGTTTCGAAAAAGTGTCAAAATTCAAATATCTAGGCACAATTATTAGAGAAGACAATAAAATAGAAGAAGAAATAAAAGCAAGAATCCAAAATGGCAACAAATGCTATTGGTCACTGAAGGAAATTCTTCTAAATCGAGATGTATCCCGAGAGATCAAAGTTAGGTTGTATACGTTACCGGTAGTAACGTATGGGAGTGAAGCTTGGACCCTTACGAAGCAAATGGAGAGATTATTGAATACGTGGGAAAGGAAAATCCTAAGAAAAATATATGGCCCAACCAAAGTCGAGAATGCATACAGGATTAAAACAAACGCAGAACTCAGAAACCTATATGAAGAACAAGATTTGGTCTCGTGTATCAAAAAGGGGAGGATCAGATGGTTAGGACATGTCCAGCGAATGGATCAGGAAAGACTCCCTAGAAAGATAATGGAGGGACGCCCAATTGGTAAAAGAGAAAGAGGTAGACCCAGGCTGCGGTGGTTGGAAGATGTAGAGGCTGACCTAAGGCTTCTGGGAGTGACGGGGTGGAGAAGAGCTGCAGAGAATCGATCTCAGTGGAGGAGAATTGTTGAGGAGGCCAAGGTCCTTCATGGACCATAGCGCCGTCGGAGATAGATAGATAATTTTGTTTTATTGAAAACTAGTTTCGAATATTATACATTCATCTTCAGTTCTAAAAACACAAAAATTAAAAAATAAGCAACAACAAAAATTAATTAATTATAATACCAAACTATATTTTGAATAGCTTATTTTTGAAGTTTTGTGTTTTTTTAGAACTGAAGGTATGACATTCGAAACTAGTTTTCAATAAAACAAAATTATAGAAGTGACAAATAATTTATCAATCCCTTATTAGAAAAGATATTTGGTAAATTATTTATTGCTAGTTCAGAAACTCAAGGTTTTGTTTTAGAATCATCCAATGATAACCTAATAATAGTTTTTGTCTAATTTTTCTTCTTTATTTCTTGCAATCATTAATTATTTAAATAAAACAGCCGAATGTGCAGTATCCTGCGTTTCTTCGGTCAAATTCTGGCGACCTTAACATTTTCATAACAGCAAATTAGAGGTCTTTGCCAGAATTAAATCTGGAAAGACGCTGCTTTGGTCCAATCGTATCCTAAACGAGCACCTAGCATTTTGGGAATAAATCTGGCAATCAAAGCACAATGGTGTCCAAACACTTCTAAAGAATATGTTTCTGACGTTGCAAATATTAAATTTAAAAAAATGCAATTGCATTCAAAAGTATTTGGTCATTCCTTTCACATTTTTCCTCTAATAAATATCGTGCTAGCCTTGAAGTATAACCGTCAACATATTTAGGACACTGTCAGTTATAAGGATATGGGACAGGACAGGAATCCTATATTCCAGCGACTCTGTACGTAGCTAGTAGTAATTGCCTTTAGCCGTTCCTTTGACCTCGCCCGATTTACGGATTCTTGTTAGTGAATTGCCGTCTGTGAAGGGGAGGTGTTTTAATATCTGCAATTTCGTTAGTGAATGTAAAGTCCACCAACTTGGCATTGCTCACATAAGTTCAATTGGTTTTACGTTAGAATACACTTGGTTTTAATTAAGAACGAACAAAAAAATCCCGATAACCTCCCTTTCACGATGCTTCCAATACATTAATTAGTATAAATTACGCTCCAATATTTACGTAATAAATGGATTTATTCTGAAATTCAATTCGAAATCGCAGATCTCATCCCTAAATTGCAGAATTAGAGCAAAGCAACTCTTCGAGCAAGAGCGTTCTTGGAATGCCACAACAATATAACATTGCTTCCAAATATATTATGTTCTTTATAAGCCATATTAAAAGAAAATCTCTCCATGGTTTCTCGACTTAAACAATAATCCTCCCGTACCCATGATGAGTCTAGTGGGGAGGAAAGAGTAGATATGTTTTGTTCTTGAACTTATGGCATATAACTTATTTCTTGGAAGCCGTAACAGGCTCTGATCGCGAGTTTTAGTCAGATAATGATTTTATGACTGATTGTGAATACATATAGGAAGTTTATGTCAAACTACGATCTCCACTCCGATTAAAATCTCCAATTTTCTACTCAGAATAAATTTGCAAAATTGGTAAAAAGCCAGATGGTCTTATTTTAGGTCGTTACAAAAATCTTTATTCATTAGTGTCTTTGCTGACATTAAAGACTATATTTTAATCCTTATTCGACTCTCATGTAAATAAAGCTTATATCGTTGTTTACTTTGACTAATCCTTTATTTAACTATGTAAACCAACTGTCTCTACCTTTCATTACACGCATAATTCACTGTATATTCTCTTAACTTTACACCCTCCCTTAATTTACTTAAATACCCTTTACTTTTCCTCAAGAAAATTCATTTTCCTATAGAATACTATATTAAAGACCTCGGGGCAGGGATGTTGAAAAAGTATCGATATATGGATATTTAAAAAAAAAAATTTACATCTAAATTTTGTCAGATATTTTTTCCCAATGTATCGTAAAATCGATATTAAAATTTCATTATAGAAAACCGCATCATCGAAATAAAAAAATCTGAAAGGACGGCGGATACGATAAACAAAGAACCATAAATACTTGTAGTGAGGTGTTTTCGTGTCTATAGTGACCATTAGAGGAATGGGATGTCGAATTCAAAATATCGATATCTTGATAATATCGTCGTAAAAATATCGATATTTAAAAATATCGTTAATATTTTTATAAACTTAAAAAAATAAAGTCTAAACAAATTGGTGGAAGATTAGGAGATAGCCTGTTTCTTGATATTAGCATCCTGCTGGAAATTTTTAATAATTTTTAATTTTAATTATATCTTTTCAGAAATATCGATATTATAAAAATAATATCTTAATTATATTGGCATAGAAATATCGATATTTTAAAAACAATATCTTAATTATATCGCTCCAGAAATATCAGTATTTTAAAAACTATTTATTTATTATATCGGTAGAGAAATATCGACTAAAATAAATATATAAATATAAAAACTATATCTCAAATATAGCGATCCAAGAACATCAATAATCAATATGTGTGTGTATCTTTAACAGATTAAAAATATCGAACTACTATTTCGATATATCAAATATATTCATATATATATATATATATATATATATATATATATATATATATATATATATATATATATATATATATATATATATATATATATATATATATATATCGAAATAGTAGTTCGATATTTCGAGCCTCGAAATTTTTAATCTGTTAAAGAGACACATTCATATTGATATTCTTGGATCGCTATAATTGATACATATACATATATATATATATATATATATATATATATATATATATATATATATATATATATATATATATATATATATATATTTAATTGATACATATATTATATTTATATTTTTATAAATACATAATTTATAATAAATACATTTTTATATTATAAATATATTTTAAAATATATATATATTTTTTCCCCCGATTTTCATTTCGGTGTCACCTTCGATCAACATTTGTCTGAGAGTTATTCATCAAACATCTCGAAAATCTGTTATTAGCGTTAAACAATTTTAAAGATTCCGTGTACCCTTGCCTCTGAAATCTCTTCTAATACAGAGACGTCACCATGGAAGGGAGTTGGAGGATGGAATCCCCTCTTCTCCCCACCAATAATTTCAAAACCCAAAAGTTTGGAAATCTGAACATCTACATCAAACTGAAAACATTGTTGTAAAACATTTTACTTCAAAGAGCTACTTTAATTTAAAACTAATGTCAATACCTTTCAAGTTAAGAAATTGGGATTTTACTGATACAATGTTGTGTTTGATTAGAAAATAAAACTATGGTTGGGAAATCCGGTCAAAATTGTTGTTGGTAAATTTTATATTTTAACCAATGCACCAACGTTCCTGGTATAATTTAAATTTATTTATTGCTAAACTTCAAATTACAGAGTAAACTTGACTACAAGGACGTCTAATTATGTCAAATTGATTTGTTTTAGGGGTTTTTTCTCCCGGAACAAAATTCAAACTATGCCAATTGATGTCGTTTATATCGTAAAATGTAAACTGTAGTTAAAATATAAGATAAAAAATAAGATAAAGTTAATTACTTGGAAGATATACAAATACTGTCAGCAAACAAATTATTACTCTAAGGCAACTGGTTTAAGTAGTAGTAGAACTCGACGTTACTAATCTGTTAATTTGATATAATTTAAATTTTCAAACTATGATTTTAATTTCAAGGACAGCATAAAAAACGAAGTGATAAATACAGGTTTTATATAGAATATTTAGTTTAATTTCGTTTACGATATTGTATAATGTAGTCGTAAACACTACGGTATCGTTGACAGGAGTTCAGAAATAAAAATCACTGCTCGGTTTAAAACAGGTTTAGTAACTCAACTTTAATAATTTACTCAATAACCCTGACCCGTATTTCGAGCAATTATGAAATTTTAATGAAATTCTTGAGTAAAAGTAGCCAACAGCTTAACGAAATGCGGCATCAACCCAGGAGACGATACGATATTATTGAGAGTTTTTTGGAAATGATATCGAGTAATTATACGATCTTCAAAGCGACGAAAATAGGTACCTGGAGCATATATTAACCCAGGTGAGTCAAACTCAATTTAAACAGGGGGCATTTAACGCAACTGGTAACGTTCACGCAGGCCACATCATATCTACAGATTTTCCTTAAAATTATATTTTAGTGTGAAGATTGAGATATATGGAAAGGATAATTAAAATACATTAAGTAATTAAGTGAATTTAGAGCAATAACCGCTTTAAAAAATTATCTCGAGGGCCGCATGCAGTCCGCGGACCGCCATTTTTGCACCTCTGTCTCAACCGAACACAAGAAGTAGTAGAAGCATCTTAACGAATTATTAAAAAATATATTATTTTTATGATGAATTAGCATTAATTTTATTACACCACATGATATGACAAAAGTGCGAAGTAAGTACATGAAAAAAACAAATTTATTCTCATCTGAAAATACATAAAATGTCATTTTAGTTGCATTCATTAGTTAATTAATTTTATTTATAGTAATTAATTCGTTTTAACAATGTCAGGTAAGTTGTTACGAATGCGGTTCATCCGACTTGAACTCTTGTGATTTTTTCCTTAGGGGTTAACTGAAATTAGGAATGTGAATATCGAAAAAAATATCAATATTTCAATATACCGGGTCTCGATATTTTTAATTTTTTAAGCACCCTTCTTTAAAAGTGGATTCTATCCTTCATCTTCCGTCCTATTTATTTTTATTTTTTATGTTCTAGCAATTTAATTAATGTTTTCATTAATTCATAATATGTAATATTTTTATTATTGACAAATATTAATAAATTAATACTTTTTGTGATAAGCTATTTATGAATATTTAATTGTTGCTATTAAAGCTACTAAAAATCTAAGACTTAATTTATATTATCCTATCCTTCAGTGTTTATCCTATTTATATTATCCTATCCTTTCACTTTTCTTCTTTCAAAGATTAAAAACATCGAGGCCCGTTATATTGAAATATCGATATTTTTCATCGATATATCGAACTAATATTTGAAAACTTTCGAAGATATAAATGGATATTTTTGGTACGATATTTACACCCCTAACCAGAAACCGTTAAGAAGATGGTTGACTTGAACACGACCACACCAAGCCACAAGATTTTTTGGTTCTTTGTTTGTCGAACCCTTCGTTATTTGTTTATTTTTTTTTTTTTTTACATATCGGTTTTAATTAATTCATTATTTGATTGCTTTAAATAAAATGGCATTATGCTTTCAGATGAGATTATAAAAAAAGTCAGTTCTTTTTGCAACACACTTTACAAGTTATAAGTGCTTTTCTCAATTATACTGAATGTAATCTAAAGGCAAATCAGTTTGATTTTGAATTTGTTTTTTTAACAAAAACTAATAATAAAGTATTTTAATTAATGAGATTTTTCACTGATCAGAGCCCTCTCAACCCAAACGCATTTTCGACCTTTGGTCTGTGATTTTGTCTGTTTTTTAGGGTTTTGTCCCTTGACGCCTGTGTACCAAATAAGGTACCCTGTGCGCAATAGCGGCTGCGCAAGTTTCGAAAATAAATTTTCTCTATAGACTGTATAGAATCAAAATGGCTCAAACGATTTTGATGAAACTTGCCTATATATTTCTCCTTAAAGCCCTTCAACTTTTGATATATATATATATATATATACATCTAGGAAAAAAGTTCTGAAGGAAAGAAAACTTTATCTGTGCATAGCTCAAAAAGTATATATTTTGTATCCAATAATCTCTTGTCCAATAATCATTCGAAAGGCAATTAAATTTCCTACAAAACAAAAAAATTAAAATCATCTGAATCGGAGCAATATTAGCAAAGATGCGGCAGAGATGAGTACACTTCTTACTCATGTTTTATTAAAAGTATTCTGTGCATGATGCCATGTAAAACCGTTTATTCAAATATTGCAAATGCTCATTTGAGTGATAATTACATTGCTTACAACGCAAAAAAAAATAAATGAAAAATTTAATCGGACCAATATTAGTGAGGAAACAGCAGTAGAGGGAAAACAGGGGAGCTGGCACACTTTTTTGAGCAGCCAATCAGAAGCCAGCATTTGGTCACGTGACCTATGGCGGGAAATTTGAATTTGAATTTTTGCCTCGACCTAACCTTAACTACCACGTGGTCTTGCCTCGACCCTACCTTAACCACCACGTGGTCTCACCTCGACCTAACCTTAACTATTAGGCCACGCCCCTTTTTGGTCACGTGACCCTTATGCCCCGCCCCTTTTTAGTCACGTGATCCAGTCACGTGACCCGCGGCACCTACTGGTCTATGCTCCGCCCGCATATTTTAGTCACCTGATCCAGTCACGTGACCCATGGAACCTCCTGAACTATGCTCCGCCCACAAGATTTACTCCCTCCACCCATTGAAGGATCAGGTACCCATCTTATAGAGCATGAGTGTACCCGTTTGTTTTTTATACATCGTCATTTTGTTTTTCTAATGCCGCCATTTTGTTTTTCTACTGTTTGAGAGACTTGAGGTTTTGTTGAAGGGTTAGGTACCTACCTTATAGAGCATGAGTGTACCCGGCCGCCATTTTGTTTTTCTTACACCACCATTTTGTTTTTCTACTGTTTGAGGGACTTGAGGTTTTGTTGATGGGTTAGGCACCAACCTTATAGAGCATGAGTGTACCCGACCGCCATTTTGTTTTTTATACATCGTCATTTTGTTTTTCTAATGCCGCCATTTTGTTTTTCTACTGTTTGAGAGACTTGAGATTTTGTTGAAGGGTCAGGTACCCATCTTATAGAGCATGAGTGTACCCGACCGCCATTTTGTTTTTCTACTGTTTGAGAGACTTGAGGTTTTGTTGAAGGGTCAGGTACCCATCTTATAGAGCATGAGTGTACCCGACCGCCATTTTGTTTTTCTTATGCCGCCATTTTGTTTTTCTACTGTTTGAGAAACTTGAGGTTTTGCTGAAGGGTCAGGTACCCTCCTTATAGTCTGTAACCTTCCCAACGGTTTTATAATCATAACCTATACGATGAAGGGCCAGGTATCCACTTTATAGGCTGTAACCTCCCCTACGGATATATAATCATAACCTATACGACGAAGGGTCAGGTATCCACTTTATAGTATGTAACCTCCCCTACGGTTATATAATCATAACCTATACGATGAAGGGTCAGGTATCCACTTTATAGTCTGTAACCTCCCCCACGGTTATATAATCATAACCTATACGATGAAGGATCAGGTATCCACTTTATTGTCTGTAACCTTCCCAAAGGTTACATAACCTTTATCTTGTTTTCGTTTTTGTGCAACCTTCTCAATGTTTACGTAATCTTTACAATATTTAACTTTAGCAACATTTAAACAGGTTGGATCATGTATAGACAAGTTGGATGGTGTCTAGGTGAAATACAAATATGGACTTTGAACTGTTTATCTCTAGCATATAAATAAATAGTAGATTTCCTTAATCCTATAACAACTGCTGGACCTTGAGCTGTTTATCTCTAACATATAAATAAATAGCATAGTCCCTTAATCCTATAACAGCTTTTGGACTTTGAACTGCTAATCCCTTTAACATAAATAAATTATAGGGACTCCTTAATCCTATAACAGCTTTTGGACTTTGAGTTCTTAATCCCAAACCTTTCTTATCTCGCTGAAACATAAACAAAACAACTTTTCAATGTACTACGTATTTTTAATGGCTGATAGTATAAGTAATGATCTTAAAAGGATTAACTTGTCAATGTTCTACGTATTTTTATTCTCTCATAGTTAAATAATGGTCTTAAAAGGATTAACTTTTAATCCATTAAGTTCCTATCGAACTTTTAATCTTTAAAATATATTAACAAACCGAAACGATGGTATCACGTTGGCCAAAGAGGTTGCACCTTTTCATAGCTTTGGAATATTTTCAAAGTACACGAGTCGGTATTAATAACTGCGAACATGTCGCAGTAAATTTTAATTAATGAATATTAATTAATACTATTTCTTAATCCCTTAAGGGCTTTTGTACTTTGAGCTGTTAATACCAAAACATAAAGAATGATTTAGGACTTCCGCTAAAAAGTAAACAAATTTAGCTTTCGCAATAATGCTCTATCTCTTAATCCTTCCTTTAAAAGTTAACAATGGACTTTGAACTGTTAATCCTCTATCATTACTCATCTCGCTGAAACATAAACAAAACAACTTTTTAATCTTATGTGTATTTTTATTTTCTCATAGTATAAACTATTAAAACGCCGTAAAAGAATTAAATATTAAATCCTTAAAGTTTTTTTTTATCATTTACAAACAATGATAAAGAGCCTTTTAATCATTTCATAATATCTGGATAGATGACGTCATTATTATTAGCTAAAGTTTTGTACCTTTTTCAGTTCTCAATGTTTACATTTTATGCAATTTTTCCAAATTTTTTACCTTTACCTATCTATTTCTTTATTAAATTTTCTATAACCTCCTCAATGTTTATACATTTTCTGTCCGCTAGGGCGCTGCATCTTACTCCACTCGGGAATTTTCCTGGCTAGTTTACATAATGTTCTCAATGTCTATGATTTATGCAACCTTCCCAATGTTTACGTTTACCGACCTATTTGTTTACGTTTTCTTTAACCTTCCTAATATTTAAATTTTATGTAAATATAGTCTTCTCAACTGATTTTTTGCCTTTCCTAAATTGTTTTTCCCCTTTTCTGAACTTGATTTAATTATAATTAACTACCCTGGTTCCTAATTGCACTCGTATCAGACCTTGCGATATCATCGGCTCCTTTCCGCTACTCTCGGATACCCTCGAAGGAGAGCGGCCGAGCCCCGATCATTGTCCTCGGTGACGCTCGTTCGTCCTCGTTTTTCCTCGGGCCCCCACCTCGATCTCCCTAATCTGCCTTAGGATGCTCCCGATTCGAGAATAACCGAACTCCTCCGGCCTCATATGATCATCCAGAATCACTAGGAAAAATTTGAAAAAATCTCCTCTTCTCACCTGGACTTCTTCTCCTACGGTTCCAACCATTCATTTTACTCAGCACGTAGAGGTCTCTCGTCTGCGTACCCCTTGATCAACTATAAATATTTACATTTTTCATAACTTGAAGTCCCATAATTTTAGTGGTTTTTAGTAATTTTAGCGGTTTTTATTGATTTTAGTCATTTCTTATCAGCTTCTAATGGCAAAATACACTCCGGCAATAATATTATGCTTAATGTTTAACCGAATCCATCATTTTCTTTCAATTCATTGATAATATTTTTTGAGTAGGTCTTTTACTGCTTTATTGGTCTTTTACCTCTAATTTTTAACATAGCTTTATATTTTTTAGTATATTTTAACCAATTTTAGATATTATTTTTTGTTTTTATAATTGATTTTACATGTTACTTTATTGATTTTAGTCAATTTTAATGATTTTAGAAATAAAATAAAACGTTTTATTAGCAAATATTTGTATATAAATCTGTTTTGAGATGATTTATTATCTAGAGTTGATATTATTTGAGAATGTTGATGTAAGATGTGCTATATTTGGTCCCCATTTGTATGATATTATATTGTTGTTTTTTTTTCAATCCTAATGATGCCCGAATTAGCGAAACGTTGACTGATCAGATATTTACTGTTGTCTAAGAGACTCAAAACTTTATTCAGGATTCTTCCAGAAATATACTGATAATTTAGAATTAGAATTTAAGATAATTTTGAATATTAGAATGTTTGCCATCATCGGATGATAGATAATATTAAGAGTAACTAATATGAGCATAATCGTGGCAGTTGGAGCACAATTCTGATCACCACACCTTCCCCCTTAAAATTCCAAATATTTACATTTTTCATGAACTTGAAGTCCCATAATTTTAGTGGTTTTTAGTAATTTTAGCGGTTTTTATTGATTTTTAGTTATTTCTCATCAACTTCTAACGGCAAAATACAATTCGACAATAATACCATGCTTAATGTTTGACCGAATCCATCATTTTCTTTTACATTATTGATAATATCCTTTGATTAGGTCTTTTACTGCATAGACTTCGATCTCTAATTTTTAACATAGCTTTATATTTTTAGTATATTTTAACCAATTTTAGATATTATTTTTTGTTTTTGTAATTGATTTTGTCCGTTACTTTATTGATTTTAGTCAATTTTTAATGATTTTAGAAAAAAAAAAAAAAAAAAATATTTTATTAGCAAATATTTGTATATAATACTGTTTTGAGATGATGTATTATCAGTAGTTGATATTATTTGAGAATGCTGATGTAAGATGTGCTATATTTGGTCCCCATTTGTATGATATTATGTTGTTTGTTTTGTTTTTTTTCACTCCTAATAATGACCGAATTGGCGAAACGTTGACTGATCAAATATTTTCTGCTGTTTATCAAATCTTTATTCATGATTCTTCCAGAAATATACTGATAATTTAGAAATATTCATATTAACCCTTCCATACTCGCTTCATAATTCAAATTGTTTGATTTCTTTCATGAAATAATAACTATTTATTAGATATTTCTATATCGTCTTCGGGTCAAAATGCCTTGTTTTGTGCAGGTGACTGTCAATATTAGAATGTTTAGCATTATCGGATTATAGATAATACTAAAATTAACTCATATGAACACAATCGTGGTAGTTGTAGCACAATTATGACCACACTTTTTCCCAAAAATATCAAAAGTTTGCCTATGAGGCACCACTATCAGTACTTGTTTCCTCATCGAAGTTTGTTTATCGATTAATCAACAATCAGTTCAATCAATTTTGACGAGTCCATCTTGCTTTTGCACACTAACTTTCTGTTGGACAGAACATTTATGGACTTCATCAGGATGAGAACCATTGTTAAGAGGTGTTTCATAGCACCCTAGGAGAATCAGAATTTTCATGTAAGACGTATTGGTGTAATATAATATTCAAACGGCTAGATTGTTTTTGTTTTGTTTTGTCGAAGGGTCAGGTATCCACCTTATAGTAGGTAACCTTCACAACGGTTACATAACCTTTACCATATTTAACTTTAATGATATCAGGATAGATAATGTCACACTTGAATAATTCGAAATCTCTTAATTCATTTGCTGAAAGTAAACGATGGACTTTGAACTGTTAATCTCTACAAAGTATACAAAGAGTAGAGCTTCTTAATCCAATAACAACAGTTGGACTTTGAACTGTTAATCCCTAAAACATAAATAAATTCTAGAGCTCCTTAATCCTATAACAACTTTTGGACTTTGTGCTGCTAATAACAAAATATAAAGAATGAAATAGGACTTGTCAGTCCTTCCGCTAAAAAGTAAACAAATTTAGATTTCGCAATAATGCGCTATCCCATAATCCTTCCTTTGAAAGTAAGCAATGGACTTTGAACTGCTAATCCTTAAAAAGTTTAACTTTTATACACAAACAAAGATATAGGGTATAGTTAATAAAAGAAAATACAAATTTATAAAATAAAAAAATTTATTTCATCATAATATTAGATACAAGAAATAGAATTTTTAAATAAATGAAACATCATCTTTATAACCAATTCTTCCATTATACACTAAAGAAATTATTTCATCGCTATTGTTAAAAGCCTCGATGTCTTCAACCGACATCTTAAAACGTTTGGGAAGATACACTCTGATAGAATTATCATGATCCTTTAACGTAGCGACCAACGCTAATCCCATTTTCGTTTCAACATGTTCCAGTTCTCCGATGATGTATGGCCGTCCGATCTGAATATAATTCAATTTATGCACATAGCGAGCGCCATCGTTTAATCGGTTGAAGAGAGCTTTAAAATCTCTGATAGAACTAAAAATAAAACAGATTCACATAAGAAGAGAGCAGGTTTAGATAAAAATAAGAAATGGCTAAAGCAATAAATATACTTACGAATTCATGATGATTGAAAATGAAGGATCTGCTATCATCGGATGCTAGAACAAAAATGAATCCTTAGGTAGTCGCTCGCTGCGGAGTATTGGTGGAGAGTAAATCTACGCTAGTTGCGCATGCGTTACCCCCTCCATCGACCATACTCTTCCCTGCCACCACTCCAACAATTTCAAGTTATCATTTTCGACCTTGTCAATTCCCCCACCACTATTTTTTTTTTCGCTGAAATATAAACAAAACTACTTTTTAATCTTATACCAGTTCTCAATGTTTATATTTTATGCAATGTTCCCAATTTTTACCTTTATCTACCTTTTTCTTTTTTTTTCTTTAAATTTTCCATAATCTCCTCGATGTTTATAAATTTCTGTCCTCTAGAGCGCAGCACCTTACTCCACTTGAAGATTTCCCTGCCTACTTTACATTATCTTCTCAATACTTAACGCTTATCCATACTCACTTCATAATTCAAATTGTTTGTTTTCTTTCATAAAATGATAACTTTTTATTAGATATTTCATTATCGTCTCTGGGTCAGCATGTCTTGTTTTGTATAGGGGACTGTCAATATTAGAATGTTTGCCATCATCGGATGATAGATAATATTAACAGTAACTAATATAAGCAAAATGTCAATATTAGAATGTTTGTCATCATCAGATGATAGATAATATTAAAAGTAACTAATATGAGCAAAATCGTGGCAGTTGGAGCACAATTCTGACCACACTTTTGCTATATTGGTCCCCATTTGTATGATATTATGTTGTTTTTTTTTGTTTTTTTTTTATTATTTTTTTTTGTTTTTTTTTTTTTGCGAAACGTTGACTGGTCAAATATTTTCAGCTGTTTACTAGATTCAAATCTTTATTGATTGTTGATTCTTCCAGAAATATACTGATAATTTAGAAATATTCATATTAACCCTTCACCATACTCGCTTCATAATTCAAATTGTTTGATTTCTTTCACCAGAGGCTACAAGGGGTCACGTGGCTAAAATACGCGGACGGAGCATAGATCAGGATGTTCCGCGATGGTTAAGGTTAAGTCGAGGTGAAACTACTTGGTGGTTAAGGTAGGGTCGAGGTGAGACCACGTGGTGGATAAGATAGGGTCGAGGTGAGACCACGTAGTGGTTAAGGTAGTTTCGAGGTGAGACCACGTGGCAGTTAAAGTAGGGTCGAGGTGAAAATTCAAATCCGGATTTAACCACCACGTGGTCTTACCTCGAGCCTATGTTATATGTAGCCTCTGGTGAAAGAAATCAAACAATTTGAATTATGAAGCGAGTATGGTGAAGGGTTAATATGAATATTTCCAAATTATCAGTATATTTCTGGAAGAATCAACAATCAATAAAGATTTGAATCTAGTAAACAGCTGAAAATATTTGACCAGTCAACGTTTCGCAAAAAAAAAAAACAAAAAAAAAAATAATAAACAAAAAAACAACAAAAAAAAACAACATAATATCATACAAATGGGGACCAATATAGCAAAAGTGTGGTCAGAATTGTGCTCCAACTGCCACGATTTTGCTCATATTAGTTACTTTTAATATTATCTATCATCTGATGATGACAAACATTCTAATATTGACATTTTGCTTATATTAGTTACTGTTAATATTATCTATCATCCGATGATGGCAAACATTCTAATATTGACAGTCCCCTATACAAAACAAGACATGCTGACCCAGAGACGATAATGAAATATCTAATAAAAAGTTATCATTTTATGAAAGAAAACAAACAATTTGAATTATGAAGTGAGTATGGATAAGCGTTAAGTATTGAGAAGATAATGTAAAGTAGGCAGGGAAATCTTCAAGTGGAGTAAGGTGCTGCGCTCTAGATGACAGAAATTTATAAACATCGAGGAGATTATGGAAAATTTAAAGAAAAAAAAAAGAAAAAGGTAGATAAAGGTAAAAATTGGGAACATTGCATAAAATATAAACATTGAGAACTGGTATAAGATTAAAAAGTAGTTTTGTTTATATTTCAGCGAAAAAAAAATTAGTGGTGGGGGAATTGACAAGGTCGAAAATGATAACTTGAAATTGTTGGAGTGGTGGCAGGGAAGAGTATGGTCGATGGAGGGGGTAACGCATGCGCAACTAGCGTAGATTTACTCTCCACCAATACTCCGCAGCGAGCGACTACCTAAGGATTCATTTTTGTTCTAGCATCCGATGATAGCAGATCCTTCATTTTCAATCATCATGAATTCGTAAGTATATTTATTGCTTTAGCCATTTCTTATTTTTATCTAAACCTGCTCTCTTCTTATGTGAATCTGTTTTATTTTTAGTTCTATCAGAGATTTTAAAGCTCTCTTCAACCGATTAAACGATGGCGCTCGCTATGTGCATAAATTGAATTATATTCAGATCGGACGGCCATACATCATCGGAGAACTGGAACATGTTGAAACGAAAATGGGATTAGCGTTGGTCGCTACGTTAAAGGATCATGATAATTCTATCAGAGTGTATCTTCCTAAACGTTTTAAGATGTCGGTTGAAGACATCGAGGCTTTTAACAATAGCGATGAAATAATTTCTTTAGTGTATAATGGAAGAATTGGTTATAAAGATGATGTTTCATTTATTTAAAAATTCTATTTCTTGTATCTAATATTATGATGAAATAAATTTTTTTATTTTATAAATTTGTATTTTCTTTTATTAACTATACCCTATATCTTTGTTTGTGTATAAAAGTTAAACTTTTTAAGGATTAGCAGTTCAAAGTCCATTGCTTACTTTCAAAGGAAGGATTATGGGATAGCGCATTATTGCGAAATCTAAATTTGTTTACTTTTTAGCGGAAGGACTGACAAGTCCTATTTCATTCTTTATATTTTGTTATTAGCAGCACAAAGTCCAAAAGTTGTTATAGGATTAAGGAGCTCTAGAATTTATTTATGTTTTAGGGATTAACAGTTCAAAGTCCAACTGTTGTTATTGGATTAAGAAGCTCTACTCTTTGTATACTTTGTAGAGATTAACAGTTCAAAGTCCATCGTTTACTTTCAGCAAATGAATTAAGAGATTTCGAATTATTCAAGTGTGACATTATCTATCCTGATATCATTAAAGTTAAATATGGTAAAGGTTATGTAACCGTTGTGAAGGTTACCTACTATAAGGTGGATACCTGACCCTTCGACAAAACAAAACAAAAACAATCTAGCCGTTTGAATATTATATTACACCAATACGTCTTACATGAAAATTCTGATTCTCCTAGGGTGCTATGAAACACCTCTTAACAATGGTTCTCATCCTGATGAAGTCCATAAATGTTCTGTCCAACAGAAAGTTAGTGTGCAAAAGCAAGATGGACTCGTCAAAATTGATTGAACTGATTGTTGATTAATCGATAAACAAACTTCGATGAGGAAACAAGTACTGATAGTGGTGCCTCATAGGCAAACTTTTGATATTTTTGGGAAAAAGTGTGGTCATAATTGTGCTACAACTACCACGATTGTGTTCATATGAGTTAATTTTAGTATTATCTATAATCCGATAATGCTAAACATTCTAATATTGACAGTCACCTGCACAAAACAAGGCATTTTGACCCGAAGACGATATAGAAATATCTAATAAATAGTTATTATTTCATGAAAGAAATCAAACAATTTGAATTATGAAGCGAGTATGGAAGGGTTAATATGAATATTTCTAAATTATCAGTATATTTCTGGAAGAATCATGAATAAAGATTTGATAAACAGCAGAAAATATTTGATCAGTCAACGTTTCGCCAATTCGGTCATTATTAGGAGTGAAAAAAAACAAAACAAACAACATAATATCATACAAATGGGGACCAAATATAGCACATCTTACATCAGCATTCTCAAATAATATCAACTACTGATAATACATCATCTCAAAACAGTATTATATACAAATATTTGCTAATAAAATATTTTTTTTTTTTTTTTTTTTCTAAAATCATTAAAAATTGACTAAAATCAATAAAGTAACGGACAAAATCAATTACAAAAGCAAAAAATAATATCTAAAATTGGTTAAAATATACTAAAAATATAAAGCTATGTTAAAAATTAGAGATCGAAGTCTATGCAGTAAAAGACCTAATCAAAGGATATTATCAATAATGTAAAAGAAAATGATGGATTCGGTCAAACATTAAGCATGGTATTATTGTCGAATTGTATTTTGCCGTTAGAAGTTGATGAGAAATAACTAAAAATCAATAAAAACCGCTAAAATTACTAAAAACCACTAAAATTATGGGACTTCAAGTTCATGAAAAATGTAAATATTTGGAATTTTAAGGGGGAAGGTGTGGTGATCAGAATTGTGCTCCAACTGCCACGATTATGCTCATATTAGTTACTCTTAATATTATCTATCATCCGATGATGGCAAACATTCTAATATTCAAAATTATCTTAAATTCTAATTCTAAATTATCAGTATATTTCTGGAAGAATCCTGAATAAAGTTTTGAGTCTGTTAAACAACAGTAAATATCTGATCAGTCAACGTTTCGCTAATTCGGGCATCATTAGGATTGAAAAAAAACAACAATATAATATCATACAAATGGGGACCAAATATAGCACATCTTACATCAACATTCTCAAATAATATCAACTCTAGATAATAAATCATCTCAAAACAGATTTATATACAAATATTTGCTAATAAAACGTTTTATTTTATTTCTAAAATCATTAAAATTGACTAAAATCAATAAAGTAACATGTAAAATCAATTATAAAAACAAAAAATAATATCTAAAATTGGTTAAAATATACTAAAAAATATAAAGCTATGTTAAAAATTAGAGGTAAAAGACCAATAAAGCAGTAAAAGACCTACTCAAAAAATATTATCAATGAATTGAAAGAAAATGATGGATTCGGTTAAACATTAAGCATAATATTATTGCCGGAGTGTATTTTGCCATTAGAAGCTGATAAGAAATGACTAAAATCAATAAAAACCGCTAAAATTACTAAAAACCACTAAAATTATGGGACTTCAAGTTATGAAAAATGTAAATATTTATAGTTGATCAAGGGGTACGCAGACGAGAGACCTCTACGTGCTGAGTAAAATGAATGGTTGGAACCGTAGGAGAAGTCCAGGTGAGAAGAGGAGATTTTTTCAAATTTTTCCTAGTGATTCTGGATGATCATATGAGGCCGGAGGAGTTCGGTTATTCTCGAATCGGGAGCATCCTAAGGCAGATTAGGGAGATCGAGGTGGGGGCCCGAGGAAAAACGAGGACGAACGAGCGTCACCGAGGACAATGATCGGGGCTCGGCCGCTCTCCTTCGAGGGTATCCGAGAGTAGCCGAAAGGAGCCGATGATATCGCAAGGTCTGATACGAGTGCAATTAGGAACCAGGGTAGTTAATTATAATTAAATCAAGTTCAGAAAAGGGGAAAAACAATTTAGGAAAGGCAAAAAATCAGTTGAGAAGACTATATTTACATAAAATTTAAATATTGGGAAGGTTAAAGAAAACGTAAACAAATAGGTCGGTAAACGTAAACATTGGGAAGGTTGCATAAATCATAGACATTGAGAACATTATGTAAACTAGCCAGGAAAATTCCCGAGTGGAGTAAGATGCAGCGCCCTAGCGGACAGAAAATGTATAAACATTGAGGAGGTTATAGAAAATTTAATAAAGAAATAGATAGGTAAAGGTAAAAAATTTGGAAAAATTGCATAAAATGTAAACATTGAGAACTGAAAAAGGTACAAAACTTTAGCTAATAATAATGACGTCATCTATCCAGATATTATGAAATGATTAAAAGGCTCTTTATCATTGTTTGTAAATGATAAAAAAAAACTTTAAGGATTTAATATTTAATTCTTTTACGGCGTTTTAATAGTTTATACTATGAGAAAATAAAAATACACATAAGATTAAAAAGTTGTTTTGTTTATGTTTCAGCGAGATGAGTAATGATAGAGGATTAACAGTTCAAAGTCCATTGTTAACTTTTAAAGGAAGGATTAAGAGATAGAGCATTATTGCGAAAGCTAAATTTGTTTACTTTTTAGCGGAAGTCCTAAATCATTCTTTATGTTTTGGTATTAACAGCTCAAAGTCCAAAAGCCCTTAAGGGATTAAGAAATAGTATTAATTAATATTCATTAATTAAAATTTACTGCGACATGTTCGCAGTTATTAATACCGACTCGTGTACTTTGAAAATATTCCAAAGCTATGAAAAGGTGCAACCTCTTTGGCCAACGTGATACCATCGTTTCGGTTTGTTAATATATTTTAAAGATTAAAAGTTCGATAGGAACTTAATGGATTAAAAGTTAATCCTTTTAAGACCATTATTTAACTATGAGAGAATAAAAATACGTAGAACATTGACAAGTTAATCCTTTTAAGATCATTACTTATACTATCAGCCATTAAAAATACGTAGTACATTGAAAAGTTGTTTTGTTTATGTTTCAGCGAGATAAGAAAGGTTTGGGATTAAGAACTCAAAGTCCAAAAGCTGTTATAGGATTAAGGAGTCCCTATAATTTATTTATGTTAAAGGGATTAGCAGTTCAAAGTCCAAAAGCTGTTATAGGATTAAGGGACTATGCTATTTATTTATATGTTAGAGATAAACAGCTCAAGGTCCAGCAGTTGTTATAGGATTAAGGAAATCTACTATTTATTTATATGCTAGAGATAAACAGTTCAAAGTCCATATTTGTATTTCACCTAGACACCATCCAACTTGTCTATACATGATCCAACCTGTTTAAATGTTGCTAAAGTTAAATATTGTAAAGATTACGTAAACATTGAGAAGGTTGCACAAAAACGAAAACAAGATAAAGGTTATGTAACCTTTGGGAAGGTTACAGACAATAAAGTGGATACCTGATCCTTCATCGTATAGGTTATGATTATATAACCGTAGGGGAGGTTACAGACTATAAAGTGGATACCTGACCCTTCATCGTATAGGTTATGATTATATAACCGTAGGGGAGGTTACATACTATAAAGTGGATACCTGACCCTTCGTCGTATAGGTTATGATTATATATCCGTAGGGGAGGTTACAGCCTATAAAGTGGATACCTGGCCCTTCATCGTATAGGTTATGATTATAAAACCGTTGGGAAGGTTACAGACTATAAGGAGGGTACCTGACCCTTCAGCAAAACCTCAAGTTTCTCAAACAGTAGAAAAACAAAATGGCGGCATAAGAAAAACAAAATGGCGGTCGGGTACACTCATGCTCTATAAGATGGGTACCTGACCCTTCAACAAAACCTCAAGTCTCTCAAACAGTAGAAAAACAAAATGGCGGTCGGGTACACTCATGCTCTATAAGATGGGTACCTGACCCTTCAACAAAATCTCAAGTCTCTCAAACAGTAGAAAAACAAAATGGCGGCATTAGAAAAACAAAATGACGATGTATAAAAAACAAAATGGCGGTCGGGTACACTCATGCTCTATAAGGTTGGTGCCTAACCCATCAACAAAACCTCAAGTCCCTCAAACAGTAGAAAAACAAAATGGTGGTGTAAGAAAAACAAAATGGCGGCCGGGTACACTCATGCTCTATAAGGTAGGTACCTAACCCTTCAACAAAACCTCAAGTCTCTCAAACAGTAGAAAAACAAAATGGCGGCATTAGAAAAACAAAATGACGATGTATAAAAAACAAACGGGTACACTCATGCTCTATAAGATGGGTACCTGATCCTTCAATGGGTGGAGGGAGTAAATCTTGTGGGCGGAGCATAGTTCAGGAGGTTCCATGGGTCACGTGACTGGATCAGGTGACTAAAATATGCGGGCGGAGCATAGACCAGTAGGTGCCGCGGGTCACGTGACTGGATCACGTGACTAAAAAGGGGCGGGGCATAAGGGTCACGTGACCAAAAAGGGGCGTGGCCTAATAGTTAAGGTTAGGTCGAGGTGAGACCACGTGGTGGTTAAGGTAGGGTCGAGGCAAGACCACGTGGTAGTTAAGGTTAGGTCGAGGCAAAAATTCAAATTCAAATTTCCCGCCATAGGTCACGTGACCAAATGCTGGCTTCTGATTGGCTGCTCAAAAAAGTGTGCCAGCTCCCCTGTTTTCCCTCTACTAACAGCAAACATTTAAAGTATTGGACTTTGTACCCATAAGGTAGAGAGGACATACTATATATTTTTTAGTAGGATTTATTACAAATCGTTTTCAAAAATATACAAGTTGTTAAGTTGACAGCAAAATGGACAAATGTATTTTGAAAGAAAATGATTTTTTAATTAGTTACGTAGCTATATCAGGTATAATAATAATGATAATATGATAGTGGATATCAAATCCACCTGCGCCATAGACCACGACTGACCCTGCTGAAGACAGTGGAAGTGGCCTCCTCTTGCGTAACATTAAAGGAAAGCCAGCTCCGGAAGTGGTCACTGCTCTGCTTACACAATATCTACTCGATATACACACGCTTCTCTAGAGACTCTGCCCGTTATTATGTCCTCTCACGATTCGAATTCATATATAATTTCGTAAAAAATGAAACTAGAGATGTATTGGAATGTATTAATCTGATACTTGGTTTCTGATACCGATAAGCAGCAGGTATATAAATATTTGGCCAGCATTCAGTTACTAAAAGTCACAACTTTGTACTATTATCACAGCTGTTGATTAGTTATATCTGTATTATATTTCCATTATATCCAATGTTTAACATAAAAAGTTTTTAATCAGTACAATTCATATATTTTTTTAGCACTAGCAATCGTATATTAAAAATATAAAAATATTAGTAATGTGTCGAGATGTCTTGAGGTGATGTGCTGTTAATAGTTTCTGGTTTTTTTGGACTGATGATGTAAGATGTACTGTCTCTGTTCTACATTTATACTTAAGGCTTTGTTTTTTTTAATCTTCCAATTATATCGCTACAATAATTTGTAATCTCTTTTTTGTGTTTTTTTTTTCATTTTTTTATTAAAAACTAGCTATGCCCGAACGGCGTTGCCCTTGAAAATAATAGATAACCTCCCAAATTTCAAGTTTTTCGTTTTTTCATTTCCTTGTTTTATGCTTACCTTTTAAAAGATAATGCAAGATAGGACAGGACTGCTGTTCTTATCATTCCTAATCATCATTCATAATCATTTCGTAAAGTTTGATTTTTATTTTTATTTTATTTTTAACACATTAATTATATATCGCATACTTATTGCTATGTGAAATGAATGGGAAAGTAAATAAAAGTATTATAGCGAACATAAATTCACCGAGGAAACACATTCAATTCAATTCTCTGACATTCTTTACAGTGGCTATGTGGAATGAAAGACAAGGAAGAAAAAAGATCTTTTTTATAAACTAATATTTTTTTTATTTTAAAGTTAGAACTATTATAAATGTGATTTTATTACTTATACAACCAGAGGTTATCATAAAAAAATGTGTTTTTTGTAATTAAGCCATATTTCTTAAATATTTTTCAGGTTGAAACTTGAATTCTGAAAACTCTTAGACTCTTTTGCATTTCTACGCTTCAATTATTAGAACTCTAAAAGGGGCCACCAGAAATTTCAACGAAACAACCGCTTACCAACAAAAATTTTGACTGTAAATATTCCAAAACCAAAGGGACGAACATTTTTCTCGGTAATCGGCTGCATTATTTAGAATTCTTCTCATTTCATTTAGACGTTTTCTAGGAATACGATCAAAATGATAATAAATTGGTCAAAACGGCTAAAAGCTTCTTGATTTTACACTTTTTTTTTCCTTAATCTCCGATTTTATTAACAAATTACTCTTTCATACAATATTTTTACTCTTGTTGAAAAGTTTTGTTGAGAACTAGCTTCGACATGTATGAAGTTGCCACGACAACGATTACAAAATTACCTATTTTTTTAAATGTTTTCTACATTTCTTCCCCCTAAGAGAGCATTTCGAAAAATTTAATGCAGGTAAACCTTACGGCAGAAATTTTCTGCTGTGATGAAGCTGATGGTGAAAACCGCATTAAAATCGACCGACTACTTTTCCAGTTTTGCAATCACAAACATGCACAGGCTGAATTTTTATATATTGATTGCATTACTTCATCAGACGAAAGTCTTCAGTCAGGATCAGTCAGGATTATAGAATCATTATAATCAGGATTATAATGTTTAAATATAATAATATTAACGTAAATATTTCATATTAAATTAAGTATTGTTAATTTCTTAATTTTATTTTTTATATTTTCTTCCATTATTCAATTTTTTAGGAAGTTCTTATCAATTCCGCGGAACCTTAACATAATAAATTAAAGTGAAGTTATATCGTCGGCCTACAAGTGAAACACACTAAGTCAAAAAAATCGTTTATAACAATTATCGTGATTTAACATTAATGTTAACATAAAGACATAAAGACAAAAATGTTCATTGATGTGTTTTGCAACTCAAATCTAACCGAATTTTAATAATACTAGGACTAAGTGAGTTTCACCAGTCAAAAGATTTTTGCAAAATGAGCAAAAAAGTAAAAAACGATTTTTTTTACTTGGTGTGTTTCACTTGTAGGCCGACGATATACTGCTCTTGATTTAATAATTAATTATTTCTTATGAAAGAATTATATTAATTTGATATTGGGTAGTTTTATGAAGCGAAATTTCTTCCTGAATATTTTGTTTTATTAAAAGATTTCTTACATTATTCTTTTCAGCGTTTCGGGAAATTATCCCATCTTCAGAACAAAACTCTGAATTACAGAACAACATTATTAGTAGTCACATTGTTATTTTTGAAAAATATACTTAATAATTACCAAATAACAATAATTGGATTTGTAATAGCAATGACAATAATAAGCAAATTAATTATTAATGTATATATTTGTTTACATTGAAAATTTACATTAAATTAATCATTAATGTACATATTTTTGTACCTTATGTATTTCATGTCAGCACTAATTACAAATATCCTTCTTCACACGTTTTATCACGTTTATATCCATAATCTACCATCATTTCGGCTTAATTTATATACAAAGTCATTATTTTTTAATACAACTTTTTAAAATACTGCAACATTCTTTATATATTTCATCATCACTGTCCATTTTCTAGGAATTAGACTTGGTATTATTCTTATTCACCCAGATCTCTCTAATTGCAAGTATTATTTAAACCAAATGATTCAACATTGATTGTTTTTATTAAATAAAATTATTCAGTTCTACATTTTTAATTTTTTGAATCATAATGTATTTGGAATGTTGATTATATACGCGTAAGGAATGTTTAGGTTTTTTGTATTTATCCCGAAATGGACTTTAAAATAAAATTAAAAATAAAATTTTAGTACTCTTTATGTTCTTGGTGATATGTATAGCTTTCAGTTATTCTTATATTCCTTATTAATTTTGCCTTATCTAGTATTCTAGTATTTTCCAAAAATTTAAATTATGATAGCATATTATACGGTGCCAGAGGTGTAATATTAATGTTGTTTTTTTTTGTTTTTACAATTATTTTTATGTTGTCAAATTATAGTTCTTAATTTTGTAGAAGTTTCGCCAATATACGCCCAATCACAATTTTTACATCCTATCTTGTATACAACTTTTTTTTTTCTCCTACCTATTCTGTCTTTCACGTTGGTTAAATAGGTATTCATTTTTTTATCATTATAAATTCTCAGTTTTATGTTATGGTTATCAGAAAAAAATAGTATTTTATTTATTTTCTCGGTAAAACTTGGTAAAACTCATTTTGCAATATTTTACTAATTATCTTGTACTTTTATTTATATCATCATCTGTCTAATTTTTATCTTCTGTTTCATCATCTTTTTTTTTTATTCTTGAAAAAACTAATTATTTTTGCTTTTGTTCCTTCTTATCTTTATATTTTTTTATTAAATTTGCTTCATAAAACTAACCAAAATGATATTTGTTTTTTAAATAATTTACAAAAAATAGATAATATAGAAGCCCTTGGTTGAACAAGAATTACTTCTTAAATTTATTGACCCATATAAACCTCATAGGCTTTACTAATTTTAAACAAATAATAGTTTAAAATATGTGGTTAACGTCCCATATATTATCAAACTATTATTGTTTCATATTACTGATGCTGATATAGGTGTGGCTTCAAAAGCTATCAACTATCGATCTAATTACATCGAAATGACTCACTATCGGCGGCATCTGGAATGCGAGGGTAGAAAGTGAGATTGGCGTGGCGGGCCACAATGCTCCATATCGATAACCGTTTCCCCAATCGATTAGCTGACCGATCAGATATCCTTTCATTACTGCCCGTTCATTGGCCCACCGCGGGGCATCCAATAGAATGTCGATTCCATCTTAGCTAATAACGGAGCTATCTCCTTGGTTCTAGCCATTCTCTGATGGTTTAACTAGAAATGAAGCTATTGATCCCGATGTATAGATACGGTTAATTCTTCGAAAATAGGAAAATCACAGTAGAAACCGGGCTTTTTTGATGCATCTGGAAGAAATATTTTCATAGATTTTGATAAAGTATGGTCTTAGATTGTTTCACCAGGGATTATCTTTCATGTTAATAATAATTTTACAAATGTTAACATTAATATTCTCACTCCTAACTAGACCCATTGCTTGCTTGAAATCTTCGTAGTTTATTTATAATTCATTATAACTATTTCTAATTGAGTGACAGATCGTAAATCCATTCGTAAACGATGACCACGCCCATAGTTAAGATATGCTAACAATGAGCCTCGCGGAATGGCCCTTTCAAAGCGCACGAACGTAATCAGGTGATTACCTGGGCACTAAGGAGCAATGGAGAGAGATTACAGGTAGCAGATCTCGGGGGTACACGTCCGACGTTATGCATTCCATATCTACAGCTGCACCAACCTCACTTAGTTACTTTCCAACCGATAGCTATCGATATTTACTGAAAGATAAATGTAGGCACTAAAACATTCTTCCCATAGCATTGGGGGTAGAGGGATGGTAAGATGACCTTTTCCGACAATATCGGAAATGCACTATATATTGGGTATTTATTGATAAGGTGGTGTCAATTTCAGTGTGCCCGGTTTTATCTCAATTCAAAATATATTACTTTGGATAAAAAAGTAATATTAAGCTATGAAACGATGAAACTGTTAGTGGTATAAGTTAAATCGAATTGTTTCTATATAAATGATATATCTGAAGACATGAGTGGATGAAGGTGCATGTAACAATATGTAACAAGCTTTCGAAAATGGATTTTTTCTTACAAATAGTTTTAATTTACTAATCTTCACTTTTTAATATTAGCAACCCAAAATTCTTGGTTAATCGCATGATTTGTAACTGGATTGGATATGTCATATCTTTAGATAATTACTTTTTAAAAAATATATTTGTTATTATTTTTATATTTTTATATTATATTTTTATTATTATCTTAAAATTTTATAACACCTTCATTCACTCATGTCTTAATTTGTCAGCTGTATATCTCCACTTTGAATGTTGCAAGATAAACTGTTCTAAAAAATAATAAACTCGCCTTCAAAATTTATCAACATTTCAACAACCTTTTATGAGTTATTAATTGTTATTTTAATGATGATATTGAACAAAACCAATTTATTTAACAATTTTTTTTTTAATCTTTGGTAGACTGGCAGACATAAGTATGTAAAGCATCTAATCGGCAGTCATTTCTAAACAAAATGGTGGGTGGTAATGTCGAATTCCGAGAATAATACTTGGATGACTCCTGACTTTGATACAAAAATAGCAGAAAAGCCGCGGGAAGTGGACGGATGGACTTTCATTATTCGATTCTACGTAAAACTATAAATTCTGAGAAGGGAGGGTTAAACATTTGTTTTTCTTAGTGGATTAATATTGGAAATAATAATGCAAAACACAAATTTATAATTTAAAAACTTAGATATATATTGATTATTTCCTCAACTTCTCGTAAGCTTCGATAACCATTTAATATATATATATATATATATATATATATATATATATATATATATATATATATATACATATATATGCATACATACTCATACACAGAAAATCTCTATTCTATCGATCGAACTTTTTTGAGGAACCTTGAATTTTTATTAGACAAAAAATTCTATGTATCAAATAAAATTTCTATATACTGCTATGTTTTATCTAAGTTGATATATATTTAGCTGATAATATATTAATCTGTATATAGGGATGCCATTGGATAATCCATAATAATTAAGGATGATTATCCCAAAATTATGTAAGATTATGAATAAATATGAATTACTTACTTTGTCCTCTAAATTGGATACCTTTCCAACGGCTTGATTTGTGATTACCATTATTTAATAATTAACCAAGATAATGTTACTACTTCTAAGTTTAATAATAATGCTAATAACCATAATGCTAAACAAGTTTATTGTGATCATAATTAATAAAAAATATCCAAATTAATAATGGGCGTGGTTACTAAAGAGCAACCTCCTTCCTAACATCAAAATTAAATAATAAACTGTTACAAGAATTTAACCATGAAATGACTCAGGCTAGACCGAGCCATTAATTGTTCTAGCATAAATCTCTTATCTGTAATAATTGGTGTTGATGGTCATTCAGCATCTCACCATCGGGTTCTCCTGCATCTCTTAGGTCATGGAGTCGGAACCAGAGCATCTTTCATCTTCAGAGGAAAGACTAGTTGTCGTCCTCGAAGTCGGCCCTCAAGCCGATCTGAGAAGCAGTGTCCTTTCGTTGCTTCTTCGGCTTCGGTCCCCGTTTTCTTCCTTGTTCTTCCTAAGATAGGGTCGAAGACGTTGTTGGTTGGTTAAATACACGGCAGTGGGCGGTACATTTTTCGTAATTTGCCAATTAGTTTTATAGAAGGAGGAAATTCTGGAATTTCAGTGGATAGTTCCACACCTTGTCCGGGGTGGTAAGATCTCTTCGAATCCATTGGTATCCTCTAATCGAATTTTGTCCTTCCCAGACCTCCGCCGTTTTTTCGGTATGCCAGCCGGGATTCCAGGTTTACTGGTTTCCTAACATTTATTGCGTCTTTCAGGACGGACCACTCTTACCTTTGTCACACTGCTCACTTCTCAGTAGGTTTTTAAATTAACTTATTTCTTATATCTCAGGATAAAGGTAAGTGCTATGGTGAATTGCCTTCCTACCTGCTGCATAAGAATGGGTAAATAATTAAATAAGAAAAAAACTTTTCTATTGGCTTGCAAAGCAATGAAAATTCAGAGAAGATCTTGTTTCAGAAGAAGCACAGGAGAACCTAAATTCTCTGAATCTCTTTCCTAACATAGAATGAAATTTTCATTTTAAAATCAGTTTAACTTTTCCTTTCTTGTAGTAAATATTGCTCCTGAACATGATTTCGGTGATGAATTGTGCACAAACAGACATTAGAAGCTATATTGCGCGAAAACAAATATAAATTAATTTTAATGTATGTTTGCTTATTTTAAATACATGTCCATTCACAGATATAATTTGTAATTTTTCAAATAAGTGTTATTGATCGTTCAGTTTTGTTTTCTTTGGCCGTGAAAAACTTCATTAAACCAAAAAATTTCTTTTGGTACTTCTTTAACCCTAAAGAATAGCTGTAATTGTTTTTAACCTGAAAAGGATGAAAAATTGCAATCTTTCTATATATTGAAATTTTCATAAATCGAATTTTTTTCAAGGAACAAATATATAGAGGTTCGACTGTATATATAAAAGCTCTGCCTTTTTCGAAAATATAAATAAAGTTTCATCCAAATATTCTATAAGATAAGGCATGATTCTAATGTCTTTGTTTGTTAATTTTTTTTTTCTCGAATGATTACATTATGTTTTTCAACATATTTTTCTCCTTTTAATAATCAAATTTTATTCAAAATAACCACTAAAATTTTCATCGCATGAATTTTGTATTTAAAAAAAATTATATAAAAAACGCAGATATCCGAAAATATCATATAGCTACGAGTATTTGGCATTTTCGACTATTTACTATTTCATATTACATTAATCCAGTTAGGCCTGATAAGAACCGATCAAAACGTTATTTCAAGTAGCTCTTTGGTGCTCTTCTTCAAATAGCACTTCACAGTTGTCATGATCCAGATATCGCTTCAAGATCCCAAAGCACTAGTTCACAGCTATACGTAATACAATAAGCAGTTGTAACCCTCGTTGCGTCACCGGAGGCCAGCGCACTACTTTTACTAGCGTCTAGGTGGCTAATATCGCGCTGTCTCTTTGCTTTCCTCTAACTTTTTAACATGCATTTTTTTCGATACTAATTGGTGGTTTTCTATATCAAAATTATAACAAGTCTACTAATGATTTTTTTATTTTAACTAGCTAGGTTACCCATGCTTCGCATGCCGTCCGACAAGATACAAGAAGAGGATCTTTATCAATTATATGACAGATCTACGCTATTTAATCCTTTTTATTTAGTAGAATGTTGATTTTTAATCCTAAGTACTAATAAAAAATGTACGTTAGTAAAAGTTTTCTGAGTGTGGTTTTACCTTTTAATAAACCGTTGAATCCCTAGCTTTGGAGCAGAAGCATCCTGGCCCAATGAGTTCTGGACGAAAAGTAAAAATAAAATAAATAAACTCTAGAAGCTCATGCGTGCCGTAGCTAATCTTCCTGACGTACTTTATGTTCATCCGTTGACCGACTGCGGCAGGCTTAAGAAAGTTGTAGCTATTAAGCGACATACCCCAGATTAATAGATTGGGTCTATTGATCTGATTTTATGATAAATAAAATACAAATCTAATAAAATTTTAGTAGTGCGCCAGTTTGTGTCATAATTGCGTGTAACAGTTTAATGTTGTTCAAAACCTTTTTACGGCTCTAATATAAAAACGATACGAAGTTTGGTAATTGGTTATAAATTTGTTTCGCCGTTTTTCTTTGAAAATTTTCGAACCACCGCCATTTTGTCTAATGGTGGTAGATCATCGTTTATATATAGCAAAAAGGGTTCCAATTTTTTCCATGCAATTTATTTTATCTTAACGTTTCGGAATTTTGATCCCAACCTCAGAAACAGACTTACAATATGCATTGATTAATACAATATTTCTTAATCAATACTATTTTGTTCAAATATATAAAAAAAAAAAAATTGTAATTTTACGATGTATCATTCAACTTATCAACTTATTAACCTTTTTTAACTTTACCTTCATTGTTTTCCTGTACCACTTTCTATTTATCAGGCAGCATCCATTCCATTATTGTATGAATATTATTAATTGAAAAAAAAAAAGAAATATTGCTTGGTCATATTTCTCTAAATCGTGAAAGTAATTCCATTCGATGAGAGGTGGGATTAAATTATTAAAATTAATTATTCATATTAAAACGAATGAATTAAAAGTTGCAAGCGCTTTGCACAACTCTCGATCACTTTGATTTACTCTATTTGACGAAAAACTATTATTTTCCAGGGAATAGAGATGTTCTATCTTGCAAAAAGGTCATGTAATTCTAATTTTTTAATATGTTTTTTTTTATACCGAGTCTATAGTTCCATAACAATAGTTTTATGTTGTATATTTCGGGTTTGTTGTTAAAAACCCAAGTTTTTAATATCTCCCTCCCTTTAAGAGCACCGTTAATAAACTTAAAGTTTTTCGATTTATTTTTTGCTCATATCTTTATAAATGTAGATTTTTGAGTTCAACTTATGATATAAAACTTGTAAAGGATACAATTTACCACACTTTGATACTCACAGTTTTATTCCATAACAATTTATTTCATCTTTGGGATTCTAATCCCTTCCTCAGAACCATTCTTACAATATGCCTACTTCTCTAATAATTATAAACATAATTCCATTAAATGAAAGGAAAGAATATTAATATGAATGAGTTCAAAGTTGCAAGTTCTTTGCAAGTCATATAATTCTGATTTTTGATATTTTTATACAGGTATCGGATCTATAGTTAAAAATCCAAGTTTTTAGCGACTTTCCCCTTCGTGTACGCACGCCGTCGTGCCCAATAAACCTAAAAAAAATGTTTTTTGTTTTTTTAATTTTTCGCTCATACTTTGTAATCGTAGATTTTTTAGAAAAACTTGTAGAGGATAAAATTTATAACAGCTTTGGATAGTTTTATTCCTTGATCATTGGCAAGGGCACAAAGCCTCTCTAAAGTAGTGCAACATTTTGAAAAATAACAAAAATGCCATATCTTAGTCGAATTTATCACAGTATCTACTCGTTTTTCGCTGGGTTCTTTGAGATTTCACGAGGAATATTAAGAGTAGCTGAAAATCATGTGGACTGCTATTGCCATCATAAGAAAAGATGTCCAGTCGCGAGCTTTTGAAATAACTGAATTTAGATTTGTTTATACCTAGAAACCCAATTAAATTCGATGGATATCAATATTTTTTTTTAATTGGGTTTCATCATCTTCTCTTTCAACATCTCAAAGATATGACATTTTTGTTATTTTTCAAAATTTTTCACATCAAAAACTTGGGTTTTAACAACAATTTTTTTTTGTTGATTGTTTAATAATCTCCCACCACTGAGCGTTAATAATCCAAAAAAATAAATAAATAATGTGCTTAAAATATTATTTCCCTTCGGTGAGATATTAAACCATATCACGGCTGACTTGATGGACCTACCGCACGCAGTAACGATCCAGGCAGCACTGCTCCGCTAGCCGCGATGATTACACGCCAATCCCAAAGGACCATTCGACCGAATCCAATTCAATTCAATTCAAGGGACAGAGTGAATATTACCTAATATCAATTGTCAAAAACATCTATTTAATTTAATATCTATAATAATAGAGATATGATAGGAAATTTCATTAATTAAATAATAACGAGACCTATAATTTGTTTATGAATAAAGATTTGTTTTTCTTATAGTTGTCAGAAAGGTCTAAAGAAGAAAAAAAGAAAAGAAATATCTGAAGCACACCTATATATTTCGTAATTATCAAAAACTGATCCATTTCTTTTTTTTTTTTATCTTATTTGTCTTTACAGTGTCATTTATTTAGTATTTTTTCCGTTAGATTTGCTGTCCTCGAAAAAGAGAGCATGTCCAAATGTTGTAAAAATGCAATATTTTAAAAACACGACACTGCTATATCTACATAATTTATATTGGTGTGGGTATAGTTGTCAGTAGATGTAATTGTAAGAAGTTGGTCGGGAAATGCGGTCAATGAAGAACGCACTACGAATTGGAACTTAAAAAATAAATTAAGTTCTACTTATTAGTTACTTCTTCATTGACACATTCACTCCCCGACCGACTTCTTAAAAAAAACAAAAAAGCATAATTTATATTATAAAAAGAGGCACTTCATTATAAAAAAAAGTCTTTAAATCTAGTTATTTCTTCTAAATCTATAAACGATTATTACATAAAGTGCAAAAAACTCAAATCATATTGTTTATTTATTTATTGAGTTTTTGAAAATATATACCTCACCTTCCTTTATCTTAAAGCTGCATTTGACACGGTTTCCAGACATGAGATATGGGAGGCTCTAAGAGCTAAGAATGCCCCAAGAAACTTAGTGGAAGCCATTGAATCCATTTACCAATACCCAAAGGGAGTTGTTCGGCTGAATGGGTTAGAGTCCGGTCAGTTTAACAGAACAAGGGGGGTCAAACCAGAAGATAGTTTAAGCCCATTACTATTTCTAATTTATATAGATGAAGTGGTGACCATCTGTAAAAGAAGAACAGAGAGGACATTCCTGGGGAGAAGAAATCTTCGCCCAGTGGTGATGCAGCTTCTCCTTCTATGCTGATGACGTTGTTCCTATCGCTGATTCGGTTGAAAAGTTACAGCATGCAGTGACTGAATGGTATGAGGAACTTCATCGAAAAGGGATGGAGATCAATACACTGCAATGGAGAGGAATTGGAAGTAGTCATGGACTTTAACTATCTAGGAACAGTCACAGAATGATCTTTTCTGCGAAGAACAGTCGGTAGAACTAGGAGGGGCCGTGTTCGCAACGAGAGGATACGACAGGAATTGAGGGTCGTCCCATTGAAGGAGATTCTGCAAACCCGTCAACTGAAATGATTCGGCCATGTGGTTAGGATGGAGGAACATAGGGAACCATTGAAGACAATGGACTACGCTCCGGATAGCAGAAGACCTCGAGGACGCCCAAGAATGTCGTATCTGGTTTAATGATTTTCATGTTTTCTTAATCTGAATAATGTTTGTACGTAATAAGAGTATGCGTGATGTCTTTAACCCTTTGATGTAAATGATGTCTATAGACGTCATGTCTGAAAGTCGAAGAAAAAAGGCACCCCATACACCCTCTGTATATTTCTAATAATACGAGCAGGAGAGCTCCCCGTCCCAAAGACAGTTGAAAAAATGCAAAACATAATATTTATTTATTCCTTTTCGTTTCAGTAAAAAACATGGGAAATAGGTATCAGCAAACAATAGCTGCAAAAACATAATTAAATGCAATGACAATACAGATAGCAAGTAACCCGTTTTTTTAAGGTTATTACCCCCCTAAAATACAAAATAATCTAATAAATGGAATTATAATTTTTTTTTCCCAATCTCCTCCTGAGGGTGTTGTGAACTTGCTTCCAAGGGTTTACTTTAAGTTGTCATGACATCGACTACGGACATCTGCCTACCTGTGTAAAGTATTTATAGAGATAATAATAATATAAAATACCAAATGAAACAACAATGTAAAAATGACATGCCTGAAAGCAATAACTGCGAACGATTTTCCCCAGTTTTCCAAACAATACAAGATGAAATAGCGGAGCAATTTTCAAAAGCAATAAATTTAGAAGGGAACTTTTCATAGCTTGTTCTTGGATTGATATGACCTTGGTATTTATATTAATTGTCATTGTAAATATTAGGTTCATAAAATCACATCATATAAGCGTTGCCATGACTTTGCTGGTATGAAGAAGTAATATTTTTTTTTTTTTTTAATTCTACAGAAATATTTCGAGGACAGCCTTCCATGGGCTCTTCTTCCAATTAGAAAGATAAGACTACAACTTTTTATTATTTTTTAGTTTCTCACGAGAATATAAAATAA
The DNA here is from genome assembly GCA_948150685.1 of Rhaphigaster nebulosa. NCBI lineage: Eukaryota > Metazoa > Arthropoda > Insecta > Hemiptera > Pentatomidae > Rhaphigaster > Rhaphigaster nebulosa. The sequence continues at coordinate 211,048,834 of OX411306.1, read as the reverse complement.
AGTTGTTTTTTTTTTAAGTCGGAAATAATTGTTGTCACATTACGTTAAAGGGTTCAGTTCCAGATCACTGTGTTTTTTTGGCAACAAATAAAATAATAAAAACAAACACGCAACCTCGAAATGCGTCATTAGGATGAGCAGGTTTCGAGTGGCCTTTCTGGAATCTGCATCTGGATTAATATCCTGGATTTTTGTATATTCATATGGAAAGACTTTTGGTTAATGATATAGGAAGTTATCTGCATATGTTACCTCATATAATTAAAGAAAAAAGGACTAATATTAAATGTTATTGATAATTTCAAAGGGAAATGGGGTTGCTGCGGTTCCACAGTTTCTATTCTATACAGTGAGGATCCTACTATATAGTTCTGTTTATACTCTACTGTATACTGTATATACTATACAGTATCCTACACAGTTCCTATATTGTCCTAAACTGTACTGCATAATCAAGAGATACTTGGTAATAAAACAAAAAGTAAACCTATACACTATTGACCACGCATAATATTCATGTGGCCATCTTTGAGATAAAGCAGGGGTGGCCAAACCGTGGCGCACGCGCCAAACTTGGCGCATTGCACCTTTGCACCTACAGGTAGTTTTATGCTGTGAGAATGCATCTGCTCTTTAGATTTCATGTCAATAAGTTAATTATATCTATATGTATGCCTCTATATAAAAGAATATCAAACATGTGCCTTCGCCAGGAGTCCTAGCAAACTGAGAGATCAGACAAATCCAAATTCCAAGCTGATCTCTCTGGCAGTGCAAACAATTGAAGAGACTTCTTCACCGAACGAGACTCTCTGATAGCCGTAGCACCATCACGAAGCGATCACTCTTGTACAAGAGGTCATTACTGGCTATTGTAGATTAGTTCTTTAATAAACTCGCGTAAATTAATTAATTTAATTGCGTTACAAAGTCATTCCTTTTCCTCTCTAAACAAAGCAGATCCTATCTCTGTTTTCCAGCCCCTAACAATGAATGTAAGGTTTAAAAAGCACTCTAGTTATATGGCGCATCTGAACTCGGTGAAAAAATTGGCACATGGTATGCAAAAGGTTGGTCACCTCTGAGCCAAAGCATTCCCTTTAAACGTGAAGAAGCCTACAGTTCCAAAGAAAACTAACATATTTTCTAAAAAAAAAACCATTTGTCACGATCACGGAGTTGTATCAATCAAAATTCAAGATTCTATAAAGTATAGTATACATACCAATTTTATTTAAATTTTGTGTACAGCTTTGTGTTATAAATAACTATGAAACCATGATTCAAGTTATGCATATGCATTTCACACCAAAGAATTCCACTTAAAAAGTTCAACAAATGTTATTTTCTAATTGCCAGCAAAACATATTTATTTTAACTTCGGATGATTTTGAGATTATAAGAGATGCCCCTAGATAGTCCTAGATGGTGACTCTAGATGAGCGTGCGTGAGTTTATTTATGTATATGGTGTGTAAGTGTAAGTCGATATATACATAGAGAGAAGTGGAGGGACACTGTGACAACCAGGCAGGGACAAGACCTGCAAAAGTAAAAGTAAGTATGTATATGTATTTATATATACACACACACACACACACACACACACATATATATATATATATATATATATATATATATATATATATATATATATGGGAGTGGGGTAGCTCAGTGGGTAAGGTACTGCGCTACCAATCTCAAGGTCCCGGGTTCGAGACCGGCTGAGGCAGATAATTATTTATTCTGTATTCAGCCGTGGATCAACCCTGTGGGATCGGGAGACCCTCCTGGGGCTCACCCAGCCTCTATAAAGTGGGTACCCTTAATTGGGGGAAAAACCTGGCGGTTGAGCGTGATCTTGGCCGAATCACCTCCTTGCACAACCGTTGGCCTAGAAACAGTATAGTCCTTACCAAGTACTGAACCCAAGACCCTTAGCGGGTTGTAGTGGTACAGGTTTTTTTTTTATATATATATATATATATATATATATATATATATATATATATATATATATATATATATAAAGAACACTTGTCCTTGATCTATATTTTAAAAAATTAACAATTAGATTTTAAGGACATTTGAAAGATTTTTTTTTTAGACCGTACCGCAAGAAAGGCTTATCTATAGTATAAATCATAGCAGCCACCACAACCTTACAATAATTATCCGCTGAGCCAGGATAATTACGGACTCACGATTGGCTAATTGCTTCTAATTCCTCAAAGTGAACCTTGGGCCTTCCTCCAGTTCGACCCTCAGTCCATCGAAGACATTCCGACAATCGGGACGACACACTGAATTTTTTTATTTTTTTTTTTAGCTTCAAGAAAGATTGTAAATATTCAAGGATTACGAGTTCTAGAATATTTTTTAAGAAGAGTGACATGATTTAGGAAATGTTATCAGAAGAGTAAAGGTCGCTTATTTGAATCCTGAATTCCAGCGCACTGATGAGATAATATTGAATTCATTAATGCCTATTATATTTAATATATTAGTTCTGTGGACCGGTTTCGAACCCAAGGCGATCGGGCTTGACAACTACGTACTTAAGCTACTGAAATATCAATGCAAGATAATGCAAAGCACATATACTTGTATAAATTTATTGATGAAATTACATTAAAGAAGTTCACAATCCGTATAGAAGTTCAAAATAAAATAAACAGTATACAAACTCGTAGACAGATGAATGAAAAACAAAGTAAGTCCTTTAAATTCATATTTAAAAAAAGTTTGAAACATCACATTGGATATTACTAATTCAAACGAATTGAAAAAATATTACTGGCAATATAAGGTATTTTGAAGTAAAATCTTCGGTAAGTCCTTACGAACTACTAAATGTATTTTTAAACTTATATTTTCTTATTTCGAATTTTTTTTTAAATAAAATTTGTTTTCGGGATTCCTTATTTTTTAAATGTTCAAGTTAGTTGATCAAGATCCTATGGATGAGTTTAATAATCAAACATCATTTTAAGTTAATCTTTCAAGTAACCACAATTTAAAGAAAAATAAATAAAAAAAATGGTAATCTAACTATTATAAGTAATTCACAATAAATTAAAATAATTAACAATGATTCCTAAATATTGTCTCATAGAATTCTCACTGAGATACTATCAATTACATTCTTTACAAAAATAAAGTATTGTTTGTGCTTGTATAGACAAACAACGTAATAGAGAACCTGGCTGAGATTAGGCCGGGAGGTTACGCTCAAGGAGGGAAGACCTTCTCGCTCTACGTAACTTCAGACAGCTATTATGTCAAATACACCATCTTGCTATGTTTTTTGCTTTTTAAAAATTTGATTCTTCCAATAGCGTGAACTAATTCCTAAGCCGATGGTTATTTCAACTATTTGTTATTTTAACAAAAGATTATTGTTAGGCGCATGCGCACTAAAAGATTCTTCCATGATTAGTTTTCCTATATTGATATTTTTAATAATTAATTTTAAATAATTAATTTTAAATAATTAACATTCCCCTGGCATTCCGTAGTAGCAAAAATCAATTTACACCATTTTTCCGTGAGGTTTCATTAAATACAACAGAAAATTCAAAATCATAAAAAATCTGTAAACAAAATCGTAAATTTTCAAACTTTCACTAAATAAATTTGGAATTATAGCTAATTAGTCTAATCAACAGGATTCATTGATATTTTCAAAATTTAAATGTATTGTTTGAAAAGTAAAATTGAATTCATATTCATATACAAAATAAATAAATTACATAAAACAAATTAAACCAAAATATATTATCGTAAGAGTTAACATGTCGCGAAACAACAAGCGTGTAAGTATCAGGGACATTGATAATAAAAAAAATATTGAAGAACCTATGTTCTTTCCTTGTATGAAATGTTCTATCTTTCACCACTATATGCATTTTTATAAGTAATTTGCTACATATTCAAGTGTGTAAGAAATTTATAAATAAAACATTATCGGAAGTCCTTATTCCAAGGCTCTGTTAGAAACAAGACTAACTTCCGCTTGCGATGGCGGCTCTCGAATTTCATGTATTCATGTATTTTGTTTCTTTTTTTATTTATTAATCAACTCGAGAAAGTTAATATATATTTTTATTGTGAAAAATGTGAGCTGGTCTGAAGGAAGACTCTTCTTTTAAAATGCTCGCTTTATCTTAAAATCTGCAGGATTTTTAATTTTTTCGCTGTTTTTTTTTTGTTTTTTTTCTGAGAGCATACCAAAGCTGAAAACATAGTTGAAAGTCATAATTTAAGCAGTTTTTTAAAGAAAATTAAATCAAATTATATTACGGCTACGTCCGCCTTTCAAATTTATTTTCAAATTGACTTTTTTCAACAGTTTTTTGTTTTATTTAATAAAAAATTATCCTTTAATAAGGAAGTATAAATCTGTAATCTGTGAACCTGTTTTTATCAAATAATATAATGATTATTTAAAGTAATTAAAATTAACAAGTCTGCTCAACTTTAGTTTTAACCGATTTAGGTCTCATTAATAGCTATCTGATAGCTATATGATATCCCATTTTTTAATTTTTAAGTTAATTTATCATTACCAGCAAACTTCACTAATCTATAGCCTCGGTAAGATACTCTACTCGGCAAATGTAATGATCACCTTCTGCATTATTGAGTCATTAAAAATAAAAATATAATAAAAAAGTAAAAAAAGGTAGTGAGTCGACTTTGAAACGAGGCGGTGAATCTTCAAGGTGAATCGGGTTCTTCTTCGGAAAAATAAATTTGTTATTAGAAAACCGGTCCATATAGGTCACGGGGTTGTCACTGCGTCTGGGAGCCAGCCGTCAACCGATCTTTATTTTGTATTTGTACAGAATTCTTTTCAAAACAATATTTTAACTTTATATCAATAAAAGAGAATTCATAAATTCGAAATCTATTAAGGATTTGTTATAATATTATTAGAGCTGGGCATCAGGAAGTCAGAAATGAGAGAAAATGGTGGATCAGAGAGTGCTATGCGAGTGTTAATTTGTGGTTAAAATGTGCAAGTAGTGGGAGATAAAAAAAATTTCACTATTTCGTCGAATAAGTGGTCTATTATTCCAAATTTAGCTAGTTCATGCAACATAGGAATGGGATATAGGAAGCAAAATATCGATTTCAATATATCGTTAACTTCATAATTAAAGTATCAATGTTCCATAATTTTATGTATATTTATAAGTTGTACTAAGTTTAGTATGTAAGCAAAGTATTCACTTATATTAAATACGAAGACTTATTATGAAGCGACTTAACAGCCAGCTGAATGCATATAGGACAGAGGCAAACTCATTTCAACTGTCAAGTAGGTTTATAATATAATTAGAATCTTTCAGTTTTCTAACGGTTCCTAGATTAGTAACCAGTTTGATGGATTCAAGTGATTAGTAATTAACTTCTTTCAAGTCACCTAAGAGTAAAATGACAATGACTGGCCTATTCCTTCAAGATGTAGCAATGTAATCCATCGTCACCTTTCCTTTAGATCTAATGCCATGTATTGATGGATCAATTCCAGAAATGATAAAAGTGCACTGTGATTTGGTTTAATAGACCACTTATTCGACGAAAAACTGAAAACAGTTTTATCTCCCACTGCTTGCACATTTTAACAATAAATTAGCACTAGAACTGCACTCTTTGATCCACTCTTTGAAGGACTTAATTTTTAATAATAAAAGATTATAAGACAGACAAAATCATACAATAATAACTATTGTATGAATTCGTTTGCCTTGTATAATAATTTATAAAATTATATAACTACAGAAAATCAAATTAAAGAAAGAAAATATTATTATTTATATTCCGTTGGCCAGTTTATTTTACATATATGTTTTAGCCCCGTTAGCAATACATCTCCTAGTTTATTTTTTCAAACTGATAGGTGTAAAAAACAAAACAAAACAGCTTTGGTTCCTTTTTGTGGTATCCTTGATTATTCTGTCTATCTCTCTGGTTTTATTTTCCTAAGCGGTCTCTTGCTAACTATTGTGACATTTGGAATTGTATAGAGAAGCCTTGATGGATTGCTTCGATCTCCATGCTCCACCCATTCTGACCTCTTTGCCTTCATGTCGTGAGATACTTAAGTAATTCCTCATTGCCCTTTCACATGATGCATATCTCAACCTTCTTCGGAATTTTGTATACTTATTTTCTTTGCTAAAACAGACTTTTCTATTTATCAACTAATGTTGTTTGTTTTCCTTTCATTTGTATTTGCCTTTACATATATTCTAAGCAAACATTTTGTTTACAACTTTATTATGTTTTACCTACTTAGATAGTTTTTAATTATGGATTGATAAATTATTTGCCACTTCTATAAATTTGTTTTTAAAATTTGTTTATTGAAAAATAGTTTCGAATGTTATACATTCATCCTCTGTTCAAGGTTTAAATGGATTATATCAAACAGAAAAGTTTGCACTGGTTTCTTCTCGCATTAAACTAACAATTTAATTTAAGAAACCGAATTAAGAAAATGGTTAGTTCAATGCGAGAAGAAACCAGTACAAACTTTTCTGTTTGATATAATTCATTTAAATCTTGAACTGAGGATGAATGTATAACATTCGAAACAAGTTTTCAATAAAACAAATTTCTTTGGGGCCATTCGGCAGTGTCCTTCCCGACTCTCTCGGGTTCAAGGACAGTGACAAATTGGTCTAGAACCCCGAATTATGACTGTTCGGAGTCAGCAGGCGCACGAGGACCCTATATCTCTTTCCCCGAAGCACACCGTCCATGGACCAAACCTCCGGGCGGCTATTTAACATCCTGGGAGATCATATAGCGATTCACAATTTAGGTACACGGGATAGGGTCATCACTCCTACGCCCGGTCTTTGTGAGTTGCCTTCAGTAGGCTGACGGGCCTCACATACCCGGGAGAAAGGGAATAGTGGAAGGCTGCGTGGATTTTTCCCGGTAGGCGGTCACCCATCCAAGTACTAAACACGCTCGACGTTGCTTAACTTTGATTGTCTATTGCAAGCGCCGTAGCCCGCTTCGTCGCCGACGTTTCATCAATTCGGGTATCAGGGCAATAAGTAAATCACATTACAGAATAGAAATTATTTTGCTTTGTTGCATTTCATGTGCTTTGTAACATACTTGTCACTTGCAGATTAGATCACCAGAAAAAGCACAACCCACAGCGATATATCAAAACATAAAGAAAAAAAAAATTCTCCATTTCTTTTTTTAGTTTTATGCTCATTTAATTTGTTTATTATTAACGTGAAATTTTATTATTAATATTAACGTGAAAATTCCTATCCAGAAATGTAGACAATTACAAAAAACAAGTAAAATAAAATAAATGTATAATACAAATTAAATAGAATCAGTGAACGGAGATCCAAGCTAATTATCGTCGGTGTTAATACGATACGGTCTGAAGGTTTCAACGCTAGGTAGCATTACATAATCCATGCACATGTAATATGCAATGCATTAATGCACTCCAGTGAATCAGATGCGGGTATTACATGACATGGAACATGGGCAGAACTATATACGTAAAGGGCGAGCTGTTACCGTCGACCGTGTACTCAGCAGTTTCAATCTTACTTTATGAAATCAAATCATATATATATATATATATATATATATATATATATATATATATATATATATGTGTGTGTATATATATGTATATATATATATATAGATATATATGTGTGTGTGTGGGGGGAGGGAGGGGCGGGGAGGGGAGGAAGGGGAGAGGTGTGTGTGAGTACATGTTTGGATGTGTGTGTGAGTGTATATAATATATATACATACACATATATGTGTATTAAGAAAACCATCACAGCGGACTCAATGATCTATATGGATCTCAATGAGATCTATTAAAGGACAACACTTGTATAAGTACATTCCATCCAACAAGTACAAAACCTCGATAAACCAAAAAGTACACATTACAAAGTAATGCAACTGTTGACAGTGGTGGAGAGACTCCAAAAACACGTTTTATTCCACAGTAACATCACAAAAACAAAAGTCAAATTTAATCAAGCCTCATGAAACTGGGAGACACTAGGTCTGTTCCAGAAAAAAAATCTCTTCACTAGAAACTGGAAGCAGTTGCTATCTCAAGAAGACATTCTACTGAAGAATACTAGGAAACTAAAAAAAAAATTGACGAATTAAGAACGAAAATGAAGAATACTCAACTTTTTATCTATATTTTTATAGTGTTTGTAACTAATTATCTTGGTTTTTGATTCGTTTTTCTTTTATGCTATTTATGTTATTTTATACTTTCGTCTTTTGCGTTTTTAAATACATTTTCATTAACTAATATTCATTTCTAAAAAAGAAACTCTAAAGATGATATGCTAATTTGTAACATAGAATCTATAAAATGTATTATTGCACGATGCCCCCCTAAGGTTGTTATGGAAGGGAAGAAGAAAAATAATAAACCAAAATAATAAATATACCTATATCTTGACTATTCAATCCCAATTATACATGTTAGCTTTTAGATTTTTCCACTTAAAAAAAAAAATCTAAATAGAGGATCCAGAAAGTTAGATGCCGCTGCTAACAGAGAGCGTCGACTTCTTTAGCCTCGCAATCCAACCGTCACGACGCTGTAACTTACATTACCAAATAATTTATTTACGAAAACCCATTGGCGTTTCTTCCCTCAACGTAAGCAGGCACAGTAGGAAGTTCTTAATAGTCTAACACAGTAAATTCAGTTTCTCATTTGAAGCGGAACGGGTAATATTATAAATATTATTCTTTTCCTTCTTTTAAATTTATTTTTATGCCTGCGTGAATTCATTTTTTTTTTTTTTTTTTTAGATAGATCCAATAAACTTTTAAGAGCTTTAATATTCTTGTAGTTACTGACTTAGTTGAGAACCTCGATGAGCTGAGATTATTCCTAATACTATAATAAGATAGTTTTAAATAGCAGTAAATTATACGAGCTGTGAAACGACAACCGAAACGTTGTATCGTTGTACCCTTAGCCCCCCGAGGTGACCCTATAAATCCAGCGAGTGTTAGCAAGAGGGCAAACCCCTTGCCCCCGGGTCAAGGATATGTCCAGCACAATACCATTCCTTGTCCAACAGACCGTGCCCTGCTTCCTCCGACAGAAAGATATGTCCAAGCTCTTCGTAGAACCAGAAACGATTAAGTCTTCATTGTTTCATCCTGGTAATTTTGGTGAAAACAGTTTCGTCTTCACCAAAATTAGATTTGTAACGGAATAATGCAATTCGATCTAGAAAAATGAAGGAATATAGAATTATCAGATAAAAAAAAGTGTGGAATTTCTCTGAAAATGATATAGTCGACCATGGACTAGAGGATTCGACACAGTATTTCTCATCCGACACCTTATGCCAGTGTTATTCAATAGTCCTAATCTTCATTTCTTCCTAAGCACTACCCTTGAACTTCTTTACTCTTTCGCTTCATACTTTTAGTAAACAATTTTTTTTATTAATTATTTTCAATATTTATTCTTTGTAATCGACCAAGAAAAAAAAAATATCACCCCTCTAAAAATTTGAAGTTTTAAATTTCAAAATGATAAGATCTCATATATAAAATGATAATACCACAAATGTGGAGACCAGGGGCAGCACAATTCATATCAGCAGTTTAAAAACAAACAACCAAATACACGGGCTGCGGACGGATAGATTTTTTACTTTCCTACTGCTACTTACTAGGTAAGGAAAGTATTATAATCCAGAGCCCTCTGAGTCGGAAAAAAGCATTTTTGGCCAATGGTATGTCTGTGTCTCTGTGCCACGATTATCTCTAGAACGGGTGGACCGATTTTGTAGCTTATTTCTTGGTTATGTAAAATTTTGCCCCTCTCCTCCTCCCCTCCAATGCCTGTGTACCAAATCGGGTACCCTGTGCGCAATACCCGAAAAGCCTGTTTTTCTATAGACTGTAGAGCCAAAACGGCTGTAACGATTTTGATGAAACTTGTCTAAAGTCTTCTCCTTACGGATCTTTAACTATTCATTTATAAAGTACATCCTCGAGAAAAAGTTATGGAGGAAAGAAATCTTCATTTTCGCAAAACTCAAAAAGTAAACATTCAATTCATTATCCGATCAAAATTGGAAAATTTTAGGTTTTGCTTTCTCTCCACAATAAATTGTTCTATCAACGTTCCTGTCGATATTTTACAGTAAAAAAATTCCTCATCTTATTATTAATTCTGTTTGCAAGCTTCATATCATAATCAAAATCTTTAAAAAGATATTGCCTACTTGCTCATAAAGATCCCAAATATAAGTATAAGAAAGAAAAAACTTTCTATACCAAAAAAACATATATATAATTAATAATATAATACATGAAACAGGTGAAAAAATAACTGCCAATTTTATTAAAAATTTGTTGACGAACCCTTAAATGTTTCTAAAAAACGGTGATTTAAAAAGTTAGATATCACTTTCTAATCGTTCACTAGGAAAAATTAATTATTAATTGAGTTTGGACAATAGAATTGATTGAGTTGGACAATGGAACGTTACTGCGGAAAGTTCTAATGTTCCGTCCTTCCTAATTCCAAGCGCTAATAGTAAAACTAATTACAATGTTAACAAGCAACTATGATTTAGCGGTCTATGTTACTGTTACTGTTATGTAAACTGGTTGTCGTCGGCTCGTGAAGATATCCTTGCAGCTGTATCCTTGTACTTAATCAGTTGCAACTCCTTAAGTTACTAGGTCATGCTTAAATCTTAAGTAATTATATCTTAAACTATCAAAGTAGGTGTCATAATTTTAAAAATTTGTGATGTTCAAGGGAATTTAAAAGAAAGTCTTCTGATTAACGGAAAATGATAATTTTTTCATTTATTATTTACTTTTCTTACTGTTGCAAATTTATTTTATTACAGTTACAGGCAAATAAAATTACAACTCCTTAAAAATATTCTCTTATACTGAAAAATTACATTATGTAAAAGAAAAAAAATTAGGACGGATTAGACGATCACATGACAAAAGAGTTGTGGTAAGCATAATCTAGTTCTTTGGTGTTCTATTAGATTGTGGAGGATGTTCAAGTTCAAACAACATATTTCGAGTTCATCATGCAGTTTTATTTATTAAAAAAATCAACAAGTTTTCATTTACAATACCTTTATTAAAAACTATTGAAAAATAATCGGGTCAAATTTTCGGTTTCAGTTCTTGGTTTCAAGCCACCGTCAGTCCAAAAAACGCATTTTCGGACATTGGTCTGTGTGTTTTTTTAAGTGCTTTTAAGCGCGTATGCGCGCGCGCATGTGTGTGTGTCTGAATGTGCCACGATAATATAGATAATATAGAAGATAATCTTTATCCATGTTTTTAAAGTATCCTGCACATTCACTTTTTTTTTTTTTTTCGAATAACTTGACAACTAAATATCTTATTCGGACTAAAATTAGCAAAGATACAGCAAACAATTCTTGTATTGGACTTTACATCCAAAACGGTAAGGAATGTCATAAGAGCTATTTTTATTTATAAATAAATTCCCAAACTCTTTATTTTTATGAATTATTTTCATAACCAAACAAAGAAAGCTACCAAATTACTAAAACAGCATTTTTCGGAATATGACCATTAACTCCTCAATCAGACAATTGCAACACATCTAACAAAAATTGCCACAAGAATTCAGATTGACTTCATAAAGAAATACTTTCAAATTTGTTTTGGTTTCGTAAGTAATTGATATAATTAAAGCTTTTCTTAACCATTTGTAACTAATATATTTTTTTTTAGATAATTTATAATATGAAATGAAGATGATTTAAATTTCACAAATCAATTATAAAAATTTCCTAAATTAATTTTGTAGGAAATATTGAAAAAAAAAAACCTTAGTGTTTTTATAACTTCGTTAAAATATTTTTTAATGTCATCGATTTTTTTTTCGTCATAACAATGTAGAACTTGATATGATGCAGCGTCCAAAATCTAAGTTTGATAAGAAGCCTAAATTTTACCTCTCCGCACCCTTGACTTTATCTAGGAGATGAGCAGGATTAAGAAAGGAAACCAAAAAAAAAAAAAATCTTCTCTATTAAAAATGAATATTTAACAGACTTGACCCTGCCAGAGCTATTCGTATGCATTAGAGACACCCCAAATTTCCTCTAGATCCAGTTGAAATGGCCACCAATTGACCTATTTAGCCAGGAGGTCCTTTGGACGCCTAAGAGATGCACAAGAGGAGTCTCCTTTTGGAGGACGAAGATCGGAGATGAAACGAACCCGTTCCAAATGTCAAGGTGTTCTCGGTCGATCTTCTTAGAATCGGGACGCACTTTCAAGTTTTCATATTTAATAATTTATTTTATGTCGTATCCATTAAATATGGGCAAGAAATAATATTAACTGTTCCAGTTAGTTTTATCAAGTGAAGGAAAACTTGCAAAATATCCAGTTGAACTACTGGTTTCAAAATATATGTACGTATTTTCTAGGCTGGGTCGCAAATTATTTACTCGCGAGAATAGCTGCTAATTTATCATCAAGATACTTTACAACATTTCAGGCCTTAATCCATTACAAAACAAATTCTCAGGGAATCAGAGTAGCTGCGACGACACCCAGGGTCAGATCAAGGGCGGAGGCAAAGGGAAATTTCCAGCGGAATTTTATTTTTAGGTCATGTAAAAAATATTTGTTTCTGCTTTTTGATTGTTTTGACCGAAATTCAGTCAGTAAAATGAGTTAATGTTATGAGATAATGATATTTATTTCGAGATAATATTATCTAAAATTTCATAAAACTTTTGAATTTTATTGAACGGGGGAGGAGAATGAAAAAAATCCAGCTTATTCAGCTAAAAATCTTAATTAATACCTAAACAAACCGACATTTTTTCTGATCGGGAGTAGGCAGGATTGTGCAACGTTCATCGGCCTACGTAAGAAGGTGCAGTTGGTATTCCTCTAGCCGCTATTTTTATTTACTTATTTCATTTTATTTTACACACATTAAAAAAAAACAAGACATTAATTACAAGTAAAAAATCTTATAAAATAAAATAATTAATGTAATGTAATATAATAGATATCATACAGTATAAATAATATTTAACATAATTATATTGAATGTATATGGAATGAAATAAATAAATCATATTATATGAAATGTTGCAACAACAGTTAAAGTATTGATAAGATAAAAAAAAAATATTTAATATCAGAAATATGTAATATAAGAAAGAATAATTGACTAATTTAAAAGTTAACAGATTCTATCAAAGTTTTGTATTTAATTTTTTAGCTGAGATAAATTAAAATGAAAAAAGTCTATATCATCTGGTAATGAGTTACCAGAAATAGACTTTTTTAAACCTGAAAACTTAATATAATTCCTTTTGTAAGAGATTTTAGAAAATGTCAAATGTTATCTAGTTTGATGGGAAGGAACATGGATACCGAAACACTGCAGAAGATCAGGACAATCTACAGTATTATGGAGGAGTTTGTTTTAGAGAATAAAATATTATAAAATTTATAACTTATTAACTCATAAAATTATAAATGTTTCCCTATTTCTATTTCTTTAGTTGTAGAGGTAAATATCTCGTCTCCTTTGAATTAAAGGGGAAAAATTCTCATGAAATTTTTTCGAGTAATCTCTTCCTCTTATTTCTTTTTTTGCAAATGAACAAGGACTTCTCAATGGATCATAAAATAATTCCATTTATCAAAGAATTCGTATTACTGAGGTTCGAGTTTTCGAGAGTCGACAATATTATTCTGTTAGTTCTCTTATCTTTCAGTATATGTTCAACTATCTATGCGTGAATTTCTATCTCCATTCGGTAAGAGTGAGATGTGTTTCATCTTGTATGTATACTCTTAACCTAGAGGTTTCAGTCCTGACGAAGCTTGAACCGGTGAAACATTAAATGGATAGTTATTAACTATAGTTATTTCTTAATGTATATCGATTTTTTAAAATATATCTTCTCTCATTATTTACCGAAAATAATCAGGAAATTCTGCAAGATGTTCATCTCGAATTCAAACTTAGAGTATTGTAAGACCTATGAAAAAAGTTTCTTCACAACAAAAGATGCAGAAGACCGCGAATCCTAATGGTTTGTCGCAGTTACACTCTAGCGGTCATCGTAACACCGCTGGTCACCGGCGGAAGTAAGAGCTGTTCGGGGCTTCCCCGATCTATAGGAGGAAGGGATCACCCAGGGAAGACAACTGAAGCAATGAGGAGGCACCATGTTATCGAACAGAGTCAAAATATGACAAATTAGCCAAGAAAGATTTCTTCATACCAGTGGAGCAGGTTTAAGGTTTCTATAAAAAAGAAGCATTTATCGATAAATTCGATAATGATTTGTTTAGTAAAATATATTTACGTACTACTACTAAGTATAATATATAATGATTTATGTATAATTATGAGATTTAATACAAGAGTATCCAATGTCAATTCTTGACTAAAATGTAATTGGTTGTACACTCAGTTAAGAAAAAATTATATAAATGCAAGCCAATATATGGAGCTTATTAAAATTAACATTTAAGAGATCAATGGCAATTTTTGTAATTACATTCAAGTTTTTTTGTAATTCTTACGAAAACTGAAAAACATTGGCATTGGTTGTTCATCAATGAAAGACCCATTTAAAAAGTGACAGTAAGCCTGGTGACAGTCGCTTGGAAAAATGATGGAGGTAGAAAATCTGACTGAATACCACTCAAAAAGAACAGCTGAGTGAACAATATACTAAAAGAACAGATGATGTCATGATTATTTTAAAAAGCCAACTCATTTAGAAAAAAAATGAATCTAGAAACTTAGTTCCAATAACTGATTAAATTTAAACTAAAAAAATAAAAATAAATACAAAATTGTAGAAATTTATTGTAAATCCATCCTATAACAACTAAATTATATAGATTATATAGTTTTTTCTTTCACCTCCCAGCTTTGAATAGCGTCAACAAGTTGGGTTGAATCAATTTTATGTTCAGAAATAATCAAAACACAACAACATATAAGAACAATCTTTCCCGCGAATCACATCACTGTCGTGACAGCTACTGTTAACTATCACGACAAACTAGATATCGAGACAGCTCTGCCACGGCGGTAAATAACTGCTATTATGTCAAACAGACTGTCAAACAGTTTGACAGACTATCAATAGAAGTGGAAAACACAGGTTGCCAAATTTTTCAAACGACAATCAAACATAGACCCAAAGAGATGAATTAGATAATACTCCTCAGCGATGCCACACATCGTGCCTATACCAAGAAACTCTCTCTGGTCGTTTTCCTCTAGATAGGCGAGCCTTCCCCTCAGTGTCTGGAACCGTCACACGCCGCTGGGGTTCTCGCTGCGCTGCATTATCCGCTCTTCTAATTGGCTGGAAATATTCCGTCTAGCATACCTTGTCGCACTGGCGGATCCTGACTTCCTCTAACGAGGTGTAACAAAGATTTCTTTCTATTATCTAAACTAAATTTACTATTTTAAGATGGTGGATTTTTTTTTATCCGTGACCCGATGAAAAGTATTCTAAAAAGAAAACTGAATAAGAGTGGGAGAAAACTAAACTTAGCTAAAACTATTAGTTCTATTGGGTGTAATATAAAGAGAATCATATGACACCGAGGAGGGATGTTGAAACAGAACCCCGGAACTATATTTTGAGGCGGCCCTATGTAATATACTACCTTATGAGCAATGATCTCGACATTTTTAAAGTTTTTTTAAAAATATTAATTCGAATTACCTAATAAACTAAAATCAACCTATTTATAGATAAAAATTTGCAGAGTGTGGCGCTAGAATGCTCAGAAGAATACCTGATTAGTAAAAACCAAGAAGAACAACTGATGTATAAAATAACGTAACTCGTTTAAGAAAACGGTAATTTATTTAGAATGGCTGTTCAAGCTGCAAGTGGTTGCATCCAAGTTATGCTATCTTGAAGATTGTATTGTCTAAAGTCCACCTTATTATGGAGTCAATATCGAATTCCGTCAATATATTGACCGTCTGAGGGATATATTGTAGCAATAATATTGACACATATACACCATCTACATGACACATATTCAACCTTTAAATAATATTGACTTAATAATATTGACCGTGTAAGATGGGCTTAAGAGCTGCAATGCAACTACTCTACTGTCGCGGTCCTCAGTATACTCAGCTACTCTTGGTCCGCCTGGCGTGTTCGATTTTTCAAGTTTATATTGTATTGTAAGCTTATCGATAAGTCGAAACAAAAAATAAATAAATAAGGATTTTTATATGTGCTCCTTCAATAGTTATCAACTTTTATTTTAAAAAATAAAAATATTTTTCGTTGTAGCTGGGGCGTGAATTAAAATGATGTTGATAAACGAAGCTACCTTTGAAAAATGTTGGCCTTTTTTGAAGGTAGCTTTAAAACATTCTATTTAAAAGTCCTATTAAACTCTTAAATAGAACCATTATTTTATTTATTTTTAGTTTAATAAAAATATAAATTACAATGGGCAAATATAATATAAATTGCAATACGAAAAATTAAATTTTTCTTTAAATTTAAGGTCTCGAGGTTAAATTAAGATTAAGAGCAGATGCTACATGTATTTATTTTGGTTTAAACTTGATTTAAAATTGTTTTCACATTATTGAATAAAGAGCTTTACAAATATTCTATTACACTTTATTCAATTGCACCGTCTATTTCATTTTTGTCACAATAATTATTTTATTTAAAACGATACATCCAAAATTATCTTTGCCTGTTTGTCTGTGAAAAGATTTTTTTTTTTTTTGCAGTATGATATTTAATTATTTTTAAATAAGACAATTTATTAGGACACGTTACCCGTTTTGGACCGCTTTAAGATTTTGACTTTCTTCGAGTTTATTATAAGGTTAAAAAAAAATTAAATCATTTTTAAAAATCACCACGAACATGGTCGAAATGTAAAAAAAGTACACACACACACACACACACACACACACACACACATATATATATATATATATATATATATATATATATATATATATATAGGACATTTTTGGCCATTGACCCATAATTCATAAAGTGATTTTTTCTAAAAAATATTTAATATAAATTCTAAACCATCCTAATTATAAAAAACTCACAAATAAACTTAAAACAAAACCTAGTATTTCAAAATACCAAAGGCTCCCAGATCATATTGCAAATTTCGTAAAAACAGATGAAAATCCCAGTTTGTTTTCAAATTATCCATTTCAAAAGTCCTCAAACCAAGCCAACTCAAGTGAAAACGATATTCTTGAATAAAATTAAATCCAACCATTTAAATGAAGTGAGGATTCATATACCAATCCAAATCGCTATTAATATTTTTAAATTATTTTATAAGCACTATCACACATAAATGCCTGTGAAAGGCTAAATGAAAAACCGATTAGCATGTAAATAAAACAATAACAAATATAATTATTGATATTTATGGCCTATTTTTATAGTTTTACATATTTTACAATTTATTTGGAGCAAAATGCGGCAATTTAATTATTCGCAGCCACTAATAAAATGTCGAGTTGAGCAATGGAAAATTTCGATGACGTCACTGTAAAAGATAGTGTAAGTACAAGTTTTTACTTTTTGATTAATTTTCAGAAAAATACGTTGCATGAACTCTGTTGCACGAGACTATACTCTAAATGAAGTGTAACACTTGTTTTTTCAAACTTTTTTTTTTTAGTTCAAGATTTTCAAACAATAACATGACTAATAAATATTAACCTGTTTTCTTTTGCAAATCAATTAGGAATATTGATGCAATAAAAAAATCTTGATTGAGCGAATCCTGGAGAGCGGACAAATCGGGAGCTGACCCGACAATGAAAATTCGTAAAATTGCGTTGATATAAATAATGATCGCAATATTAATATCAGACCATTTTTCGATTTCGAAGATAATTAAAGCTTTTTTAAGATAATTCGTTTGTTCTGTAAAAAAAGCAGAATAGAACAGCTGTCCGACGGATAAAGATGGCGTCATTGTGCATTATTACAAATTACTAGGGCGCATGTTTCAGCTGAAGTATATCATAATAGGATTTGTTGTTAAGAAGCACTTCAAAAAGTTCCAACTTGATATTTCTAAGTCATCTTTATGGAGACAACAGTGTCAATTACTTTAACTCCTGTCTGATATAATAATTACATTTCTTTAGAAGGGAAAGGGAATTCGGAATGTTATTTTATATTTCCGAAATTGAAGTGAAAAGATATAGAAAACCGATCCATCTTCGTTATGTTGTCGAAAATGTTGATCGGGAGACAGGACGAAAAGGAGTGGGTGATAATGCCGACACCCGGGCCGCTGCCAACTGTATCATACTAATCACATATACAGGAGGCAATGGTTGGCCAATTCGACCGTCTGGCGCATTAACATAATCCACTCTACCTCCGATGGAGGAGGGGGACTCCAGAAAAAAATTATGCAATTTGTAATGATTTGTAGTGAAAGTCCGCTACGGCGGTGTGTGGGTTCGGATCGGATCACCATTCTCTTACACTGTTCCTTCTAGCTTCCTACTACTGCTAGTTAGCGGTGGTTCGTCTAAGGTCGGCTAACAACTTCGTGAAGGAGGCAATAAAGAAAATTTTGTAATATTGTCGAAAGGAATGAAAAAGGAAAGTTTCAACTAGGTGATTGTAGCCATACAGTTTATATTTCACTTTGTAATATGTTTTAAGCTTATATTATAATGATTCTTTTATTTTCACGCACTTTTATTTTGTCTTTCATTTAGGCGGAAATCATTATCCGCAGCTTGTCAGACATAAAAGTTACCCGATAAATCAAATATCAATCACTCTCAACCGCCAGGGTTATTCCCCATCCTTTCAGACTGGTTGTGCTATAGGAGGGTCTCCCAACCCCAAAGTTTATCCACGAATGATATAACAGAATAAATAATTATCTGCCAAATATGGATTTAAACCCGATCCCGGGAGTAAGGAGCCCAGTTCCTAACCCCCTTCAGAGCATCTCAATGGATTCCTGGACAGAAAAAGACTTAGAGGCTGAAAGCATAGAAGCTGCAGCGCACAAGGTTGATGAACTAAGGAAAAGTAATGGTGATTTCCTTTGGATGAGATACCCTAGAGATGGCAAAATGAGAATAAGAAAGTGCCAAGAACTTCAAAAGACACAAATCTCTCATATTTAAGAAAGTCAATATTTAAATACAATTTTTAAATCTAATTTTATTTATTAAAAGAAGAAATAATAAAGTAAAAACATTAGTATTTAGAGAGCTTGGCAGTGTGCCAAATGAACCTGAAATCAGGGTGCTTGACACACTAAATTTTTATTTGACAGGAACTATAATAAGTCATGCTATAATAAGCTAATACATGCTAATAAAAGCTAATAATGCTATAACTATAATAAGTCATGCATGAACATATTTAGCATTCCTAACAGTCGCTAGTTGAGCACTAAAAAACAAGAATACTTTTTATTAATACCTTTTGTGTCAATAGGCCTATTGATCGATAAACTAATTAACTTTTAGTTATTTTACCTAAAATGCACAGAGAGAATTTCAAATCAATACAACTACCATCAAGATTAGTCTGTTGGAGTGAGTCTTTCTTTAGTCTCAAGTGTCAAGGTACTCTCTAGATATGTATATATGTATTTCTTATATATATTAAAAATGTAATTTTTTAATGTCGGTTAAAAGAGAAGTTGATATTAGTCGGAGGATAAATCAGGTGACTGTAACAGTGTCTCACAAACCATTATCTTATCTGATGTAATACACTATTTATCAGAAATGCGAAAAATTAATGTACCCAATCACGCAGAAATTTGATATGAAGATAAATAAACACGATATACATAATAAAAATAATCTATGTTCGTTATTGTAGTACATACGCAAGGATGCACTGTTGAAGAGGAAGTAAGAATCAAGTTCAGCTCCATCAAATCTTAAGATCGCAGATCGCACTCTCGGTATAAGAGCCTTAAGCTATATCCACACCGTTCGACTTTCGATTTGACACGATAATAGGGGAAGGCAACGCGAGGCAAGCGATGTCTAATAATTATTTTTATTTAATTACTGATTGAAAAATGATGAATAATTTTTTTAATGAATAATAGAATAACAAATAAATGGGTTTTTCATTATTTATTACTCTTTTCTGAATAAAATTTGCCCAACATTGGTTAGGAGAAATACGCCGATGTTGCGCATGATTCGAAAGCATCATTTAAATTTTTAATCAGGATTCGACAAATCTACAACTTGTACTTATTAATGTCATTTATTGACGGTTATTTAGTTATTTTTTGATCGGTTCCATTCCGACAAAATAAAAATTTAAAGATAATGCTATTCAGATTTTGATGTTAGACTTGGTCGAAGAAATTAAACACTTATAATTTCTTACTTATGTTTATATGGACTTGCACGTTAAAAATACACGAGTTATCGAAAAAGACCGTCATGAATAAACTTCCAATTTTCTTGTCAAAAACTTAACTGTAAACTGTATTCAGGACAGGAGAGGTACTGATGGGTATTACTCTTTGTCATGTCTATCACGCCACAATACCCAATTTTTAGTGAGCAAATTCACTGGTTGTCTATTTTTTAGACAGATGTGGAAAAAGAAATAAAGCTTAAAAAAATTTATTTTTGATTTCTTAAAACAGATTTTGCAAGTTTTTTTAAGAAAGAAGTTTGTTTATTAAAGATTTTCCATTAACTTTTTAGGAGTGAAATTTCATTTTTGAAATGATAAATTCTAAATTTCCTTTCCTATAGTAGTCAAGATATTTTTTTTCTTTTTTATGTTATCGCAGTAGATCTTTTCCCATCTGAAGGAATGTCAAACATTTATTTTATATATTTTGAATTATTCTTTAATATTATTTTTCAATTGTACTATTTGTATAAATGTATTGTAATATTTATTAATATGTATTTTTAATTGTAATATTATTTGCTTTTGTATTTTCATATTATCAATATGAATACGATAACGGATAGTAAGAACGGCAGAGGCCGTTATAGGATTGCTCAACCCCGGCGTGG
This sequence comes from Rhaphigaster nebulosa, assembly GCA_948150685.1. Lineage (NCBI taxonomy): Eukaryota > Metazoa > Arthropoda > Insecta > Hemiptera > Pentatomidae > Rhaphigaster > Rhaphigaster nebulosa. The sequence continues at coordinate 211,027,717 of OX411306.1, read as the reverse complement.
GTATCACTAATAGAGCAGCGCAGGACCTTGCCTAACCAAGAAAGGATGCAGCAGGGCACGCAGCGGAGCCCTGTCGTCTACAGTATCCTTCGTGTCCTGCACAACAAGGATATCTTTTTGGCGAGGATCCCAAGAGATGAAAGGTACTTTACGTAAACTCGTACTTTCTCTCAATAGGCTGTTTTCTTCCCCTTAGTAGGATATCATGGACAGATGTAGGATCATCACGGGTCACAGATCTGAGGAGGATACCTTATCTGACCAAGTCGTGACCTGCATCTAAGCGAGAAAGAGGATTTTCTTTAAGAAGAAGCTCATTTTGAAAATTTAAAATAAATATGCAGTAATAATTTGTTTAATATAATTCATATATAAGTATATTTTTTTTATTAGTAAGGCTAACGTTTTCCACCTATCAAACGGTCATTTCCAATCAGTTTAGAGCAGCATCATGATAATGTAATATATCCTTTAATTTTTTTTTTCCATTTTAGTTTTTAACCTAGGTTTAGTACTAATGTTTAAATCCTGGTATTTTCCAATGATGTAGGTTTTTGGCACGTAACTTAATGTTAATATTTATTTAAAAAAGAAAAGTAAATCGACATTAACCGTAAATGCTTCTGAAATATTTTTTTGTTTTTATATTTTTTCTACCCCTCTGAATGCTTCTAGAGATAAAGGTTACAGCTGGTTATTGACAAGTGATAACGCAGATCACGAAAAATGATCTACATTCGATCCGGAACCTTTTGTATTGTTATAGGGATGCAAAACTTTTATTTTTTAAAAAATGGGACTTACAAGGTTTTTAGATATACTGTCGATATGTTAGTTGACGGTTAAAATTTAATAAGATATAAATATAAACAATTGGAATATTTTGGTCTATTTTCTAAAAGTAAATTCAAATAAATAAAAATAATTAATACAGACCAATGGGTTGTATTGTACAATATAGCCATACATGGTTATTTTAACATTGCTAATCGATTGTAGAATGCATGATGTTATCGAGTGGGAAAACGGTCCTCGAAAACTGGATTGGCAAAATGTCAACAGAGCACTCTTTCGGCCGTAAACAAGACTATCTGTTGCAGAATACTGTTAAGAGGCAGTAATTCGGCTAATGAAGGTGGTGATGTCGACATGGAAGGCAGGCAGGTCACTGACGAAACCCCATTAACATCAGAATTATTTTTACGACACGAAGTCTCCATTGTACAGCTGTTCCCTTGTACCACTCTGATTTTCTATCTTATACCAGCAACTCGGTGCGAGAATCAACCTGAATTTGTGAATAAAATAAGATTGGTTATGCAAACTAAAAAAAACTATTTATTTATATGGCAAAGCGACCGAAACCCGACAATAGAACTAAGTGAATATTTACTAAGATTCATATTGATTTTTAAATCACTGCTTACCTACATTAATACATAAATCAGATATAAGAAAATAAATGTAGCAGAATTCACTATCAGCTATAAGTCTATGGGTCTTATTTTAGTCTTTTTCCTCTTGCTAAATAAATACTCGGGACAAAGTATTTATAATAAAAAAAAATTATTAATTATTATATAATTAATAAGTTTGTCAATTATATTAATAATATTAATACTAAAATACAAATTTTGTATTTACGTTGCATATTATCTGTTATTGTATACTGTGCAAAATAAATATTTGAGATATGTCACAGTTCCTTTGTCATATGCACACCTATAACATGCACTATGTTCTATGCCAAGAAGATCTACGTGTATTTACTATTTAAATAATAAGTTCCTAAAAGAAAAAAAAAATGTGAAAATATCGCTCATTAACATATTTCCGAAAAAATAAATGATTACGTAGACTATTTAAATTTTGCTTTAAATGTAAAATTAACATAAACATTTTTATTTTTTCCTATATTGTTTATTTATTTTTTAATATTATCCTATGTTTATAATTTCAAATGAATGTGAATAGGCATCTGCTCGAAAACATCTTTATGTATGTATAAGCTTGTGTGATGCTTATACATCAAAATCTTTTATCTTTTATCTTATCTGATAGATTTCATCCAATTCTAGACGACTCTTAAACCGTTGAGTTCATACAGATTTCTTAAATATATATTTAGTCTAATGTTAAAAGACAGCTATTTTAACTACAATTTTGAATGTATTGGCATTCAAAGGTTCTTTACAGCTTTTGAGAACTAAACGGGACAAATGCCAATAGCCAAGAACGCATTTGCCTAACTCAATGTGGAAAAAGTTGATTTATACAACAGAATTTCATTTAGAAAAAAAAGTTAATAATTAATAATGACAAAATAAAGAGTGAACAAGACAGAGGGTTAAAAAACAAAACAGCGTGCATTTTTGTGAACATATATCTTCTCTTCAGAAGATGTCTGAGCATTCAAATAATTAAAACTTGATATTTGCAGTATTTGTTTTAACCTGGTTGTGGAACGTATGGAATTACATAATATATTTATCGAATAATTATTCAATAATTCAACCGAATTATAAAAAAAAAATACAAAAAAAAATAGATATTTTAAAAATAGCAGATTGAGGAAACTTGATGAGGTTCCGAGAAGTTCCGCCAGCACATCGGAAATGTTCCAGAACTGCGCTCGGAGTAATAAGCCATAGCGGGATTATTTTAGTATTAGTTACGCGATATAATTGGTAGTGCGAGTGTTAGCTTCTCTTCCGCTCTGAATTCGTTAATAATTAAACAAAACTGATCAGTTTTCAACACGCACAAGACGCGTGAAATCACGCACGCACTTACGTAAACGTTTAAATCTTTTTTTTTTTTTTAGGAAAGCAAGAAAGACCATGTAATGAAATGTACACAGCAGCCAAAAAGATAGTCGAATGTTACACAATGAATTAGTATATAAAGGAGACGTAGGTCTCATCTCAATCTCTGATTCGTCTTTAAGTAATTTGAACTTAATATATTATTTCTTCTCCAAACACTATTACGAAAATAAGCCAAAAGGCGACTCTAGTTGTAAAATTATTATCCAAGAACATTGCTAAAACAATTTATTGCGGAAGGGGAGGAAAGCATCTAAAATTTTTCAACAATGTTTTGACCATATTCCCCAACTATATTAAATTTTTTAATTACCCTAACTGTATTATGAAATACTTTAATGCTCCCAACTCTTCTGGATTTGACAACACTTGACAATAATGTTGTGTTTCTATTTAAGCATAACAATTTGTCGATTAAATCCCAATTTCTTAGCCTAAAAGATATTGATTGGTATTGGTTTTAAATTTTGGTAACTCTGAGTAAAATCTTTTAATACTATTTTCACAGTTTAAAGTAAGTTTTCAAATATAAAATTTTCATTTTTAATGTGATTTAATCACGCAAAACCTTAATTGTACTTAACGTAGGTACACTATGAATGCAGGGTACCTTATAGTAACTAGTATTAAAAATTAATAGTGGAATCTACTTGGTTTTATATATATATATAACTACATACTACTTCATGCCCGCCGAATAATTATTAAATGGTTATGAGAATTGCAGAAAAGTTGGAAATTAGATGAAAACATCTCTGTGAAATCAAACTAGTCTGATTAGAGGAGGATTTTGCTTCTTCGGCAAACTCTTGGAAATTAGAAGCATCCAGTTTCAGTTGTAATCAGTTGTAAGCAAAACTACACAATAATATTCAAAATACACAATAATATTCATTCATTCATGGTTTGCAATTTAAATCAAAAAGTTCTCCTCTAGTCTTAAGCACTGTCTGAATCAGTTCCATGAGATTTTCATCATTTATATAGCTATCATGGAAGTCAAGTTTTTTATAGAGCAACTGATAGGAGCTTTTTTTTCAATGAGGTGTTATTATTTGAAAAGTATGGTTTCTTGTAAAATTGTAAACATAACAGTTTTTACAGACAAATTTGAAATAATAGAAAATTTGTAGAAGATAAGACTCCATTCTTCTTATGCACAAGCACATACGCGGCTGTTTACTGCCCAGGCAAACCATACAAATCACTCTCCATTGAGCCGCCGCTATTCCAGTATTTCGATCTCCTTCCTACACTGCCATGATGAGGTCATCAAGCTCATGGGTCTAAAAGAACTGACCGCTATCGAACACGGCCTGGAAATCGATTATACTGATTGATCGGATTGTGTAAGAGTGAGATCGGCAGACAACTCTGTGTCAGCTCGATACATATTTACTCTGATTCCTCTCTCTCTTGCATTCCCTTCTATATTACATAATCTAATTTAAAAATACTTCCCTCGATATCTGATAAATATTCATTGTTATTGTAAATTACGACAGCGTGGAATCAAATTGTAGAACCTATATTTACCACTCCGGTTTTATGGTGCCTTCCCATTGATGATTCCTCACACGCAATTATTAGTCGATATTATTTTTCAATTCCGTTCAACAAACAGTGGATTGACTCAAAGAAACTCGAGAAACTTTTCTGGGTCACACCCAGCCTTTGAAGTGAATACCTGATCCTTCAACGGCTTGGGAGTAAAAAAATAAAAATTCGCTGGTTTTGGAATTCTACGCCCCACTTGAGGGAACTAAACAATCAGTTAATTAGAAAAATAGTAGCCCAATATACTTGAGTCAGTCCGATTGTTTTCATTTTTACTTGCCTAGAGCTACTAGGTAAGGAAAGGGTTGTAATCGGGCCAAAATTTCGATGTGCAGTTTTTAACGGATCTATGCGTTTCAGAACCTCCTGATTCCAAAAAACACATTTTTGGCCATAGGTCTGTCTGTGTCACGATTATCTTTTAACGGGTGGACCGATTTTTATTTTATTTTTTAGCTTTTCAGTCTCTGATTCCTGTGTATCAAATCTGACACCCTGTGCGCGATAACTAAAAAAAAATTGCTTTTATATAGACTAGAGTACAAAAACGGCTCTAACAATTTTTATGAAACTTTCTTGAAGTCTTCTACTTAAAACTTTTCATATACGAAGTACTTCCCCGAGAAAAATCAGGAAAAAAAGTTAGGCATACTAAAAGTATGCATTTTAGTACATTTTGTCATGTATTTTCGAAAGTTAATTAAATAATCAAAAAAAAAATCATCTAAATCGGACCAGTACTAGCAAAGATATAGCGTTTTGAACTTTATACAATTGTTTTATAAAGTATTCTTTACACATCCTTAACAGCTTTATTATGATTATATTATATATAAATATATATTTATATATATATATATATATATATATATATATATATATATATATATATATATATATATATATATATTTGGAGTAGGTTTTTTTGTTAATTTTTCCTACTTTTAGAACTTAAAATTATGTTAAACTTATAATTTAAATAAAATTTAATTTTCATGCTAAAGGCATCAAATCTAAAATTGTTTGATTGTAAGGATGTGGCATCCGTAATCATGTAAAATAATAATTTTTGTTTGTGTAAATTTGTAATTAAAAGGTTTATTATTGTTATTAAATATCCTATGGAAACTGGTTCACTTCTGTTAAATTTTTTTTATAACTCGATAACTATACATCTCCCGGAACAATCTCGATGTTCATTCGAAAGATAATTTAATTCTCTACAAAGCTAAACCTTAAAAAAAAATCTTAATCGATCTATTAGCGAAAATACAACCAACAGTTTTTATTTAAATATCAAAACGGTTAGAAAAGTCATGAGAGTGGATAAAGCAGACGTTTATATTTGATACTATATTCAATGAGAAAGACAAAAAATATACAAAGATTCTATCTCTTTTAACAATATTAGGAAAAATATTAACTGGAAAGATATTATACCACTCATTTGCAAAAAGAGTGTTCTAACTAAAAATTGGCACTTTCTGGGTAGACAACTTGAAAGTTTTCAAGGTTTCATTGTAAAGGAAAAAGAAGATTTGAAAGCTCGATTTTGTAGTATCATCTCTCAAGATGTAGATTAAAAGATGAAACTAAAGATGAAACTCTTTTGAGGTTATAATAAATTATTTTTCAGTTGAGATTTTTTTATGAAAATCTCTTTCTTTCCATCAGGTTTGAAGTTATATGATTTGACGGAGTAGAAATAAAAAGTACTTACTTAATAAGCACACTCAGTGGCGTAGCTAGGCCAACTGGTTCCCTGGGCATACTTCAAGATTGGCGCACCTTGGGTCGGAACTAGAGTGACAAAGGGGATACTTGCCCTGGGCGGCAGAATTTAGAAGGCAGTAAATTTTGAGTGAATGGTTATTATTAGATTAAGTAAATAATATTTGTTTATACTTTTTGATAGTTTTGAACTTCATTCTGTTAAATAATGAGTTGATGTTACGAGGTGATAATTATTTCGAAATATATTAGCTAATGTACCGTTATAAAATTGTAGATTTTTATTTGGAGGGATGAGAGGGTGAAAGAAGAAGCAGCAAAATTAAGCTTGCACCCCCTCCCGGCGAAAATCCTAGTACCGATTCTGCCACCCCCTGCTATAATTCCAGGTTATCTGCTTCTAGGGAAATACGATACCGGCACTCATTCAAGCACTTGAATCAAATTTCCGATACCAATAAGGTATCGAACGGAATATTAAATTTGCAGTGTCGATAGCAAAAATACATGGTATCGAAATTTTCTTTTCGGAGCCTAAAAAAGAATGGAAAAAAGTAAATTATTAAAATTTATTTTTGAACATTTTGGAGCCCACCTTTAAGTGGCGACCGGGGCCGCCCCCTTCGCCCTTCTCTAGATCCGCCTCTGAATTTCACTTTCGCATTCACCCCTTTCGCCTCTGTTCTTATTATCCTCTAGTAATATCTACATCATTGTCTGATTTTGTTTTCCCATCCACCACCATGTATATAATAAAAAAAAAACCATCAACTGCATTTACCGAATATTCATATCAAATTTGAAGAAAATCGAACAAAGCATTTGGTCATGATACTATGATGATACCCGGCCGGTAAAACGACAGCCATCTTGGATCTGAATTGAAAAATAAAAATCCCAACATGTGCGTTTTTCCTGACTTCAAGGAACATTTGTGCCAAATTTGTAGATAACAAAACCACACGTATGGTCGTAAACGGGTAGCAAATAGGCAGATAGACGAAATGCCTAACAGTCGAATTGAAAATTATTATAAAAACCATTAGTGTTGATGAGCGAACCCCTAGAAAAAAAACAAAAACATTTTTAACATTGAATGTTTGAAAAACTATAAATCTGTGTTATACTGATTTACACCAAAGTTTCAGTTAGTATGATTTCCCAAACTCCAAATGAAATTATCTTAATACATAAAAATATAAAAAAAATTTAGCAGCAGAGCTCCGTCACTAAGGTCGTATTTTAAATTATCTTTAATAGAAGCCAAAATACATAATTCAAAAATTACTTTCGACGTCCCATTCCATAGTATAAACGAAATAAAATTATAAGTATGGAATGTGCGTTTTCGGGGTTAAGACGTAATTGTATCTTTAACTCCAAACATTCTTAAGAGTCTGCCCTTTACAGAAATCAGCAATAAAATTTCGCTAAGATGAAGTATAACGAGTTGTACAAATATTAGTTCCGACCTTAAATATATAAGGTTGTGCCTTTCAATGTTTACGGTACAGCTGTATCTGTATTTATCTACCAGTAGCACTTACAGAAGCTATTCTTCAAGCTACTTTGTACATTTTGTTATACATTTTTATATTTTTTAAGCTCTTTGCCCGCATTCACCCAGCAAAACATGATAGTAGGGGCAAGTGCAGACCTCTGTTGTGTGACAAGTGTGCGTGGTGTACACTTAGCTTTACTAAGGTAGTAAAATAATTTTTGTTTTAATTCGCTAGTCCGTAGTTGCCTCGACAAAACAAGGTGTTTTGTCGAGGCAACTACGGACTAGCGAACTAAAACAAAAATTATTTTTTTAAATAAATTTTTTCAATTTTATTACACATCTTACTTTTGTAACTCAATGAACATTGTAAATCTCAGACAAGCTTTAACTTTTTCGATGATTACACCAGTATAATAAAGCTCCGAAAATCGAACAATTGCCCCAAACCGCTCCTGCTTGAATAAAGAGTCTTTCAGATACCTTGTACGGACTTACCCCTAAGGCTGAGGCAAGTGCGTAACAAGTATTATTCAATTAAATTATCGATCTTATCAAAATGCACGTAAGTTTAAGTAACATTTTCGAAGTGCTACAAAAGACCTAAAAGAAGTTTCAGATCGCTCTGTATTGCTTGTTGTGGATTGTCTTCAATCTTTATATTTAAATTGTTGAACTTTTTATTACGCTCGTAGCTTATATATGATACTTTATTTTCGGAAAATATAGTCAGAATAATGCAAATAAGATATTGAAATCAAAATCAGCAAAATTGTATTCGATATTTCAGCTCTGACGCATAGATTTATTAAAATCATTCGGTATATCTTGAGCTAGGTAAACAAACAGACAACATAATTATATAAATTGTAATAATAATATTGTATGATAATAATATATAAATAAAATGTCTTATCGCTTCAATTTACTGTGAGCATCATGCAGTCTAAACCGGAAAACCTATTGAGCGTTTATAGAATGTGTGGTAAAAAAAGAAATATAGAGATATTCAACTCAGGAAAAATTACCGAAACTAGGGGTGAAATTTTATTTTTAGATTAATTAAAAAATATTTGTTTTTGCTTTTTGATTATTTTGAACTTAATTCAGTAAATAAAATGAATTGATTTTGTGATATGATGATATTAATTTCAAAATGTATTACGTAAAATACTGCAATAAAACTGGGGAGAGGGTGGAAGAAGGAGCGGCAGAATTAAGCTTCCACTCTGGAAATCCAAGTTCCGTCCCTGGCCCAACTCACCAGAATCATTCACAGAATAAATTGTTGTTCTAATGGTAAAGTCATAGGCATAGCGTGTTTCTAACTTTTGGGGGGAGGTGCGAATTGAACTGTGCCCATTGACTACCGAGCGATCCTTAAAATATGAAATATTATGATTTATTTGAAAGAATAAGAAAAATCAATTTTCTTAAAAGTTTTCTACACTTCTCCGTTGTTATCTTAACTTCTATTAACGCTAAGGTGGAGGAGGGGTGATCAGGAGGGGTACGTGCCCTCTCGACGCTCCGCCTACGAATAAAATACGGAATTCATCAAAAATATTTTTAATATAAACATCGAACGAATATCGTAATACCGAGTAAATATCCCTATTCAGATTCAAATTTATACATAAACATATTTTTAATTTCTAGTTTTAATTATATTCCTAAATAGTATCCTATTATCTGAGTCATTGGAAATCATAACAAAAAATAAGAGCGGTCAATTTTTTTTTTCTTCTCAGTACATTATGTAGACCGTTTAAGTACGACATGTATAACTTTATGCATAATAATTTATGTAAATAACTATCGGCTAAATGGTAAGCACTGATGAATAAAATAATGCCCGTAAGAAAAGCTTTCGTTATTTTCTAAACGATTAATTAGTTTCTGTTTAAATGTAAATTAATTGATTTTCTTAATTTTTTTTTAATTGGTAATAACTATCATTCTAGGAGCCGGGCAATATTCATGATAATTTTGGAAGGGGCCAACAAGATCAAAATGAATGCTCATCAAAGTTTTATTATCGGTAATATAAATATTAAGTAACCTATTTTCTTTTACCATTTCGAATCATTTCCAATTTTTCACTACCACTTATAAGATAAATTTCTCTTATAATTAGGATATCTAAAAAAATAACCGAAAATAAAAATAAACTCAATAATAAGAAAATATGTATATCTGAAAAACCCGACCAAATCCCAAGGTAAAACAAAGCTGTCACTTCCCCTCCTACCTTCCTCAACCTAACAGCTGATCCTTCTTATTTTTTGAAATTTAAAAAAAATAATTTTATTTTATGTGATTTTTTCTGTTAATAAAACTAAATCTCAAATATTTATATATGAACAAAATTGTCTTGATAATGAACTAACTCGTACTAACTTATTTTTTTTAAACACTTTATTTCCTCTGGAAAGAAAATCAGTCGGTCTGTGAGGATGTGAACCCTGGTTTGGCGGGCTCTTCCTGTGTCCAATTAATCCAAAAATGAGTACGATGCTATACCGTACCGTACATACCGTACTCAAAAACATACTGAAGTCATAAGACACCAATGTTAATGTATGTTCTTAAGGTTGGTACATTACTTATTTTATCAATTTATTAATACATTTTATTTACCATTTAATTAATTTTTTTTTTAAATAAATTCTTGCTTTAACATTTTAAATATATTAAAGAGATTTATACATTCAACAAAGAACAAATTCAGAAGGATAGAAAATTAAAATTATTTTAGTTCGAAGAAATATTGCCTGAAAATATCCACCACCTAATGTATGATAACTAATATAATAAAAAAGAATGAGTGAAAATATGCATAGTAGCACAATGATTCTTATTTATTTTATTTATGCAAATATTTGTTGACATTTAATTAGATTTTGTTGTTCTATTTATCATAATGTGCTTGTATTATATTCATAAATAACTGTTTCATACATATTTTATTAATTATATACTAATTTGATATAATTGTGGATATTTAATTGTTTTTTATTATTAAATTCTATAATTTTAATACTTTAGAAGGAATTTTAGTAGGTATTTTAATTACTAGACTAGTTTAGTTTTGTATGCCTGAATTTATGGGAATTCAATTTATAACAAGAATATACGAGTTATGAAAAATATATAGTATATAATGGAAAAGAAAAATTCTTTATTACCAAGAAAATAAATGTATATTCCATTTTCATTGGAATGAGGTATTAAAATTGTATCATTAATTTGATTTGTTTTTAAGGATATTGTTTTTTCTTGTTAAGGATACGCTGTGCTTGTAGTAACCCTATCTCTTTGGGCAACACAACTTGATAAATAAAATTAACTAATTTTAAATGAACTTTTTAAGGATATTGTAAGATAACATATGATTTCATTCAAGATGGTCCTAAACTAGAACTACGAGGTATGAAGTGCGTGGCAACTTTCGCAGTAACTACAAGACCTACCTTGAGGATCTGCTGGCGGACGGGGACGGGAGCCCTGAAGAAGTTGAGGAACTCTTTCCGTCGGCCCCGATGTACGGGAGGCACAGGAGTATAAGGAGCAGCATCACACACACCGTCCACTGTACGACTGGCCTCTCGTAGCCTCTCTTCCAAAACTTTCACTAGTCCTACTCCCCACCCTTCTCGGTTCTCCAGCTCTCGGATCGTATATAACACCTTTTACTATACTGTAAAATAGTATAACAAAGTATTTATACAATTTGTTAATCATATCAATCTCATTAAAGTTATTTCAGCTACATAACTTCCAAGATGGAAGTCATGATTAATGTCCCCACAATAACAATTAACACTCCGAAAACATGCACTAGAAATATTAAACATATCTTTAATTTATTTTTAATATAATATGCAAAATTAATGTTATTAATATTTAATATTAATATTATAATTTAATGAATCAATAATTTAATATTATTTGCAAAATAATCCGAAAGCAACGCAAAAACTCTACACTCCTCAATACTTGTGGGAAATTCCTTAAGTTAATGTGGTAAATGCGCACTACATCTTATAATATTCGAATTGACATGACGATTAAATCTATTTTTCTAGGTAGATTTATCCTCTTTTTTAAAAAAAATGTTTCTCAGACAGCTATGTTTAAATATTACATTCAAGCCCACGTTTCAACCACTCAAATTTTTATGAGACTTCTAAGGTTCCTGCCTAAATGGGTAACTGCGCAAAAGGTAACTGGAAGACTCATTATTTAAGCAGTGCCGGTTGTGGGGCAAGTGCAAAATAGTTCGGTTATCCGGAGGATTATTATTATAATAGTATGGCAATGATCGAAAACACATGGGACAAAAAACTTGTAAGATTCACATGTAAAATCTTCAGTGACACTCAGAAGTGAAGCGTGGAGCATAATTGAATAAATGTATTGAAAAAAATAAGTTTTATTTTAATGCTCTAGTTCAGAGTTACCCCGGGGGTAAGTGTACACCGCACGCAATGCTCCCACAACAGAGATCTGATATCATATTTTGCAGGGGTAATTGCTGACTAGCGCTAAAAAACAAAAAAAGTGTCAAGGAGAAATGTTAATCACAAAGTATTTTGAAGAACAGTTTTTGCATGTTCCACTAACCCCAAAAATAAAAAATAAAATAAAGCCTATTCGTGGATAGCTGTACAGCAGAAGTTTAAAGATCCAACTCAATCAACAGGTTGGAATTGATATCTTAACAACTCGTTATACTTCACCTTAGTGAACTCTTGTGGCTGAATTGTGATACATCAATGTTTAGACTTTAGGCTGCCAAAAGGAAATTGTTTACTAGTTCAGAATGGGGATTTAATGAGACGATTACGCACTTATCCCCAAAAATACTGTAGGAACATTTTATTTTTAGCAGCAAACGTAAAGGAACATTTAAATCAGTAGCTACTACTGATTCAGAGATTTTTAGATTGAAAAATAAAAATTATTAAATTTTAAAAATCAACCTAAATGTTATATTCCATATTGTTACTGAATACATTCAAAACTATACTATTTTGGATTAATCGCTTGGAATGAATTATTAAAAGTATGGCTCCTTAAAAAATTTTAAAAAAATTTCTGATTTTGGCTTGTTTAAGTTATTTAGCACTAAACTTTTTTATTCGTTTTTTTTTTTGTGGTAACACTTGTGCCATAAATTTAGGCTAAATATTTTTTTAATAGGAAAAGTATGTTTAATTGCTCATTAGGATTATAACTAAAAAAAAAAAAGTAGTAAAGGAAGTTATGTTGCTCATGTAACTTCAAATCAAATAACGCATCTTATTCAAACAGTAATTTCACTCTTACCTAACAGACATGCATACTCAACATAGCATAATAAATTTCAATACCAATGGGTTTTTAAAACGCAAAGATGAAATTGAGGTGTTATTATCGTTGGTTCGTCCAACCATCGCCATTTTCACAGATACCAAATTAACTCAAGATGTGCATATTCGAGGATACCCACATGGAGGAATATTATAGCGATTTGTTGGGATATATCATGGAAAAAAAGTATCTCCGATTACTTTAGTTACTGACAAAACCATCCACCATGTCACTGTGCAGGTGCATCTAGGACAACCTTTAATCATCACACGTCTATTCAGGCTTCCACGCAGCTCGCTAATAGAATTCAAACTAATATTGATTGACTTCAGAAACAAATCCAACCATTGGGTTATTGGAGATTTAAATGTCCGTCATTCCGAATGGCACAATACCAAAAACAATAAGGCGGGCCAATTCATTCTCAAAATATACCCTTCAACTCACACTTTGAGACATTCAGCTAATCCTTCCATGACTTCAACTATTGATCTACTTCTCACTCGACATTTTATTTCTTCGGACCATCGCCCTGTACTTTATGATGTAATGGGTAAAATTGAGAAGCAGGAGTCGAAAAATTACAGTTACCGCACGTCAGATTGGTACATGTATCAAAGCATAGTCCAAACCCAGCTGAATCGTGTTCCAACACTAACAACGAAGGAAGAAGTTAACTCTTACATATTTGATTTCTCAAATAAAGTAGTAACCGCTGCGATGCTATCCCGAAATATGCACTACTCCCTCCTTTCTTGCAATCACCTCTCGACCATCCTCATTCATTTACCAGCAAAAAATGGCGAACAGCCAGAATACTACCGACCTCTATGCCTGCTTCCCCTTATAGACAAAATTTTCGAAAAAATCATTATAAGAGATTTCTGTTTAAATCACATTCCTCCTGAGCAAACTGGTTTCCAATATCAGTTAACCACCGGCCATTGACAAATTGACCCACTGACAAATTTACAAGCTGATATCACAAGCTACAGCTATGATATCCATCAATTGTTCTAAAGCTTTCTACTCTGTATCGCATGGATTGCGATGCCAATAGCTCATGCTCTCAGAATGTCCGGACCAGCTTTGCTCAATTATACAGTCCATTCTCATGTGGAGGAACATTTCAGTCAAGGTTGTGAACAGTTTGTCAAAGCCGATAGCCGTCACTCGTGGTGTTCCCCAAGGCGCAGTTCTTTCTCCCGTGTTATTCAATGTTTACACGTCTCCTATCTTAGGAGAAACCTACGGTCATTCAAAAGTAATGGTATTTGCTGACGACATTGCCAGTTACATTACAAATTCGAACACATCCACAGCAACACTTATAACAAAATAGAAAACAACCTTTGGCACTTAAATATAATCGTAAATCCGGAGAAAACAGATAAACAGATATCAGAATAAAAAGAAATAAACCACCAAGTTTGCAGTAGACAACGTGCAGAGATCGATCTCAAGAAATATTGTATAACTCGGCATAAACATCGATAAACACTTAATTTTTGCAAGCCTATTTCGGAATAAGCTGGCTGCTGTCAGAACAAAAATATAAATTTATCAGCTCCTTACCTCACCACACTTAAGCCTACGACTTATATTAAAATAATAAAAGATATTAATTTATAACAATATCATTCGGCCGGGTAATGTTCGAAAACATTACCCCTCATACAACGAAAGTGTTGCAACAATTTCGGAACGGAGTAGTTAAACACATTTGCAAGCATCATTCCCTCTGGAAAGAAAAAGCTGCTACCGTTCATAGGATTCTAGAAATACCGACAGTGAAGCAATTCATAACGGAACGCCATGTCAAGTTTTTCGATTCTTTAAATCATGTCAGCAATCCGCTATTTGATAGCATTGTACATCCAACAGCTGTGAAACGATGGCAAGATACAGTGTCATCTAATAGATAAAATACATTTAAGTTAGAATTAAGGCATAATTATAAGGTTTAAGTTCGTAATAATTACAAGGCATAATTTCGAAATCACAAGTGAGCCCCATCATAGGTGTCATGACATTTTTATATAATATCAATAATATTTAGACACATTAACACTACCTTGAAATGTATCCAAGATACAGAAGAAGTATCAAAGACAATAAATTAACAATTAGCGAAACATTGATCAAGAAGTAAAAATGGAGATTGGAAAAAAAAAAGTAAAGGAAGTTATAGGTTCAGATATCTTTAGGTAAATTATTGGCAACTGATTTCAAGAAAATTATCATTTTCGATGAAATCCGTCCATATAACGTACGTATGTTGATATGCTTCTGACGTTTATGATGAAAGGGTCCGTATGTGTTGATTAAAGTAAGTCCGCATATATAGTTTATTTATGAAAAAGGGAGCTTTTGTTATTATTCTTGATAATTTAGAGTGAAACAATCATAGGTTTTACAAGTGAAGTTTCTGTCTAATTTTTAGTTTCGAAGATTTCAAAAAAAGGGAATACAGTATATTCTTGTTCGCTTATTTAGCATGTGGGCCCCAAGTCATCCTGTTGTACCCATGATAGTGTACAGTGCCCGTCTGAGGTATTGAGGTAGAAACTGGAGGGTAGTAGTCTTAATAAAATATATTATGAATAGTATAAGAATATATTTCAAAATAATTGAAATGCTCAACTTTTAATTAAAATAGTTACAAAACAAATGAACATATACAGCTTGTATCCAAATATACTCTATATATCTATATACACACGTTTCAGGCTCTCATCTACTGCTCTGCATTTTATAAATTAAGGGTAACTTCACTTGACCATTAATCCACTTCCCTGTTTATTTGCGTTCTATACATATTTCCTGCGCCCTTCTGCACCTCTATTACAATATTGTATTCAAAAAGTGAATGGAGGAACGTAGGTGAAGAATATGGGGAGCTCTCAGGTCGTTGAGACAGGAAGCTGGTTTGCCCCAGATCGCGTAGAGAGAATAAGATCCTTCAAAAGATTCAATCAACAATATAATTGGCCATAAAATGAAAAGCAGGCAACAGACAATGGGCAATGTTGACAATGCAGTAGAAAGCTGTGCAGGTGATGAAGCTAACCTACCAGTTGTTTCGTTAAAATACCAATAACTATTATATTTCTAAAAATATACCAGCGATCAAGGTAAAAGGTATTATAAACTTTCAGATGAATCTATCAGTTAGACTTAGCTAATGTATTAGTCTAATCTAACTCAACAAGCCCTGAAGATTGCCTACAAAGCTTAGAAGAAACTTTGGACTACGTAATAAATTTAAAAAAAAATGTTTATTTTGTTGTTATTTATCACATTTGGACCCTGGCTAATAAAGCGATTAGATACACTTTATGACGTAGAATCAAATCTTACTAGAGGTACAGATACTACCACACATACCAATTATATTTCATTCTAAAGGAATTCGTAAACGCTAGTTTTTTTTTTTTTTTTTTAATAGATCTGTGAGGTCGGAGCTGCCAGCGACGTGCTAACACGCGACTGTTTAGTGACGGGGTTGATTACAGAGTCTTCTTCTACCAGAGTTGTCCAATTTTTTTTTGTTTATTTCCTTTATTTTTTTTTATTTATGTTTAAACAATTAAATTAATATTTTCTCTAGTTTCTAGTATGTAATATTTTTTTTTATTGAAAAATGTTAATAAATTAATAAATTTTTTATATCAGATAAAACTATCAGACAAAAGTATCGATATATTTTTTTTAAAATATGGATATATCGATATTTTTCTAACATTCGTACTTTATGCCGAAGAAAATTCTCTAAGAAAGAAGTTTATTTTTGTTTTTATGTTGATATCTTTTTTTTTTGTATTGATTGAGTTTTGTTTTTTAAGTTAAATTTGGTTTTTTGTTTCTTAAATTTCATTGATTTGTTTTTTTTCAAATTTTGTTACTGTAATGTCGATGTATGAGGAAATAAAAGATTCAACTGATCTCACGCCTAAACTATTTTTTTCGCGCCTTGATCTAAAGAGGTTAATTACTTTACATGAACCACATCCATTTCTATGAGAGATAATCATTAATACAGGAATGTTCATAAAAAAATAATAAAGTCATTGAAGACATAGTGCAATAGGAAAACACCCTCAGGACAAACCTAAAATACCAATTTAACGGAGAATTAAGAAAAATTACCACAAAAGTTGTCAGGGAGCTGGAGATGGAAATATTTTAATTCAATGAAATTCTTAACAAATAGAGATTTTAGCCGAAGAACAAAGACTATGTCAATAATTTGATTATAAAAACCGCATCTTGGTCTTCTTTAAAAATAATAACTAGTCCACACAACATTGTTAATTTGTTTTGTTTTTTTCATTTTATTCCTTAACTTCCAATAATAAATAAACCGTAAGTTCTGACTCTTTCCGCCATTCTTACTATTTCCTTCATATTTTGTAGTATCTACATATTTTGCCAGAGAGAAAAGTAACAAAAATTATCAGGTGTAAATGGACTCAAGAGAAAATGATAGAGAGACCTGCCAGAGCTCTCTGACACTAGAGAAAATAGTGCCAGATTTTCTTTTATTTGTAAGCGTCTTTGACAAAGCTCTGATGCTCTGACGTCAGAAAAACTCTAGTGGAAACGACGGCCTTTTAGCTTGAAAATTCTTAGCATCCATTTTGACTAATCTCCGTTAAAATTGTACTGTATGCTGCCCAATCAAACGATAGTCTTTTCCGGTGAATGGCACATTTTTTGAAAGGACGGAAATTATGAGGAAGTGAAATCAGGATGCGAGGAATTTATGGTATCGAAACTGAAGGTGTGGTACCGTCAAATTCAAAACTGCTGACAGGAAGATGGGTGAAAGTGGTAAAAAAAAAAAAAATAGTAAAAATATTATAAAAGTTATAAGAGAGTCGGTATGCATAAATTTTAATTATCGATATCACGTTAAAACTTTTTGTAGTACTTTATTATACCGAGTCCAGCTAAAAAAAAAAAGAAAACTATAGCTGAAATATGCAACTCTCTTAATTGGCAGCAATGCGCGATGACGTCATCTTCAGAGTGTCAGGCAGCCTTCCAGCTTCAAATATCATATCAGTCTAAAGGTTTATGTAAAAGGGGAACATTTTTCAATTTTCTTGATAATTTATTTTATTTTTTTTAAATCACTCCGTCGGACGTTGAAACGTGAAAGTACGGATTTACTTCTTTTTTTACATTAATTAAGAATGCGGAATGTTGCCGATTACGAAGAAGAACGGCTTAACTAAACCTCTTCGAAAATAAAATATAACCTAAAACATTTGGCCCTAAGGAGCTGAGTCCACAAGGAAAATTAGAAGGAACAAGCAGGTCATGCTCCTGATAAAATAATAGAACTAATAGCATTGATACAGGCCCGCCGATAGGAGAGGAAAAGAGAGAGGTTCGGGCTTTCAGGTGGCTTGATGATAGTTAACTAAAAAAACGAATACAGTCAAAAATTTTGTTGAGCAAATGTATGCAAATAGAAAAATCATTGAAATCCATAACACTAAACCACCTGTTGAGCCAACAGTTGAACCACTATACGTCCTTCGAACTAGGGATGTCAAAAACCGGTAGGTTATGACCCGTAACCGGTTCCTTGATGTCGAATTTTATCGTTTTTTTTTTACATTATCGGTTATAATCTTTTTTTTTAAATAAAAAACCGATTGAAAATAAATTTCGTAAAGAAAAAAAACTTTAACTTCTACTTTGAAATGTAAAAAAATTTCTGAAAATTGAATTTTACCTCTATAGCCTAAGAAAAAATAAGGATATAAATAATACAGGACGTGAAATTCATCCTTTAAAAAAATATGCGCGCAGCACACAACTTTTCCTTACCACCATTTAATAATCTTTTATTAATAACATAATTAATAACAGAATATTAACATAATTTTTAACACTACTTGGAATAAAATCAAACGAATACACCTCTTCAAGTCTACTCTCGCAAAAGTACAATAAATTATTTTTTTTTTTTTAAGAGTTTTAGTACAACAGTTCTGCACAGTATTTATTTTTGGTTTGTCAAGTTGAAAACATATTTTCAGCCATTAAATAATATAAAAGATATTTATACCGTAAAATAATATAAAAGTAGAAATTATTAAGTTAATTTCTACTTTTATATTATCACATTACATTATTACAGAACATATTGTTGATAATAGGTTGGCGGCTTGGTAGGAGAATGTTCGGTCGCATCCGTCTCCTTTCGGACGCCAAGGGACTCCATCAAGGTCTTGCAGTCCTTATATGATACGCTGTATCTTTGATAATACTGGTCAGATTTCGATGATTCCTTTTTTGATTTTACATAATTTAATTGCCTTTTAAATGATTTCATACATAATTTATCGTAAAATGCGTACTTATGGTTTATACGCAAAGTTAATTTTTCTTTCGAATTTTATTAATTTTATCGAACGGAGGTATATCAAGTTTTTTGATAGCCTCCCACACATGACGTACCCATTATTCAGGAATCTGATCCCAACAGGACGGTCATAAGGGTGGCAAACGCATATAAAATTTATGACCCAACTAAAGAAGGGATAAAGACGAACGAAGAGCTGAGGAGTTTAAATGAAGCTCCAGATATTGCAACCACCATAAAGAGAAGAAGAATAAGATGGCTGGGACATGTACAAAGAATGGGAAATGATCGACTCCATAAAATGATGATGGAGGGATATCCGGATAGAAGAAGGCTGAGAGGTAGTCCTAGACCTCGTTGACTGCAGGATATGGAGGACGATCTTCAGACACTGGATATTGGAGGATGGAGAAGGGCAGCCGAGGACCTGGTCCTGGGTCTTGCTCAACTGCCGGATCTGTATCGCGTCGTTTAAAATCGGTTTACCCCTTCTTAAATTGTATTAGTTCTGTTGTTTGTTTTTTTAATATTTTTAAATATCTACGCTTATGATATTCTGTTACATGTAGCATACAGTATCCTGTATGTAAACAAGAAATATAAGTCAATGTCCGCTTCTGATAACTCTCCAAAACAACGTCGAATACAATTTTACTATCGGTTGTGAATATTGAATAAAAATACATGATCATCATGCGAGTCGACTTTTGTCTTAAAGCCGCCGCTACCGCAGTACCCTCGATATTGAGAGGTCAACCCCATTCCCAGAAGAGAAGCTGAGGAGGACGGGACAGGAGAAGGAGAACCACAAGCAGAAGAAAGTGCAACAGGATTAGCTGGGAACGATGACTACCCAAGTCAACTGGGAAAGTAACACCCTGAGGAACCTTGGAGGAACACCGAACTCAAATTGAACCCTAATGTGATTTTCGCGTGTGCTTATGAATTAAAATCTTCGTGTGCAGCAATTGAAATTGGTACTATTTCATATATTATAATTAGTAATTTTATTTTTACTTAACTTAATTTTTCTTTTCTTGGTTGTTTACTTATTTTGTTATTATTTAAATTGTTTATCTATTCATTTTTACTAGTAATGTTCATTTTTTTTCTTTTTATGTGATATTTAATTGTTTTTATTTTGGATTTGTACATATGGTATGAATGGATACTCATAGTGGCAGCTTGTATTATTTTTCAAATAAATAAAAAAAAAATAATAAAAAAATTAGTAATGGCGTTACTGTCTATGTTAATTTTTCTATCATTTTTAATTCCCATCAGGTATTCCAGAATGCATAGTTATATCCAAACATTTATTTTATGTATCTTTTTAAGTTTTTTCCCCTCTTTAATAATATATTTTTTGGAATAGCTGTGTATCTACTGTTTTCTTTATATGGACCTTTCTCTCTTCTGCATTTTTTACTTCCTATTTCTTTTTTATTAATATTTGAGTTATTTTTATGTTATTTTGTACATGTAAGTTTGTTCAGTATATGTTTTTGGTTATAAGCTGTTATTAATCTAACCCTTCCCAGCTTAACAGCTGAAATTAACTTATGAAACTTCCCATTTCCTTCAGTATGTGTGAAGATGTCTTGGAGTGAGGTACTGTCTCTAATTTATATGTATATTAGACCGTTAATATGGAGATTTGCCGCATGTTGTCTCCATATGTGTGATTTTATTTTTCCTGTCCTGACGATGCCTGAATTGTCGAAACGTCGACTGGTTTATTTCTTTATCGTTATTTCTTCGTCGATATATCTTTAAACGTGGCGCATTGGATGATTGCAAGTGGCGCATTGCATCTTTGCGGCGATATGTATTCTTATAACTAGATTTTAATAGGTAGGTTTTGACCATAAAGTTTAATCTATACTATTTGGATGTCATCTATATAAGTTAATAATATCTATCAGAATACTTCTATTAAAAAGGTTATTAAACATTTACAAGGACCAGGACTCTTAGCAAGCAGAGAGAACAGAAAAACATTAATTCTAAGCTGGTCTCGCTCCCAGTTATCTTCACCTAACGATACTCTCGTGAGAGCTGTAGCGCCATCACGAAGCGATCACCCTCTCGTGCAAGTGATCATCTCTGACGACTGTGTATTGGTACTTTAACAAACTGGATAATTAAAATCTTTCGTTTCTTACTCTAAGAGAAACCTTATTTTTATTTTCCAACTCTTAACCATGAACGTAGGAAGGTATAAAAAGTGCACGAGATTTATGGCGCATCTGAACTTCTCTGTGAAAAAATTGGCGCTTGGTATGCAAAAGGTTGGCCACTTCTGATCTAGGCTTTGTGTGTAGAATTTTCCATTTAGATCATAACACTGTTTTGAGTTTTTGCTCTTCTATATTAATAGTTATTTTAATTACATAATCATAAAAATCTTAAATAGTGGCTGAAAACGCTTCTGTTTCTATCTGTAGAATGACTTCTCATCCTTTTAGCACACTTTTTACAATCCCTACCAGAACATACATAGAAGTTGACTTTAGATGCCTGCATATAATTTATTTCTGGCAGTTGGTAGGATAAATCTATATGTCGGTGGATAAGGTAAATCGTGCCGATCTTCGACGATCTGGATTACTTCGATTTATATGACAATGATTACCTCCTAAACACAATTTAATCAGGCATATTTAGCTATAATACGCAATGTTTTGTATTTAAAAAAAAAATGCTTTAAATTACTACACAAGTTCATTATTTCCAAATAGTTATATATCAATGTATAGCCCTCCAATTATCTAAAATTAAACAAAGGTGAAAGAGGTATTCATGAGAACATGTGCAGAATACTTTAAATACCATGTGTGCAATTTTTATATCTCCATATCTTTGCTAACACAATTTATTTTTGTAAAGAATTCAATCTCTTTTCAAATTATCATATCCATTTTATTAAATTTTGACATCGTTTTATTCCTTGTGAAATTCTGCTTGCAATCCATAATGTTCCAAGTCCATTTATCGCTCCATTAACACCTGAAAAGACAATTAAATCCAAACAGAAATAGTTAAGTAATATAGAAGCATGTATTTGAAACTTTGTTTTGGAGTATCCCAAAACATTGAAATACGGACTTGAAACTATTTTACATTAAAATATCTATAATATATAACCAGATATATATAATCATAAAATGGATCCCTTTTTAGTTATGCGCAAATTAAATTGTGTTTTCTTCATAATTTTTTTTCGTGCTTTTCCTCGGAGTTGTTCTATATTCGAAAATTTAAAAGTCTTTAATGAGAAAATTTTAGGCAGGTTTCATTAAAATCGTCAGAGCCGTTTTGGCACTACAGTCTATAGAAAAACACGTTTTTCGATTATTGCGCACACGGTCCCAGAAAATTGGTTCACTCATCCAAGAGATAACGCGGTACAGACAAACACACAAATTCGAATGGTGGAAATGCGACTTTTGAACTCAATGAGCTCGATTCGTTGAAAACATCACATCGAAATTTTGACCCACTTACAATACCGTTCTTGCCTAACGGTTAAGTAAAAATAAAAATTATGACAAGATGGAGAATAGTAATGTCGAATTCCGAGGATCTGTGACTTTGGCGTCAAATCTAAAAAAAAAATCGGCCAAGCAGTCTCGGAGAAAAGCTGTGAATGGCGGACTGACGGATATATATTTTTGATATTCATTTCGGTATTCTACATATCATGAAACGTAAAATCTTAAATTTTGAAGGAGGAAGGTCATTTTATTTTTCTTGGTAGATTACAAAGGTTCAGTTTTAAAAATAATACATTAAAAATTAAAAATAAATTATATACGAGAAATATTCTTCTATTATTGCAATTCCGAAATAGTGCGGCATTTCAAAACATTATCTTTCGTTCGCAAACCGCTCATCATAATTAAGAGTAAAAAACAAACAATTTCGCAAACCTGTAGGTTACTACTGGCCTAGTTCCACGATACTCTTTCCTAACCTTCAACAACTAATATTACGATCATTAGCAAACTGCTTCAGGGAATAAAATAAGGAGCGAGGTTTATTGTCACATGTTAACAAGAAACAATAATATCCAACCAAAGATAATAACACAATTATAGAAAGGGAACATTCCATTGCGATATATCTAATTCTTAGTCGAATGAATAATATAATCGATATGTGTTTAGGCTAATCGATTCCTCGATACCCTTCAGATAAGCCCCAAATTATAGATAATGTACACAGAATATCGAATTCTTTATAAATAGTCGCAGAAGTAAATATCTATTAAAAGCACGCTTAAATATTACAAGTAACGTAATTTAAATTTTGTACCAGTGAACATAATAATATGAATAAAATATCTGATGTGGACAACACACGAATTCCTTGTAGGCCTATTAAACTATATTTGGGGGCTCAAAAAGTGATCCTGAATTTGGTTATTTACATATTGCTTTGATATTGGTTTACAAAGATTGCAGTAAAAACGACATTCGGCGTCGCGACATCCATCTATTAACACACACACACCCAAGCTCTTGTTTCTGGAAGTCTTATTCCGTTATTAAATGAAGTTTTTTTTTAGTAGGTAACAAGATCCCAAGAGATTTCTTCGTGTTCCGTGACAACATTAGAACTGTCAATGTCACTAGATAAAGCATTGGAAGTTTCAACATTTTAAGCCACTTAACTTATATTTTATTCTCCTGCTGCAGACTTGTTCAGCTCACAAATGGAGAGGAAAACTCCAATTGTGAGTCAGGAAATTGAGTATTTTATACTCAATTTTAACTTATACAATAAGTAATAAAATTGTTTAAGTAGAGTGGAAAAAAATCGCGTTTATAAGCTTTAGCAACGAACCATATGATCTCTGTATTAAATGTAAATGCCTTTTGATTTAAGTTTATTATGACCTTCAAGCAAAATACCCGGCTCTTCAATTTCAACCAAAATTTATTATAATACTTATATTGATATACAAGTATAATTTACCAAATTTGGGATGTTTTACATTATGTTTTAATATAATCTTTTGTTGAAAATCAATAATGGCCTTTAAGTAAAGTACCACTTTCGGTAATCATGCAGTGCCCAAAAAAGGGAGGTTCACAACTAGATTTTATAACAATCCTAAATAAAAAACTTTAACTTTCTACAGCTAACCGTTATTGATTTATGCGAGATACGTACGAACGTACGTACAGTCGTCACGACGAAACTTGTCAAAATGAATTCAGGGATGGTCAAAATGGATATTGCCGTTGAAATATGAAAACCGAAAATTTTCGCGATTACAATACTGTGTACAAGGAAGTAAAAAGTGAATAGTTTTTTAAGCTAGAATTTTTATTCAACAGTTTCGATATTTTTTTTCTCTTACCACATATTCGATAGCTATTTTTGTTCCCAAGATCTTTTAACTATATGTATTGTACGCTACATAAATAAAATAAGTAACATTTTATTACTCCTTAATGGATTCCTAAGAACCCCATGTCTTCACTTCTGCAAGCGATGCTGTATTCTATATCACTAAGACCACGGTATTCGTATTAGTTCATCTATAATGTTGTTTGTTAAATTATGTTATTAATTATGTTATCTTGTTCGTTTAGAGTTGAATTAATCTAGTTATTAGTTTGATAAGCCCCGAAGAACATCAGTGATGGCGGAGAGGCTCTGCGAGAAGATCTGTCAATACTGTAAAGTGCTCTTCGCGTCCTGACGAAGAACTTCTCTTATAGTCAGATGTCTTTTAAACGAGGCGGTTTCCATTGCTTGACGGTTGCACTTTGTTAAAGATATTCCTGAATACACTCCTCTCTGCATCCGGCTCAGTGATTCCAGTCGTTTTAATTTTGACTCCGGTCTAAGCCTTTTAGTTCGAATTGAATTCTGAGTTTTGCGGTAGTGCGGGTTTTTGAGCTCTAAACTGCACTCGGAGTAATTAGAACTAGCTTTTTTATTCGTCTTCAAAAAGAGTTTTTTCTAATTAATTTTTATTCAGATACAGCTTATGTTAATTTTGTGCTATTCAAATAAATACTGTTTAAAAATGAAGTTTACCGTTAGTGCTACCATAACTTGGATACAAAAAAAAAATCACTTGATACTCATCTGTTGAATATGATGTACGAGGGCACGATTTTTTACTTTTTTCTGAGAACCATCCTTGAATATTTATTAGACATTTGGAAGTTTTCTTTTATGAAAATATGAAGTGTGATTTTGTGTATAATTTAGTCAGACTGTAATTACATACAAAAGTGAGAATTTCTAGAAACAATTTGAAAATAATGTAAAAGATTATTTTATTTTATTCAAAATAAATGGACTTTAAACCGTTTTATTTTAAACAGAAAGACTGTTTCTGGAATCTTCTGATTATTCAATTTTCATAGTTTTAAATGTATAGTTTTAAATCCATTTCAATCAACAGAATAGAAACCGTCGCAGGAATACCGGAGAGATGTAAAGCTTTTAAATCTCAATTCAAACGCCAGAAGTATTCCTAACTATCCATCCACTGCAAACAGAATTCAGGAAAGAAACCCAAATAGATTTAAACTCACCAGCCCAGTTCACAAAATTAACAGCCTTATCTCAGAATTCAATCTCTCCTCTGTTAAGCTTGAACCTGTTAAGTCAATATCACCCCCGTGGGATTCCCCCCCTAAGCACCAGATACTTAGGAGATACGGGGAGCGGAAAAACATATGGAATTCCAGAATCGAAACACTTTGGAGAAAGCAATCCCAACTGGTTCCATATGCACTAACTCCAAAGCAAAGCAGGAGGCAATCTTAAAGGGAGCAGAATATTGAGGCGACTAACAAGGGATCCAAACTCAAAACTTGTGTCCCCGTCGGATGCCGCATCGGTGCTGCAGTCCCTCAATTCAAAATGGAAAGTAGGACTCCACACTCAGGGGAAGATGAAAAATTCGAGCTCCAGTATTGCAGAGTTGTACTCCATTGGATACAAAGGCACTGCGGACTGAACGGTAACGATCGGGCTGACCGACTGGCAAAAGAAGGAACAGCTTCTCCCCAAGTTAACTCCTCCCAGGGGGCCCTGGAGGCAGCCATTTGCCAAAGATGGAAGGATGCCCACCCACACCCATGATCCGGATGATCCCTTCAACAATAGAAGCAAGGACGGGTCACAACAGAATGAAAGCTCATCTTTGTGAATGTAGAACAGAGGATAAAACCACAAAGCACATTCCGCAGGCATAACCTGAGCTGGAGGACATCCGGAGCTTTGTCACCGACTTCCTGATGTCCAAGTTCTACGGTAGCTTGGGATATCTCAAGAAAACCGTTGAGTTCACAACTTTAATCCCGGACATGACTATATAAGTGAATTTCGAAGAAGAATGTATAATTTTGTTTTATTATTAATAAATTTCTTTTTGTCCTGTTGTATTTTCTGTTTGTCAGTTCATAACCAACGGCTAAAAAAGTTATTTTTTGTTTTCAATGTTCTATTTGGTCGCAAATTATAATACAAACGAATTATCAAATATACAGTAAAAATATAACATTAACGAAACTGACAAGATTAAATCAGTTCAATACCAATTATAATATTATACATTTAGAATCTCATATAAAACTAAAAATAATGCAACATATATGTGTGTATATTGAATAACTGATTTCTAGTCAAAGCAAGACGATATACTTCGATATTATTCGTTAATATCTACATTCCATGCTTTCAAATACAATAGATGGATCATAAAAAGATTACTGCGATCTGTTTTCAATAAAGATACGTTAATGAGGGAACAGCTGAATCGATGCGTAATGAAGGTAAAGGCATTAATTATTACCGAAACTAATTTTAAATTGATCCGTTTAAACTGCATATCTTGAAGATTATCCTCCATCATAATAATAATGTATTATGTTACGTATATTTAAGATAATAGGTTTCATTTGATAACATCACTTATGTAAAAATTAGCACCACTCTGTCATATTTATATAACAAGATCAAGCCTCCTATTTCCTTTCATAATATACCTCTTATTGCTTTAAAAAATATATCTGTAACTCGGGCTTAAAAATCTTCCTAGTTAATTTCCGGTAATCCTTATCAATTAAACCCGCTTCTTGGGAGTTCAGCCGGGCAAATGACTAAAATGGAATGCATTTGCAACATTGAAACGAAAAGAAACTGCAAAAATTCGTCTACAATAGCTCAATCTTAAGATTATATAGGGTTCTAACTCTTGCAATCCAAAATCCTTAATGAGTCTTGTCATGCCACAGTTAAAATTATCCATAATGAATTTAATGTAAAGAATATTTATACATATATTGTTACGTTATATAAATAACTAGCAATGAAGAGAACAGAAGTCCTTCGAAGGTCCTTATTCCCAAAATAGTCAGTTTTAATAATGAAACAGGCTTCGATTAATTAAGGTGTTAATACCTTAAAAACCAATTAGCTATCCGATTCACGATCTATGAAAAGAAAGATTAAAATTTTATAGTGCACAACATTGCACATTTTGCTCTTTTTTGGCTGTTTAAATGTTAAAATAAAACTCATGTAAATAATACTTTGCTGTAATACTCATGTTTACAACAAATAACATTGTTCTGCATAAAAATTCTCCCTTCAACAGAAATATGTTTTTTTTTTTTATGTTTTGAGGTATGCTAAACACGAATCCAAAGGCAGAAAATCTCTATTAGGCACCATTTTATATCAAATTTGTGTTTTTTGATAACAAAAAAAAATTAAGTGTTTTTCAACATTTTGAGCATTTTTTTATCATTGAAAACTTCTCCGAAAAATCTTCCAGTTTATACCAGCCTCTTACGTTTAATGACGGTTTCGTCCCATTAGCCATCAGTAGAGTTAGCAGGCAGATTTGTTGATCAGAGGAGAAAAGAAAGGAATATTGTTTCTCTCCTGGAGGGTTTCCCCAGGTACCAGAAGCAAAGATTAAAGAAGGGACAAATCGATATTTTTAAGGACCTGGAATTCAAAGGAAAATTAAATGAAACTGAAAAAAGAGCTTTTGTATGCTTGTTTTTTATTTTTATTTTATTTTTTTTTTTTTTGTATGAGTTTTGCATGTTTTTGAAAACATGTGTGAACAATTTTTGGGCAAAAAAAATGGCTACAAGTAACAAAGACATTGTTGAAAAATTGTTTTTATCATTTAAGGCCATGGGTTGCAACATATCATTAAAAATTCATTTTTTGCATATATATATATACATATATATATATATATATATATATATATATATATATATATATATATATATATATATATATATATATATAAACTTCAGACACGATTAGCGAATTAATTACAGAAGACCAGGCAACAAGCTGACGATGTGTAATAGACTATTGATAATGGCATAAATCGACACAAAGTAAGTTTGACAACTGGTTACCTCATGAGTCAACTATATTAAACTAATTTTCCGTACTTATATTGAAATATAATATCAAGATCCATAACAAAACTATTTCAATCAGATAGTAATTTGGTATTAAATTTATAATTAAAATGGTGATATTAGAAGATAGTTACTACCTTGAAAAAAAAATAAAAGAAGTTGAGTACGATTAAGGAATTACAAGAGCACTTTCACATTTTGCTGGGAATTTATTTTACCCGCAATGGGAACTTACTCCACAATAGCCTGCAGGACACTTCTACAGAAGGCAGTGCCAAGATCTAGATGGCCTCTTTTAGGAAAGCGGGAAAACGGAAACGGGGCGAAGGAATCAGCGGTGGTTAAGAAACTGAAGTGGGTGGGACCGCGAATAAAGATGACTACGGGTTACTGGCTTGAACTCAAATGTGATAAGAGCTATTATAATATAATATATTATATTATAGGGCTTTTAATTATCGTATAAAATATTTATTCAAACAATTTTTATTTTTGATTCGTCCGAAATTTGAATATAGAGATTTTTAGAGTGCTAAAAACGCCAATATATCGACGAAATTCGATATTGACCCAATAAAATTGACCGGCTCTTAAAATGCTTATCTGGAAAATGCAGTGGGCATTGTCATAATGATATTTTTTGTTCAATATTTATTATAAGATCTAATTGTTCTCAAATTAACATGTCGTTATGATTATTTTTTTTTCCAGTATTCATTATTCTACCATTTTTACCTTTTATATAGTTAGATGAATGTATATTATTCTTATAAAAAGTGTTTTTTTTTTTATGTTTATAATGTGAGCATAATCTTTTCCAGGTTCCTTTCATCAGCTTTACAGTTAACCGTAATTATTAATGATGTGAATAGCTTTGAATAATTTTCTATTTCTTGTTCCTTCTCTAATATTTTAGGTCTATACGTTTCTCCAATGTAAATCTTCTCACAATTGGCACAGTCTATTTTGTAAATAATACATACATGTGGATAAACAACCCAAACATCTATATGATCTTTCATATTACTAATATATTTGATCAGTATATTGTCATTACATAAGCCAAATCTTAACTTGATGGTTCTAAAAATAAAGTTTTTTGCATTGTTGGTTATTTGTATTTTAGGGTGATTTGAGTAGAAATTTAGTAATCTATTGCTATTTATGTCTTTATAGGTCCATCTAGTGAATGTAATTTCTAAGGAAACCTTTTCATTTTTTTTTTAGAGTAGAATTTCAAACAGGAAATTTCAATAACAATGTAGCATGGGACTGGACTATTCCCTGAGGCAGGATCTGACGGACACATTCGATAAAAAAGCTGAAGCAGGTTAACTCCAGATGGGACTAGCTTCGGGGAAGGACACGTCCCGCGGAGTAATAAAAAGTGGCTATTGACAGGCAGGACAAAGGCACATTAGCGAATCCTTAAGGATTCAGGACGCGGGAGGGCGGAGCTGGAGAAGGGAAACTCAACTCCCGGCATTTACCTTATTCGGCTCTTTTAATGCCGTCTTACCGTCCGCATAACTTACTGCAACTGCATAAAGTTCAAAAGAAAAAGGAAAATCTCAATTTTCTCAAGGAATACTAGTACAATATACATTACTTCGTAGACTGTCAATAAAAATAAAATAACTAGATATAAGTGATAAGTTTATTATTATAATGAATATGGATATTATTACTTGTTTCTATTAATTTCAACAATTTATATTTAAAAATATATAGCAATATTATACTTTCTACTAGGGATGGGGTTTTATATATATATATATATATATATATATATATATATATATATATATATATATATATATATGTACATATATATATATATATATTAGACCTCTCTCATTTCGATCTATGAACAAACAAATATAATAAACTTAATTATATTAAGATTTGGAGGTGTTTTATTCAATTAAAGTTAGCAATAAACTTTAACACTTTTATTAAACTTGGAATCACAAACTATTTTTTTTACGTTACCTCAACGATACAACAATTCAATCTGAATTAATCCAGGTGGATTTTTTTATAGCAGAGAGAAAACAGTGTTACATAGAGGCATCATTTCAATAGAAATATCTCAATTTCCAAACAAATTAAAATAATAAAAGATTATTGATTATATATTATAGTTTGGGTTTGCTTCACTGCTTGCCGTTGCTACTTCAACGATTCTGAAACATGAATAAATACTGTTACATAAATAAATATGGAAGCCAAATATGGATATATGGATATATGTATATTTTATATATATATATATATATATATATATATATATATATATGCTATTAAGTCAGTGATATTAATATAAAGTTAAAGGATTCTTTTCTTTGATCATAACATATGAAAACTATGGAGAAGATAGAGGTCCTTATACCAAAAATAGTCAGTTTTAATATTGATACAGACTCTGATAGATAATAGCTAGGAATTAAATCCAAATAGATTATATTAACGAGTAAAGAGAGGCACTATTTTAATAGTTAACAGATTCTTCCCTTATAAGAGAATGGACTAGAACATCATTTGGTTAATTCTGCTATATTAGGGCAGGAGCTAGGAAAAGCAAATTGTAGCATTTACGCAAGTGAACACTCAGCGATTCCAGAACAGCATGGTAAAGAAAGATGACGCGGTGGCTATCACTAAAGAAACTGAAGGCAGAAGAACTAAATAATAAATTTGAACTACCTACGATTTCCGAATTCGTCCGGACAAGGCACATCAAATTTCTGGATTCACTAAAAGCCCTTCTAAACTTTCTCTTCAATACTCTGATAATGGCACCGGCTTCAGTTCGCTGGCAAAACAGCTCACCACTGTCTATTAATATAATAACTTAAGGGAGTTATAAGGCAGATATAGATACAAAAATAGATGAGCCCCATCACCTACAATGTTAACATTAAGCCAATTTCCAGGTAAACAACAAAAGTTATTATACGTGGTGCTGTACCCTGGTCTTAAAATGTAGAGTGGCTGTAGAACAAGGCGTTCAAAACAATATATTTTATATATATATATATATATATATATATATATATATATATATATAATTATAAATTTCTTATTATTTAATTTCTGATTAAATTATGTTACTATAAATTTATACATTAAAATATTCATATTTATTATAATTTTGAAGATATGAAACAAAAACAACAAAAAAATCATTTGATGTACAATATACAAAAAAAAAACATTCCAGGCGCTGAATAGACTTACTCAAAGCACCACAGCTGTTCAGGTTGAGTCTCAGTAAGGGGCAAGCAGTTTGAGACGTTCTACCTAGAGATGTGCTGATAATTACAAACTCTGTCATGTTTTAACTTTTGTTTTCTTATTGAACTAGGAACTTATTGAAGAGTTGCAAAAACAGTAGTTTCAATGTTTTCAAATTAAAATTAAACATGATAGGGTTGAAACATATTGTAACAACTACATGTTACTGCTGGGGAGCACTGTTGAGGAGGCTGTTGGTAAAAAAATTAAAATCATGTAATAGTTTCGTTTGTCACAAAATCTATTTTTAAAATGCCGAAGACGGCATGTCAAAAATATTTATTCTAATAGAAGGATTGCTTTCCTTTATGGACTAATGGATGTTTTATTGTTTAATTCATATATTTATAATATTTATATGCCTAAATCTCTCATTAGTCGTAGCGTTGTAGAATTACTTATGTACTCCGGCTCACTAATCTCCAACAATAGCAACATATATTCTAGCTTCTTCTCAACAACAATAAACAATTACGAATCTCATAATAAATACTTTAACATCATAATTTTTCTCGTTATTGTTACAGTGGATGCTAAAAAAATATAAACTCATCCCTCAAATATAATAGATACCTCACAGTCTATTTTAAACATAAGTTATCAACAGACATTATTTTTATTTTTCTGCATTTTTATTTTTATTTTTAAGGGTATCTTGATGATCGTGTTACAATACGATGGCAAATGGCAACAACTGTAAAATTAAATTTATGATGTGGAATGCCCACATGATCCGAGGTAACGATGTGGAATTTAAATTATTTCTAAAACATAATCAACCTCATATTATCTCAGTTTCTGAGACCCGATTTTCCCAAAATGACAGATTCACAGTTCCGGGATAAGATATTAATAGACGAGATCGCAACAGAGCAGGAGAGGGGTCATGCTTTTAGTACATTCTGATGTTCAACATCATTTCATTCAAGTCTCTGACTCAACGTTTACCGAAGCTGTTGCAATTCATTCCAGAATTAGTAACAAATCAACCACCGTCTTATCCGTCTATATCCCATCTAATAAAATAAATATCCCAGACATCACTAAATTATTTCATTTAAATAAACAAGTAATACTTTTTGGCGACCTGAATGCAAAACACATCCAGTGGAACTGTAACAGTACTAATAAAAACGGTAAATCTATGAACCAAATATAGTTACACAGCCCGTTTGAACCGAGGCAGCGAAATTATAAATCGAGTATTATCGATATAGCTCTTACTAAAAATATATATAATTTATCACCACTCATTGCTTTATCATGTCTGAACTCAGATCCCAACCTCATGATTTTTCGTATACATTCCTCTTTACCCATATATCCAAAAACAGACAATTTTGTACAAAAAAAACGCAGACTAGTGAAAGTTCCGGAAAGAGTAAGATTTCCGAGTAACCATAAATCCAACCTTTATTGACTCAATAGAAATCGATAATACATTAATTCAATTAAATTACTGCATCAAAGAATCTATCGCCTCATCCATCCCACAGCATTCCTATCAGCCTCACAATACCAATAATTTACCATTCCAACTAAAAGCTCTAATAAACTCACAGACTAAGTTAGTATATTATAAACTAAATAATTATGTCAGAGCCCGTCTAAATAGTTGGAAAAACGAAAATTGGGCAACAGTTTTGAAATCATGTCGGCCTGGGAACATTTTGTGGAAAACCACAAAACTTTTTCTAAAGTATCACCGAAAATTCCTCCTTTAAAACATAATAACAGCTATGCTTACCTGGGCAAAGATAAACATCAATTACTAACTACTCATTTTCAAACAACCCACACGATCACTTCATTTGGATCAAGTCATCATAACCGAAAAATTACTAAATCTGTTAGCGACTATTTAAAAATACAAATGACTTCCCATTTATCTCTCCAAAAGAAACTGGAAAAATCATTAAGGAACTAAAATCAAAGAAAGCCTCAAGTGACGATGGTATTCCCTCATTGGTTATAAACAATCTTAGTCGAAAAAATATTCATTTTTTAACTAAAATATTTAACTCCTTATTAAGATTCAAATACTTTCTGCCTATCTGGAGAACAACTAAAACCATTGCAATAAAAAAAAACAAATAAAGACCCTGGTGATCTTTCAAATTACAGACCTATAAGCCTACTGACTAGAGAAATTAATAGTCAAAAGAATAAAAAGACATGTCAGAATGCATAACCTCCTAATAGACGAACACTTTGATTTCAGTGAACACCATTCCATTGTTGACCAACTGGCATGCTTCACTGGCTTTATAACCAAAGCCTTCAACGAACGAAAACACACTGGTATGCTTCTACTAGACTTAGAAAAAGCATTCGACACGGTTTGGCATATTGGACTGATACATAAATTAATCACATACGAATTCCCACCGTACCGTATCATCCACCTGATCCATATCATCCACTCGTACCTATTCAATAGACAATTTTACATAACAAATCTACCTCCAACATTACTTCCTATTACTTCTGGTCTTCCACAATGTTCATGTCTATCTCCAACACTCTTTAATCTGTTCATATCTGACTTTCCAACACACCCTAAAGTAATGAGGTCCCTATATGACGATGATACAGCTTTGTACAGAACTTCCTATCGAATAGATACAATAGCTAACCGTTAAGAACAAAACTTTAAAAAAGTTAGCAAATATTGTCAAAAATGGAAATTAAAATTCAATCCAAGTAAATCTGAAGCCATACTTTTACAAAGCGCCGACCGCATAAAAATAATCATGTTTTCACAAACTCAGCACTCATCGCTTAGTCAAAATCCGTACAATGGCTTGGCCTAACTCTGGACAGATCTCTCACATTCACAGAACATACCCATAGAAAGATAGACAAAGCAAACAAAATAATTTTCAAAATGTTCCCATATTTTAATGAAAAATCCAAATTAAGCTCCCAAAATAAATTAATCCTGTACAAATCAGTTATCCGACCTCAGATCACTTATGCCTTACCCGTTTGGAGTTCAACTTGTTTAACAAATTACAGAAAACTGGAAAGAATACAAAATTTATCTATGAGAATTATTAACAACTATCCTCGCTACAAAAAAATATCTACCATGCACCAAGACCTGCAACTCCCTTCAATAAAACAACTTGTCTTAAAACAAACTGCTACATATTTCAATAAAACAATAGCTTCTGAAAATCCATTAATTAAAGAAATTGGCAACTCCTCTCTTAAAAATCCTCTCTTAAACGCTATACTCATAAAAGAACAAAACATGTATCATATTACTAATGTAAATTAATATTGTCCATTTAAATTATTATTATTTTCATCTTTTCTATTTATTTATTTTTTTTTTTATTTTTTTTTTTTGGATAGGTTTTTTTGTTTAATTTTTCCTTCCATCAGTACTCAAAATTATGTTAAACTTATAATTTAAATCAAATTTTATTTTCATGTTAAAGCTCAAATCTAAAATTGATTGATTGTAAGGATGTGCCAAGTAATGTAACCATGTAAAATAATCATTTTTTTTCTGTAAATTTGTAAATTAAGATTTTATTATTATTTTATTTTTAAAATCTTTTTTCCTTCAAGCATTTTTTTAACCTTAAAACCGATGAATACTCTAAAACAGTAACAACAATAAATAATAATATAATATTTTTTTATTTTTTTTGTCGTTTTTCAATATATTCGCACTAGTCTAACAAAAGAGTGACAATAAGTAAATGTACGGATAGAATAGATATAAGTGACATGTAGTCATGAGGAAGGATATTCCCGGTCTTGAATTAGTCATTTAATGGATCTCTAGTCCAGCACCTTTTTAGCTTTCTCCTAAAGGTCATGCCAGCCGCAGCCATATTGTCTATTAGTCTGTTGTGATATCCGTGAAGACACGAATTGATGGTCAGGTATTATGTTTTGGTGAGTCAGTATGTAATTTTTCGAATAGTTTAGAGCATATAGGAAGGCGACTGATAGGTCTGTAAGAAGAGGTATTGAATAGGTCTTTGTCCCTTTTGTATATCATTTTAATGTGTGAATATTTCTATTGTATAGGAAATTCAGTTGTCCTTAGTTGTATATTGTCATAAGGAACACTATGACTTTTCCGGGCATCTTTTGGAGCGCCTCGGCGGTTATAAAATTATAACTAGAGACTTTTCTTTTAGTGTTTGATTTGT
This sequence comes from Rhaphigaster nebulosa, assembly GCA_948150685.1. Lineage (NCBI taxonomy): Eukaryota > Metazoa > Arthropoda > Insecta > Hemiptera > Pentatomidae > Rhaphigaster > Rhaphigaster nebulosa. The sequence goes on along the minus strand of OX411306.1, from coordinate 210,991,478 downwards.
TGTGAAACTTATGAAAGTGCGAATGAAAGAGGTTGTAGCGTCAATGTAGTGGGATGTCTAAAGTGTTAGGTACTAGGGTTCCATGTTCTGTACTTGTGAAGTCAGTGAGGGGTGTAAATACAGATGAAAGATGATCGGCAAATAGTTCAGATTTTTCCCTATTCGACACGGCCTATGAACCATCTTCTTTTCGCAGGAGTGCTTACACCTCTCGATGTTTTAACAACTTTTTGGTATGCTTCCACAAGCTAATAATATAATTAAATATTACTTATACGATTAAAATTCAGCAATAAATAGAAGAGATGGTAAATAAATAAAGGAGAAAAAAATACAATAAATACAGTGGATGTAACCATCGAGTCGGTAGCTCAACGGGGAGCAGCCTCTCCGAACTCTAAGGGTACAACGGTCCGATAAATTTAACTCCGATTTAGTTTGTCCAGAAAGCATATGTCCCTTTTACACAGTCCTATAATTATCGGAATCTAAGATACCAATATTACAGTAGTACCCCAACTATAGTCCACATCTTTCAGCAGTGTCCGTTTTACAGTAGTAAATTAAACGAAATTGGTATACCACGAAGCATCTCAATAGTCTTAGATTGTGGTCGAGCTGATAAAGTAATATCCTTTCTTACCAGGATCCATTTATTCAAGCAAATATAATGATTATATACTTAATCATAAAATAAATCCTTTTATAGAGTTTTTTTAATTTATTGTAATAGTTTTCTTTATTCATTGTTTTATTGTAGCATTTCTTTTTATTATTACTATATATACATTTATTATGTCGATTTTATTACATGGATCGGGTGCAAATGACCTAGATGTTTTTCGCCATAAAACAAAACAAGCAACCAGCCAATTATCCGAGCCGGATCCTGCATTTCCTGCAGCCTGACGCTCTCTAGATAAATCGTAAGTCTGATTTTTCAGATCGTGGAAAAAGGCCTTTCCGGAAATGGCGTTTAATGTCCTTCTTCAAATGCCCAACCAATCATTTTCCTGAAACAAACGTCAGCACCACACTCCTCTCCAACTTAGTGTGAAAGGAAACTTTAATATCTACAAAAACAAATCCATATTGATTTTCAATTAAAGTTAAAAAGTTAGACCCCTTGTCATTTCACAACTCAAGTTAATAAGCTAAACTATACTCAACAATAATAGAAGTATTTTCAGACAGATGAGAGGCGTTGCAATAAAAAATTCAATAATTTGCAATTTTAATTTTCACGTTATATCGTCGGTTTGTTGGTAAAAGTGATCAAGTGCATTTTTGTGAAAATGAAAATTTGTTTCCATTTACCTGTACCTGAACTAAATTAACACTTCATTATTGACAAAATTGTGAATTTATCAATAATTATTAGTTAATTATTGATAATTTCACAATTTTGTCAATAATTAAGGGTAAATTTGGTTCAGACATAGGAAATAGCAATAAACTTTTTACAAAATGCAGTTGATCACTTTTACCACCAAACCGACAATATTTTTGAAAATAGCATTCCTCGTTTTTAAATTAGTAGAGGGAATGCATTATTGGGTCCTGCCGCCTTCTTGCCATGTTCTTTTACTAATTCCGTTATTGCATTAGATTTTATAAAGCTGCGAATCTAATAGTGAAGTTTAAAAAGAAAAAAAGGATTCAACGTTGTATCTAAACCTGTGAAATCATTCAAGTTTTTACCTCATTGACAATGATGTCTTTGTAACGCATAGCTGGCTTAGCATTTAAGTTATATTGAAATTAAAACAATTACTTCATGTTGAGCAAGGTTGAATAAAATGAGGGTCTCTAGTGTGCTTAAGAATGAAATAACTTGGAAACCTGCTTAAAAAAATTTCTAAACATAAAAAAAAAACTACAGAGAGTAAAAAAAACCTAAATCAAGGAAGAAAACGCCCAATCTGGTATCACTGACAAATGGAAAACAAATATTGATAGCAATAAATTACGTAATAATGACGCGTTTTTTTTTGTTTTTTTGTGGTGAGATGGTTGGAGGAAGAATCCCTGTAGGACGATTGTAGAAGACTACAAATATCCTACGTGTTCAGTGTACTACTACACCCCCATTCACAATCTAACTGTAGTCAGATATCTTGTGTCGTCCTGCAAAGTAGGACTAAATGTCGGACCGTGAATGGCTGGATTTATGAAGGCAACCAGGCAGACAGTTCCAATATCTACTATGTTCCACTACTAGCCTCTACTTCTTCAACTTACTATAAGTAATATTGTACGAAAGATTAAGACACCAAATCATGACAGATCCAAATTCTTCATTGTTCACAGTCCCCTGCCATTCTTCTCATCTCTGCCATGCTGCTTCTTCTGGCTCTTCTAAGTTTCTCCATTTATCCATCATAAGTAATTCGGGGCCTGCCAAATGGTCGCGATCCACGAGGGCGAGCCTCAAGAAGCCATCTGCCTATCTTTTATCATCCATTCTGCACACATGCCCAAACCTCTTGACCTGCCTTCCTTCTAGAAAATTTCCAATATGATGTATGCCCAGGCTCCTCTAATGTTTTCATTGTGAACCAGGTCTTTCCAGCAATCCCCCTCAGAAACCTCATTTCAGCTGCTGTAATTTTGCTTATGTCAGATAATTAGTTTCAATATTTAACGCAATAAAAAATTATTTTTAGGTTAGCTGTTATCAGTTTACAAGTCAAACATAGTGACTTCATTCAAACTGTGATTAATGACTAACTTTATAAAGTTTATACGAAAATAAATTATTTTTAGTATTGTAATAATATTAGAAAGGAAGGAATGATCTGATTCACTCATAGGAATCAAGGACAAGGAAGGAAGGATTTTATCGCAGGAAAAAGAAATAATGGAGAGATGAATAGAGTACTTCAAGGAGCTGTTGGAGGGAAGTGACGCTAGTCCAGATGAGACTCGTAATGCGGAGACGGAATATGCAGAACAAGACGATTTCATCAGCGAGGAAGAATTGCAGGAGGCTATCTCGAAGATGAAGCTCGGCAGGTCTGCAGGGCTGGATGAAATAACTCCCGAAATGATGCGATATATGGGCAGCAAAGGTGAAGAAATGTTTCTCCATCTCTTAAATTTGGTATGAAAAAAGAGAAGGATACCGAAGGACTGGGAGATCGCTGTGGTGGTGCCTATCTACAAGAAGGGAGACAATAGAGTATGCAATAACCATCGAGGCATATCTCTGCTCAGTGTGCCAAGCAAGCTTTATTCAAGAATCCTAGAAGCAAGAGTAAGAAGAGTTGTCGACTGCCAGATCGGAGAGGAGCAGTATGGATTCAGAAACTCGAGGAGTGCACAGGACCTAATTTTCACTTTGAGGCAGGTCATGGAGAAGTCCATCGAGAAAGGTAAAGAACTTTCTATCTGCTTCGTGGATTTAGAAAAGGCCTTTGACAGAATCAAAACGGAGGATATAGAGCGAGCTCTGTTGGAAAAACAAGTGGATATTGGTACGATTCTGGCAGTCAGGAGTCTCTACCGAAAAACGAGAAACATTGTAAGGACTGGCAACCACACATCCAAGAAATTTGAAACGACGCAGGGAATACGCCAGGGATGCAGCCTAAGTTCCCTACTTTTCATATTGGTACTACATAAGGTACTGAAGAGAGCCAAACCCAGATTGCGGCGTTTTCAATTAGGATATACAGCCTACTTTGTATACAGTTCTCGCTTTTGCTGATGACGTCGTATTCGCTGCGGATGACCGGGATCTACAACACAACGTAAATATCATGCAAGAAGAGTTGAGGAGCATTAATATGGATATTAATCCAGATAAGACCGAATGCATGAGAATAGGAAGACGTTCTCACCGTGTTATGAGAATATTGATACTGAAGTGATCAGTCCTAGAACAGGTGAAGGATTTTAAATATCTAGGTACCTGAATCAACGAAAGCGGTTATATCGATGGAGAGGTGTCGCAAAGGCTGGGAGCAGCTGGTAGATTGTTCAACGCAGTCCGAGAAGGGTTCCTTAACAAAAGAGAGGTGACGAAGAAGACGAAGATATCTGTCAACAAGTCCATATTCCTGCCCATCCTATCTTACTCTTCCGAATCAGGGACCCTTACCTCAAAACACAAAGGGCAGATCCAGACAATGGAAATGAGATAACTAAGAAAGGTTGAAGGAAGGACCAGAAGAGATTGGACCCGCAGCACTTCAATAAGATCGAACCTTGAGGTACAGCCGGTAGAAAACACTCTTGAAGAAAATAAACTAAGATGGTTTGGGCACCTCCTGAGGATGAGCACGGAGAGAACGGCCAAGATAACGTATGAGACGAGAGTAGGTGGTAGAAGACCAAGAGGAAGACCACGGATCACCTGGGAAGAAGGCGTCCGGGAGGCATTCAGGAAGCGAGGGCTGGACGGGAGCAGGAGGAGAGAATTGGTTCAAGAAAGGGACACTTGGGTCAAGCTCTGTAGAGGACATCACCACACTGCGCAGCGGTAGAGAGGGAAAGAATATGATGATGATGATGGATATTATTCTTATTCAGTTAGGTAGCCAAAAAATACCACTTTTGCTCCTGTATGAATAATTGAAAACATCATATGTGTTAAAAATATTATTTTGTACTTTAAAACATTAAATAAATTATTTCGAGTTTATTTTTATTTCCAAATTCATTTTATTGTTTAGTAAACAAATTTTGTTTTTTCAAAAATATTTTTATATTACCCATAAAATCTAAAGGTTTTTGCACTACTTTTTATGAAAAAATACCACAATTTGATCCATGATTCGTGATTAAATTATCAAAATTTGAAGATCAACATTTTTATAAACCAAAAAAGATAAGTAGTATAGTATAATAGTACACTAATAAACTAAGTTTTTCTGTAATGTTTTTATCTAAATCACCTAATTACTAATCACTGAATTGGTAAAACAAAAAGAACTAAAAAAATGAAATGTAGTTTTAGTATTTTAGGACCGAAATAATTGGATCATCCCTTTTAATACAAATTATTTTGTATGAGCAATTATCCAATGGTATTTTATTAATATAATACTATTAAAGCACAGTAATGTTTATATAAATATATATACTGATGTTATTAGCATGGTGTTGCAGCCGATGAGGTAACGAGTTGAACCCTCCAGTAGGCAATTGACTACGATGGCGTTGGCCAGAGATAGACGGCCTAGGTAGTGCCATCGATCAACTGATGCCTATTAAGGTCCAGCTTGGACAGAAATGGTAACATTACCAGATCGTGCCGTGTCCTTACATAAATTATTATACAATAGGCTAGGATATCCTGCACCACAGTGTAGATCGTAATCGGCCAGAGGTGACCCACTTATATACCCCAGTTGGTTGTAGAGCATAGTGAAGGGAGTTTGTTTTACATTCGTCCTAATACAACGTCCGAAAAAAAAATTGACCTTTATAATTTAATGGTACATTTTTCTTTTAGCTTTACCCTACTACTACAGAAATAGTGAATTCTTTATATTGAACCTATGTTAACATTTTTAATAAGAATTTAAAAAATGTGTATTTACAACATTGGGGCGTCTTGCATCTTTAAGGAAAGTAAATTTAAAGAAATAATATAATAAAATGACTAACTGTAAGGACAAATACTGAGAAAAAAAAGTATTAAGTAGTTTTTAATATAAACCGAAATACAGTTCGAAACTTTAAGCAAATAAAAATATGTTTACGCTTCATATTTTTACTTACCACCTTCAGGCAACGATAAGAAAAAGGGGTCTTTTCAAGTACCGCAGTTACTAACCGGTGATTTATGTGATCACTGGTATAACATATGATGCTAAAGTTTAGGATATTAATATTGCATGCAATGACCAACAAAAATAAACATTTATTTATATTGTTAAACCATAAAATAAATATGCAATATAAAAAGATTTATAGATCCAAATCTTTAGGTTTAAAATGAATCATCTCCTCAATGATTTTCTGAAAAAGGTCCACTTTTTATGTACAAATTTTTCCTCCATCATATTCATTCATTTTCATTTTACCAGAATTTAGAACTTTGGAGTGTAAACAAAACAGGTAACGAGGTTAGTTGATAATAACAACAGATTTTTAAAATTAAGCATGCAATATAATCGACATCATATAAATCACCCATTAGTAACTGCGGTACTCGAAAAGGAAAAGATCCAGAAAAAGATTCCCGTTCAGACACAATAAAAATTAAAGATCTCATCAATTTTGTTTAATTAATGAATTTTCCTGTCATATCTAAAAAAAGTTGCGAGTTTTACGATTTTTCGATTTTCTAGATATTTAAAAAATATAAAACCGTTTTATATCACGATAGTTATGTACTAAAAAGTAGTTTCTTCACTGATCCCTAGTTGTTTGCGTTAATAACTAATTTTCGTTGTGGAATGGACTCCCAATAATCCAAATTAATTTTTTTGATTTAAAACATTCAGTGAAATTTTCGAAATTCACTTCGTTCGGACCCCGAGCGAACTTTTCATAAGAGACCTCAGAAAAGCCAAAATGGCCCGTATAAAAATACAATTGAATAATGTTTATGTTTCTCTTTAAGATGTTCTCGTTTTAGTCTTTCTCTTTTAGTCTTTGAGAAAATAACGGTGGCAAATTGTAATTAGTTGAAATCCACAGAATCGCATGCTGGTAAGATATTATTTACAATTAACCATCTTGAATAGACGAAAAAGTCAGTAACAAAATTTATTGCCTTTAGGCCATAAAATTGTTGCTTAAAATACCAACTTATGGCCACAACACACACCAAAAACGGTTTTTTAGTTAACTCATCTCAATAGATTTTATTAAACGTTTTGCTAGCTTAGACCATGCGAACATAATCTCGTATTTTTTTTTATGATTATTTTTTTTTTTAATCGATGTAGATGATTATTTATATTAAAACTAAAATTACCTCATTTATTATCTGTACGATTACGGCACGGATTATTTTAATATATATATTATTACTCTGTCGAGGAATTGTTCATCTCTTGAGGAAGAACAAGTCAATGTCTGTATTCTGCAAAATACGTTTAAATTAGAATGCTAATACCTATTTTGACATCATTGAAGTTCTAGATCCTTTCTAAATCTTGAGATAGTTGATAATCAGCGATGCGCTTGCTCATGAGATGAATAAATAATGTAAATATAAACTTTTTAAAAAAACTTTTTTTCTTTTCCAAGAGTCTATCTTCATTTTCACCTATCTTGTCTGTACATCAGAGGTGAACTAGGTGTCCTAGTAATATTTTCTAAGTTTCATAGGAGAAGAGAAGTTTCAGATCGCACTGTACTGCTTGTTGTGGATAGTGGTCAATCTCTATACTTAATATATTAACTGTTTATTTCTTTTCTGGAAAAATTGTAACCCAAAAAAAATTAAGATAACACGTCAAAATGTTTATGAAGTTTATATTTTAATTTTCGAAAGTTCTCAATGCACTGCATCACCCAGATATCTTCGCTTCCTAGTATAGCCGTTGATTAAGAAACAGTACTTCTTCCTTACCAACTACTGAGCCCAAATCCTTCCATGGGTCACAGTGGTACAGGTTTTTTTTTTGTTTTTTGTTTATTATTTTCAATAATAGACCTTTGGAATCGACCAAAGAAAAATTTTTTGTAACCCCCCTCAAAATTTGAGGTTTTACGTTTCAAGATACGTAGAATCCAAATATCGATCCGCAAAAATTTTTGTTTGGTGCTTTTATTGTATTTAAACGAAAGCTAACGAAAATCCCTACAATAGGAACTAGAAATCACCTAAATCGGACCATTGTTAGCTGAGATATAGCTTAATGAACTTCGTTTTTATTTTTTCCTAGTGAAGTGCACATCAAATATTTCCTCTGTATCATTTTACATCACAGCCTACTTGCATTGACGCAGTTTTTTTAATTAACACAGTTCGGCACCCTCACGGCGAACATCTTGTGACAGTTAAAATTTGGTAAACATTGGTCCAGTAGCTTTCACGGTTAGACCTTACGAACTAAAATGGCCTGCCCTTTTAAATAATAGTATGATTCTCTTCTTTTTTTTCTCTCAAATTCATTTGATCTTATTTATTTATTTCCCATATAATACCTTTCAATTCTAACTTCCAAAAATAAAATACATTAGTCAGACATAGAACATTACTTTGGACATCTAAATGAGTTCAAAATCTGACTTTCGAGCTTTCATAAGGTTATATAAGAATTTTAAAATTATTATATTTCAGGAAATTATTATCCCTTATATACTTCATCAATTTTATTCAACAATTTAGATCAACGGTTCGGACTTATCTTTGCCCATTTCACTCAGTTCAATCAAATACCTCACTCATTAGAGCAGGACAATACGAAATGGAGAACTGTTATGGACAAATATTGATATAAAAATGGCAGATAACGATTACTTGAATATGAGCAAAGATAAGCCCGAAACGTTGTTCTAAATGGTTAAATAAAATTGATGAATTATATAAGGGATAATAATTTCCTGAAATATAATAATTTAAAATTACTTTGTGCTTAATCAGTGCAAAGGCAACGAAAACCTAATCAAACTAATGAAATTACTTTCCAAATATTTTTTCCGAATATTCAAACCTGAAAATTAGACAAGAATCAATTACACACACTTACCTACTTAACCCCTCAGATATACTTCTCACAGATTTACGATATATCTAAATTTCCTAATAACTTTACTGTAATTCTATCAATCAAGAACATTAAGAATGAAAACAAAACTCAACCAACAGATTAACACTATCACACTATAGCACTAATCAACAATCAAACACTACATGATAACAAGCTACAAAGACTGATAGAAATGGCTATGGATAGCATCTCCAAGAACAGGAGAAGGAAATTAAAAACGAACTGGACGAGAGTCCTTGATTCAAATGAAACTGAATTGAAATCAGGAAGAGTTGCTGTTGGCTATTGTCTTTCTCCATGCCTTACATGCTCTTATCATATTACCAACAGATTGTCTGATTGTTTTTCTGTGATAAATACGTAAATAGATTTTTTTTTTTTAACTCTTAAATTTTATAGTTTTTTGAATCTGTGTCTAATATTCTAGGATGTTTTCGTGTTAGAAAATACTCATCACTCATCGGTAGATCGGGAGACCTTTGGCAGGTCGATCAGCCTGCGTAACGAACTTCACCATGAACTCCGACTTGATGATCGGTACCTACCGGGATCTGAACTCTCACGATCTTCTTGGCCCTCGGCTGGTCGAGGAATGGAGTTCAAGATCATCAAAATGATCATAGGAGAATATATCACAACCACTATCCGGTGTGTTCACAAACTAAATTTTTTTTACTCGATAATATGTTTTTTTTAACTATATTTTCTTAAATTATTTAAAATAGTTTCACATTATACTAGTCGCTCCTGTTTCCTAACTAAACCGTTAGGAACTCTGCTACGTGAGTGGGCATAAGATCAATAAAGCAAAATTTATATTTTATATTTCTTTTCTTAAGACTATATATTATTATTTGTCATTTTGGGCATTTCTAATTCTTCTAAATGCTAACATATATTATAAACAAATTAAAACATATACAATATTATATTATTAATCATTTTTAAGTAGTGGCAAAATCACAGGTTCCCAATATTATTTGACCCATTATTCCCTTTTCAGCAGAAATAGATCCTCTGATATTTTGCCATATTTAAATTGAATAAAACAAAAATGTAGTGAACATTTTTTATGAATGTAACTAGGTTTAAAATTTTGTATATAAACATATTTGTGATGTTTGGGAACGGGGTACAAGTCATTTTTTGCGGCAATAGTTATATATTATAGTTAGTTATGTTCTTTATAATGAACATTACCTTTGAGAAAAAGGAAATAAGTCAATGGAACAGTATTGAAATTCCATTTGAGCTCTGTTTCAGTCAGGGCCGGATCTAGGAGAGAGGAGGGACAAAGGAGACACTTGCCCCGGGCGGCAGATTTTAGGGGGCTGCATTTCTAGTGAAATTTTATTTATTTTTTTTTTTTTATTTTTTATATTTGTTTATATACAATTACAATTAATACAAAAGTATTAATCTCAAATTTACGGCTTTGAGTTTGGTATCTTCCAATTGTATCCTCTCAATTTTAATAATAATAATTATCATAGATCTAAATTCAAAATGTAAAAAAAATGCAATCAAAAAGTAATTCAATATTTCCCGTTTGAAATGGAATACACGAGACAGAGGCAGGCAATTGTTAGATAATGTTGGGCATTGTTTCATAGTGTGCACATCTCAGAAGGAGAGGTCTCCAGTTATTCTCTTTTAGCTACCTCCATCCGAATTATTTTTTAGTACTTTATTATCATGATGTGACCTGCAGAGAAAGTGTTGTTATTATTGGAGATTTTCATATGGCATCTTTTGGAAATGACTAATACCGAATATAAAATCGTATCAAGAAAAAAATATTTATCGAATAGCTGGCCCAAAAATACAAAATGTTCGTAGTTATAATATAATTTCAACCGTAACAAGGACCCTTCGTAAACAATTCACGCATCCTCTAGCAAATTCAGAAATAGCGCCCTTGGGAACCTAGTAAACGATACCTATACCGCAGAATTTTGAAAACTAATAATTAAGTAGAAATGCTCGTGGTCGAACAAACTTTCGGTAGAAAATTCGACATTAGCAACTTCGAAAACCTAATGAACGATCACCAAATCGATGAAATCCTCCCTCCTCTGCTCCCCCCTCTCCAATAATAAATATTTAAAAATAAAGAAAACTATTTTATTTCAAAAATTTAAACTACTTGAAATTAGGACTGAATATCAACCATGTAATAATAAACGATAAAAATTTCGAAAGAATATGCCAAAATTATTTCACAATTCATTATTGTAATTAAAATAATTATTTTTTTATTAATAAAATAGAATTAATTCTTGTCTGGTTGGGTTGCAATTGAAATGTAAAAAGTTACAATTGAAATGGAAAAGGTTACAATTGAATTGGAAAAGATGACAATTGATTAGGAAAGGATTTCAATGGAAATTGAAAAGGTTACAATTGAAATGGAAAAAGTTACAATTGAAATCGAAAAGATGGCATTTGATTTGGAAAAGATTACAATATAAAAATGCTATATATCATAAAATATTGTAATTTTCACTTACCTATTGCAATTGTTGAAACGGCAAAATTTTTTTCTCTATTCAAACACAACATTATATCAAAATCTTCTTAACTCAAAAGGTAGAAATGTGAATATCAAAAAAATATACAGATATTTCGTGCTTTAATATTATTAATTTTTTAAAGGGACACACACATGCCGATATATCTGTGCCGATATTATTAAGATAGTGTTTTTATGATATCGATATTTCTGGAACGATATAATTAAGATATTGTTTTTATAATATCGATATTTCTGGGGCGAGATAATTAAGATATTACTTTTGTAAAATAGATTTTTCTGTACTGATATAATTATTATAATGTTTTATAATATCAATATTTCTCTGGTTTTTTTTTTTAATTTGACAAAAGAATTAACGATGTTTTGAAATATCGATATTTCTGTGCCAATATAATTGAGATATTTTTTTTTATTAGGTTCATTTCCTTTATTTGAATATAAAGAAACAGGCTATCTCCTAATCTTCCTCCGATTCGTTTAGACTTTATATACATATATATATATATAATATTAAAGAATTGTTTATTTTTAATATTATTTTAACGTAATTTTAGTATTATTTTTGTTATTAATTTAACGTTCGTTAAAAAATTCGTTAAATACCTACTAACGGTCAAACTAAACACATTAACCTCCTTGTGGTTTTGCCGTGGTCGGGTAAAAAAGCAGTTGAAATACTTTTAACTTTATTAAGGAAACAACTATTCACAAAAGTTCTCAGCTATACTTTACATTAATAATATAGACAAATAATGAAATTCCTTACGGAGAAGTAACTTAATATACCTATCATCTATTTTTATTAATAACTTTTAAAAAAAAAATTAAAATTTTCATCTGCATGCAGTAACGTTTTAGAAAGGATATAAAAATCTGAAAAATTACTTAAAACCTCTTGATCAGGGCCATTTAATCATTATATGGGTAATTCCTGAATCATGGCATTAATAAATATATTCGGAGAGGAAGGAGGAGGAGGAGGGCTGCCCCCCAGAAAATATTTGAAAATGAATAACTAATAATTGAAAACATTTTTAAATTTTTTGTCAGTCGGATGCCCTAAATAATAATAATAATAATTAGCATTAAACTTTGATTAAAATAAAATATTGTTTTTTTAAACTTTTACACTTGGATGGTATCTGACGTGGGATAGATTGGTATATCGTAGGCAGGAGAGGGCTGCTACCTACCTAGAACATTTGATTAGCAACGCTGGTAATTGCATTATTTAAAAAAAAATACATCTGTGCATTAAGCTTAATACGAAATTGAATATAATAATGTGATAATTAAAATATCGTCGGTTTGGAAGTAAATGTGATCGGCTGTATTTTTGTGAAAATGAAATGTTGTTTCTATTTACCTGTTCCTGATCTAAATTTACTCTTCATTATTGCCAAAATTCTGAAATTATGAAAAATTAACTAATTAACTAAGTTATTGATAATTTCACAATTTTGTCAATAATGAAGCATAAATTTAGTTCAGGTACAAGTAAATAGCACCAAACTTTTATTTTCACAAAAATTCAGTCACTTTTACTACCAAACCGGCGATATTATGTTATAATCGTATAAATTAAGTTTTTAAAAAGATGGCTAAGGTTTCTGGTCGCTCATTTCTTTTCCATAATTCACTGAAAATAAATACCACTTCTATATTTGCATCAAATATTTTAATTTTACTTAAAATATAAAACAACATTGCTATCTATAGCAACTAATCCATAATTCAGCAATTTTGAGTTATATAAGCTAAATAAATGTAATATGAAACTTAATAAAAAAAGTTCTATTCTTACCTGATTCGAATATCACACTGCTTTCTGATGAATTCTGTAAATCCAAATAAAAAATTGCAATTACAGCAATCCCGACTGTAATCGTAACACTTTTACATATTTAAAACAAAAAATACTTTCATTAAGTAACGATGCTTACCGCACCAAACCAAACAAAGTTAAGGAAATAACTGAGAAAACGAAATTATTGAGTTACGAAGAGAAATATCCCGCCACTCACACCACTGATCCCAATGTAGACGAAATGAATAAAAAAATTATTTTACTAAAAAATCGAATAAATTCCAAGTGCAATAATTTATATTTAAATTAAAATTTCAGTAACAGGCTTCCATGAAAATAAACTAGAATTAAATTTCGAAACAGCAAATTTTAATTCAAATTATATTTTTGAACTCAATTGAAAAAGATCCATTGGGTTCTTTTATCTCTCGAGCGGGCTTATTGAGCGGAAGTCGACAGCTAATTAAAGGAATAATAATTTTAATAATCCCAATGAATACGAATTTTTAACGTCGCTCCATAACTTAAAAGTTTTAGGATTATTACATTTTTTTTTCTTTCTAAATAAAGGATATAAGTAGGGTGATGAAATGTAATTTAATTTTAATTTTTTAATGCATAAATTATTTTATTATTTAATTTTTTAAATCATAAATGAGTTTTACACATGAAATTCCCATAAATACGGAGAAGATACATGTTATAATATTATGTTGACACATAATATTAATATATAATATAATTGACACATAAAACTGACGGTTATAACCGACAACAATAAATGCTATGGTTGACCGCTTAAAACGTAAGTACCAATGAAAGATTATAAATTTGTAATTGACATGTAAAAAAATTCAATTGCAAATTCAAAGTATTATGAAGTTAATCTGTTTTATCTAAAATACTGCATTTCAAAGATGAAACACCTCTGACAGCTAAAGATCAATAGACATTATAAAAGCTCTTGCTTCCTTAAATAAGTTTCTTAACCCGAGCCAGCTAAGACAGATTCATCTGTAGGAGATTGTTTCTTGTAAAAAAAAAAAAAAGAATAAATATCTCTGAGAAAACAACTTGCTGGCTAAATTTTTGCTTAAGCCCTTCTTACATGGTCAATCTTATTGAATCGATATCGAATTTCATCAATATATTGACCATCTGAGGGATATAATGTAGTAATAATATCGAAACTTGTAATATATGTAGACAACTTTTAATAATATTAGCTGTGAAAGAGGGGCTTTAAACATTAGTAACAATATTTATTAATTAATATTGTGTTAAAATAATGTCCCCACAGTGAAAATCTACTTTTGTGCTTTATTATGAAACAGAGTTTGACTATAAAGTAAAGTACAAGTGGGCTTATGATACCCTGTGAAACGTTAAAACAAGATACCATATGAAATAGGTAGATCCAAAAACAGCAAATTAAAAAAAAAAATTGAATACAATTATTATTATCTAATAACGCTAGGTAACCTGTAACCTCTAAAAACGAACCTTTCCACTTGTACTTTTCCCACTTATGTTTGTACTTCATAATGAAGCAGGGCCCTGTTTTTGCTCTAAGTGAAAACAAAGAGGTAAGAAGAAATCTAAACGTATGCCTCTATGGCGTGAATATGTAAACAATAAACCGGGCGGAGAACAAGTTAGGTTTCAATATTGAAATTATTTAATACTGCTTTTTCTGTGAAGTTATTGTTTTATATTCACAATATAGTTATGGCATCTGGCCTAGAAAGTTATGTAAACCGTATCCTTACTTCTGCAGTCATTTATAATGATAAAATCATTTAAATTAATTTTATAATCTATTGTTTAATAATTTCAGAACTTTTTATTTTTTTATATAGCATTTTTTCTTATTGTGGAATTAGATACTGTATCAATTGTTACTGTGGACGGAAGGAATTTTGTGGTACAGTTCTTTTTATAATTAATCGCAATATTTATCATCGTTTGTTGGTTTTTTAATAAATTATATTTGTCTGTATGTTCGAATAACAACTAAATTCATGCATGTGTATTCTTAACAGGGGACATTAAAAGGCTTTGACCAGACAATTAATTTAATTCTTGATGACAGCCATGAGAGAGTCTACAGTACGACTCAAGGTGTGGAACAAGTAGTTTTAGGTCTTCACATCATCAGAGGAGACAATGTGTAAGATATGAACTTCATATTGTATCCATAAAACATATGCTTTGAATCTTTTACTTTTAGTGCTCCCACAGACATTTATTTACTCTTTTAATTAAAATAAGATTCAGCTTACTTTCCTGCTTATTTCTACAACTATTGCTTATCCGTATTGATGCATTTGTTTGGTTTGACCATGCCCAGAATTAAATTAGCAATTGATTTTCATCCGTAATACTTAAATTCACTAGTTGTTAAAATGTATAATTCACATCTTTACTCATATCAATTTGTATTGTTCATCATGCCACTGCCATTTATGGGAACCTGTAAGCTTTGTTTCTTTCTGTCAAGTGTTCTTGAACTCATAAACTATTAAATAATTAGTCCTCTAAAAGTATTATGTTTTTATTCAAAATGAAAGGGTTGATATTAGATAGTAATTTGAAGTATTTTTCATTATGAGTTGGGGTTTTAAGTAGTTAATAGATGAATATGTCAGCTTTTATGCTTTGAATTCTCACATTTTTAAATTCGAAAGGGACATTAAGGAATTATAATCTTAAGCAGTTATAAATTCTTTATGAATATTAGTGTTTGTTTCATATATAGCATATTTCTAAATTATATTTTAGGACTACAATAATTGCTGAATTGGTATTTTTCAATTCCCTTGGCATGGAACTAATGCTCCGTGGAATTGAATATAAAAGTTTTTATTGCATCTAAGATTTAGTTTAATTCCAAGTCATAAATAGAAGCCAAGGACAAAATCTTGTCTAAAGACCATAGTTTTTATATTTAATTTTGAAAATTAAATATTTTTTTATAGGCTAATTATGATATTATTGAGAATTTATTTAAATGATGTTGATAATGATAAAACATGATGATGATGTAAAGCTAGATTAAAGGATATTTTACCTCGCAATCAACCATGTAATCTCCAAAACAAAGGATATTTTATTTATTATTTGTTGTTGCTTTTGAGCATTAAAACTGTGGAAGCGGATTGGGATTCAGTATCGACTCTTGGCGAAACCAAGTGCCTTCTATGAGCTGGTAAAATACTGCTCCTAATAGCAGCAATGTAAAATAATAATATGACATTTAAATAATAACAAATGCATACATCTTCTCTAAATACAATTATTAACAAACTATTATTTCATGAAAGTAAGATATTAGTTATGAAATTGTTAATTTGCTTAATCTATTAATTAGTTCTAATGTTTGCCTTCCTTTACATTAATGGTTTCCACTACTTTGCCCCTGAGTAACAAGTAGTGGAAAAAAATTTGCCGATTATTAAACAATAATTAAGAGGTAAAAAAATTATGTAAGGAAGATAAATACAGTCTAAGAAAGATAACTTAGTTGTCTCTTTAATTTGGCCACTCTGTCACTAGGCTATCTCTTCACATGGTAGACCTCTTATCTCGGTCCCTGGCACGCTATTCCTGCTTTCCTCTTCTAGATAATGATTGGATATAACTAATAATTTTGTGAGTACTCACATACTGCCAAGTGAAAGTGGTGGCTTGCTGAAGATTATATTAAGATTATTATTGCCTGATATCTGCCGTCTTGCTAGTGTCTCAGATGTGGGCATGCATAAATACAGCACAGACAAGAATACAATAAAATTGGATTAACAGAAGTATAATTTCAGGCAAAAGGGTTTTTATAAAGAAATTGTAGGTTACACATATTAGCCACATAATTTTATGTGAAAATTTTAAATAGTTCATTAACAGGAAGGAAGGAAACAAGCTTCGGAACATGGATTCCTGATGATGTTTTGATGGTCACAACATTGACATTGTATAATTATTATTAAAAATTAATAATAGTTAACAATTTATAAACAATGATACAATAAATTGGAAAAGTTTAAATTTATGTTTAGAAAAGTAAATCTTAAAAATTCTTCTGTATTAATGAATTTAGTAACAAATATATATTAGAAGATTATTGTGTAAAAATTACAGTGACTTCCGTTTGATGTTTTAGTATTTTTAGCACAACAAAAACTTATTTTCATAGTTTAGTCAATAGTTGCACAGGAGATTGTTAGAAATATTTTCAAATGTGGCATAGCCACACTTCAAACCTACTCCATTATCCATTGATGAATCCTTTTTATTTATAGAGCACAGAATCAATCATTTTATGACTAAAGGAGTTAATATGGATGATTATAAAAAAGAAATTCTACATACTTGCTTAGTGACTCGTAGATTGCATTATACCGTACTTATATAAAAATATTAAATTCACATTTTTCTTAGGATATCAGAAGATTCTAATATAAAGCCTTAAATTTCTCAAATACCGGTAAATAACTTATCAGTCAACTTTTCGCCAATTCAGGCATCATCAGGACCGAAATTGAATTATGTGGAACATATGTTCAACTATTTTGGAGGGATGTACTATCAGTCCAGTTAAATTATAGATTCACCTTGCAAAAGATGGGATGGAAGGTTTTATTGTGTTAACTTGTTTGTATGGGTGGTAAGATAGTGGAAACAAGATTTTCACGCCAAATTCACCATGGCTAAATTATCTGTAGTCCAAAAATAACGAAATTTTCAGACTTAGAATAACGTTTAATAACCTAAACAATAGAAAGCTTACCCTTAGTGAGATGATCATTTCAGAATATAGAACATAATTATCAATGTATAAAAAATGTTTTATAAAAATTCATACTGTATACAGTCCTGCCAAATTGTAGATTTACCTTGCAAAAGGTGGGGCAGAAGGTTTTATTGTTTTAAATAGTTGATATGGATAATAAGATGGTGAAAAAAAGTTTTTCCCTCAAAATTTATCATTATTAAATTTTCTTTAGCCTAAAAACCACGAAAACGTAAAACAGGTTTTTTACCAAGTCTGCACCCTGGAATGTTTTACAATTTCTTTCAATTCTTCTTCCCTGCATATTACCTTTTAATCCATTCCTACCTGATCTGTTAAGATTCATATTTTTTTAAACTTAAAATAACCATAATTTTATTGATTCCTTGTGTTTTCATTTTACTTTCTGTTTCAGTGCTATAGTTGGTGAGTTAGATGATGCACTAGACTCCCGGTTGGATCTGAACTCGATCCGTGCCGAGCCTCTGAGTGCTGTTGTTCATTGACGACTGTCTTTTACAGCTATATTTTTTTCTGAAGATATATTTATGTATTCATACGTTATCTGTTTAGTCTTCATAAAATGAAAATAAAAAGAGGAATGTAATATTTTCAATTTTTGCTGAAAAAGTCTTTCATTAAGCCATTAATGAACGATTTATTTTGTCAAGTAAATGAAGTGACATGAAGGCTATAAGTATAATTATTTATACTATTTTAAAAATAAAATCTTACAATTTTCTCTTTTGAGCATAAATCTTCTTTGTTTGTATTAGTTCTATTAGTTTAATTTTATTTGTTTATCTTTTTTAATTTATTATAATTAGCCTAATTTAATAGTGTTAATAGTTCTGAATACAATTGTGTCTCTATAGTCCGACCATAGAGAGGCCTTCCAAGTATAAAATGAATGGAGGGGTGGGATCTAATCTCTCACTCTCATCACCCACATCCAGCCTTCATTCTCTAAAGGGCCAAATATACTTATGTCTATTATTTGTCATGTATTACCTATTTTTATCACATTTATCAATTTTTGATTGAAGCTTAAGCTTCAATCTATTGAATCACATAAACTCTGACATTTTTTAATTTTTATAGAATCGTTAATTTTATCGCTTTTAATTAACCACTGCTTATGATTGTTTTCCACCTCATCTACAAAATGGTTTTGAGATTCGGATAATCTTGTATTCTGTAAACTTTCTCTTAATTGTAATAAAAATGGAGTGAAATTTTTAATATTTTATGACACTGAATATTTGTTCTCACACTCTACAGAATTTAATAACAAAAAATGCAGGTAAACCTCCTCGATTTTTTATTTCTATCAAATTTTTCGATAAGTTCTGTGAATCATTGGATATTGCCATCAAACGCTTTGCATTTTATTCTTGTTTGGAATTTTCAGACAATATATTCTGAAAATGGGATATCTGCTTTATCCTAAAATGCTGCAGTAATTAAAATTAAAAAATAGTCCTCTATACTGGCAATATATTCTATTATATT
Organism: Rhaphigaster nebulosa; assembly: GCA_948150685.1. NCBI lineage: Eukaryota > Metazoa > Arthropoda > Insecta > Hemiptera > Pentatomidae > Rhaphigaster > Rhaphigaster nebulosa. The sequence goes on along the minus strand of OX411306.1, from coordinate 210,972,159 downwards.
ATGTTCAGCACTAATTTTGAAAACAATGGCTCTATTTGAGGCAAGTTTTCAATGGTGTCTTCCAAAAAAAAAGGTGTATATTATCCCACTTGGTGACATCAGGCAATATTACTCATTTTAGAAGATTTTTAAAATTAAAGGATAATGAAATCACTAAGAAAAAACAAAGAGACAATAAAAATCGGAGATATGCGGAAAATAAAATCACATTTAATGTTAGCGCTGCCTGTATTTTATGAGAGTGGAGGTGTGAGTCCACATCCATCCCTCTGAAGACCTCTCTGTGTTATTCTGTACTCTTTGAGCGAACCTCACACCCTCTTGTACCGCATACTCCGGCTCATATATCCCCGCACACTTTCATACTTGTATGGACATAAACAACAGATCATTAGATCCCTATGAAAGTGAATGGGCTCCTTAAAGTAAAATCAATATCAATATCTCCTCAACAAACATTGTGTGACATCTAGAAATTGGTAAATTTTTAAATCCATTCATATGTTAAATAATTTTATTAAGCAAAAAATATTCCTACAATTGTGAAAATTTTCTCATTCCAGTAATCATGATGGAAATATGAGTTTTTGGAAGCCTCAAAAAATATCAAAAGGCTAGATCATGATAATAAATATGGCGGAATTTAATTTTTCATTTATAATTTATTCTAAATGAATAAGTATTGTCATAAATAAAAGTTTCAAAGAATTATTTAATTAAATTATTTTAATTAACTAAGAGAATTGTCTATATTTTATACCTAAAATATAAAACTGCATCGCATGAAAGCAAAAGATTATTTTCTCATTTAATATCATCTCCATTTTCCATAATTTGCTAGGTCCAGAAAGCCAAATTTGAGTAACTTTCTCAGTTTTTGATTAGTAAATTTTTATATAATATCGCATTCTGTTAAAGCAATAATTTCCTTTCTGTAAAGTTCAAAATCTGTGCAGTAAGTGCAATTTTGTGAATTTCAAGTAGTTTCAAACCTAATTTTTGGTCTCTTTCTTTGTGTGCAATAAACCAACAAAGGTCAGGCTTTCTCAAAAAAGGTCAGAATTAAAAAATTGCACCCATTATTCACAAGTACCTCGGATAAATTTTGCCCTCGCCGAAGGACTGGTGGAAATTTAAGGCTTTTTATTGTATTTCTACGAATTATAAAAATGTAGTTAATTAATTGTAAGGTAGAAGTAAGTTTAGATCAAGAAAAATATTCCAAAATAAATAGCGAACTCCATCATAGATGACAATCAGTATGATTTAAGCAAAATTATTTAAACAAAATATATCCGAGGTACAGTATAATTAATACAAATTATTATAGACAAGTCAATATGAAAATTAAGATTTTGAAAAAAAGTTGGTGATTCTTCCAAAAATGGGTATTTAGTGTCCAATGTTTCTGGTGTGGCTCCAGAACATTTTTTTGGCCGAATCACTTTATATGACCAATTAAAATAAGGATACAGTGATTAAATATCGAGATTGAATAATGAAAATAAGTACTACTGTGACATATATTAAGTTACAGTAATACTTATTTTCATTTTTTAATCTCGAAATTTAATCACTGTATCCTTATTTAAATTGGTCATAAACCACTCAATTCTCTTTCCTTTAGCCCATCCAAGTTCGCGCTTTGTTACTTTTAACTGTCTGTGTAGAATGAGGTTCATTCCCTTTCTTGAGGATCGTACGACAGTTCCGGGAAGAGGGGTGTTTCTTCTTACTAAATGAGGTTGGACTGCGCTCAGTCACCTTCATACGGGTCGAACGGTAGGACGGTATTGTTTGACCCTTTCGCCTGATGTACGTCATTTTATAAGGTATAAAACCACTAAATAATAAACTAATCAATTATTTTGGCACATTAGTAATAATGCGGACTCCCTCCCTCAATATTTTAGTTTCGAAATTTTGAAAAATAAACATTTCTAATTAGACACAAACTTGTCTAACAATAAGTGTAATATTTATATTTCAAGCGGTGTTCTGTATGAATGCCAGTAGTCAGTGTGATGGCATGCAGGTAGTTATATAGATAGCTCTTCACAGTTGCCGCCATGGCGACCCCAGTGTTGTACTAACACATCTAACCCTGATCAATTAATAGTGCAGTGTGATTCACCGACGGAATAAATTCGAGGGAAAAAAGATATTTGTTAATTAATAGATTAACGAATATAGTTATGAATTAATTAATGAGAAGGAAAGCAATTTTGTTTACCAACTTTCGTGTTTTTATTTTAATAATCGTAGCTAAATTCTAGAATATTTCAACGGATTGCTTTAATAGTAAAAATATTCTACATAATACCAACTGTAGCGTTTTTATGAAAAACTACTCAGACACCAAAACCCACTGATAGAACAAATGGCCACAACTCTCATGCCTGAGAACACAAGGAGGAGACTAAAAAGAACTTGGATGAGGTATCGTAAGACATTAAATCAAGCCACGACGTTGTTCTTCATACCTCCAAGGTCATTTTGTTTCAATGTTACCGACAGGCAATCTGCTGCTTTTCAATTTTTTTGGTATTTGACAGGGTATGGATAAAAATATAGAGAGAAGCAAAATGGATCATCCACTCATTAGTCTAATACGGACCAGAAAGGGGTTTAGGGAAAGTTCTACAAATTTGCTCATTAATGTTTTTCAGAGTCCTTACTACGAATTTTAACTTGGTTACTTCTAATTTTTTCTGGAAGGTTAAAAAAAAATATGATTTTTTTTGTTTGTAGCGTTCGCCTTAACTCCGTCAACGTAAGGATAGGCTCGGCTGCCGTCGTAAACCTTCGGCTTATAAGCATCGGATGTACAGACCGTGTCAAAACATTAGCCGACCCGCCATTCTGGGGGTCACGATAATATCCATTAAATAATATAAAAATAGAAATCATTAACTGCAACAGCGTGAAGTCAAACAGCAAATTCGAACTGAGCGTATTGTTGATTACAGAAGGGGAAGTGTTGTGGGAGGAGCTTCAGTCATATCTGTCAGCTTAAGGACGCCTGAACCAGAACCGTGGGACGGCCATGGGTTGCAGGACAGAACAAGCAAAATCATGTTTTGACGGGGCAACGTTACCAGTGCTTGGTCAATCTGTTCAAGTTGCTAGAAGTTCACGCTCGCTCCTTCTGTCTCAGAATTCCCAATTATTTATTTTTATTATGGCTGATCCTCATCAAGACATGTACTACAATTTATAACCAATTGTAAAGATATCAGCTTATTACAATGATGCGTTTGCTATTTTTAATATCACTATATAAAAAGACATTTTTTTTTATCTTCTAAAAAAAAGATCTTTTTGTTATACTTCCGAGCGTTTCCCTGTGTTTATTTCTATTTGGCATGAAAGAGTAATTAATGTAGTTTTAATATTGAAAAACAGTAGCCGCCGAAAATCGCCTATAATCTTTTTCTGATTATTTATTAAAAATTAGTGGCATATAAAAAAAATCAGTTATCATTTTAAATTTTCAAGAAAATATTTTTTTATTTTATTTCCGGCCCTTGAGGCATCATAATTATTACAACAAATAAAATATATGACAAAATTAAGCTATTTCCAGGCCAAAATATTGGACAAAAACTTGAATTAATGGGGGAAAAATTATTATAAGTCAAAATTATTTTGCCGACGAAAGAAAGGCATTAAAAATTAATTTTTCCAATGTAAAATCTCAAATTAAGAAAAGGTTGTTTGTCGCACACAAACCAGAGGCTATTTTTTTCAGCAAATAATATCAATTGGCTGCAATGTACTATCGAGAGAAATTTAAAAAATAAATAAGTTTAATAGATGATGTTCCGAAACCAGAATATGGGACATCGATAAATTATCTAGTTATACCCTGGACACAAGTTTGATGGGTCAAATTACTCATTGTAACCCTGTGAAGGTTTTGACATTTGTAAGTTCATGATCATACGGTAATAAATTGTAAATAGCCAATACTTGAAAAATTAAAAACCTTAAAATAAAATTTAATAAAAAATAATAATCCCGACTACGGAAATAAATTTTATATCTTAAAAGGTTTGAACCGTCTTCGAGAAAACTAAAAAAAAAAAAAAAAAAAAAAGTGTAAAATCGGTTATATTTGGTAAAGTGGGACATCCCAGGTATTACGTAATTAAGTAATTACGTAAATCCTCTTAAATACGTAATTTCGGTTCCGTACAATTTTTCGTTTTTTGAGCTAGGCTATTCACATACAGACAGAGTATTTTGCGAGAGTTTGTTATTTGTGCTCAGGAGACCTTAAACATGTATTTCCGTTGAAAACTCGAATTCTAAATTCTTCACAATCGCAATATTTTCCCTTATTATATATTTCACATATAGATAAGGGAAAGTAAAAAGAGCTTAATAGACAAAGGACTCGGTGGAGAAGTAGTGTTCTAGTTGATAGTTGTTTGCCAAAGGCATATTTCCCGTTTTAAAAAACTTGTTTTACAAAACAATAATCATTATATTTTAGATTCAACAATTTTTTTTAAATAGCCTCTTTGATAATCACCGACTAGCATTGGATTTAAGTGTTCAAGTAAAATAAATTTTATTTCTGTTTCTAAATGGAAATAAAAGTCACTCAAGTACCGTCATCAGATCTGGTCACATCGACCCATTTATTTACCGTTTCTACCGCTACCATTAGATTATTGTAACTTATTTATTACAAATAGCAAATACCTGTCGATTCGTATATATACGTACCATCTCATAGAGCTTCTTTCTTTAGCCAATCTTTCATTGTTCGTGCTCTGTCATTCAGGAATTCTATACCCATCGTAAGTAGGTTTGTAAGAAGTACAACTGTATATAAAGTTTATGGAAGAGTATAACTTAATGACGCAGTTTCCTGATTTGAATTCTTAGTTTATTTAGCTCCTAATTTCGTTCCCCAATTAAATTCGCAATTTACTTTAATATGGCAGATTTCCCTGCTTTAATGAGTAAACATACAGATTCCGGATAATTTGAACAAAAACAATGCTCTAGTCTACGAGTAGTAATAATAAATTTTAAAAAATGTCTTTCCTTGATATATCCGAATTGAGTTCTGAAGTTGAACAATAACTATAACCAGCTTCTCCTTGTTCTAACGTTGCAAAATACTGAGACAAAACAAAAACCGTCATAGTAATTTTACTATCACAGTCAACTGGATGGCTGTGGCATTTTAAGAGTTTTTCAGCTGGTAGTAGCATTATCAACGCAAGATAACTGGGGAGACGAGTTTAGGCGTCGGAATGCGTTTCGAGCATCTTGCCTAAATTATATTATATATCATTATACAGTATTAATAATTTTCATCTATTTACTTTTATATCGTTTCCATCAACCTACTTATAATTAAATAAAGTAAATCCTCTTGAATCTGTTTTGCACCTACTTGATAATCAAACTATCATACCATATTTATTAATGCTGATACAAATTATGAGTATTATTTAAATATTATTGATTATTACTGATCATAGTGAATATTATGTTCTTTAGCTACAAGCGGTATAATTGGCGAATTTATGGTGTGGTTATAATCCACTCTTGCTACAAACCCAAGGCGGCAAATTGTTAGTAAAATATACTAGCTGTTCGAAAAAAACTGTAATAAATAGAATGTAGGTACATTTGCTACGCTACTCTCGTGAACCGCCGAATTTTGACATCCTTCATTCCGAGTTAAGCAAATACTCCCAAACTGATGAGCGAAGCGCCGAGGCTCTTTTCCTTACGGCACAGCCATTTTGATATAACTCCTTTTTACAGCTGCCCTTTTTTTGCTGCCGGGGCATACTTACAACGGAGTTGTTTTTTGGGAGATATGACTTATTTTTGCAGTTTTTTTTGTTCATTAAAGTAGATCGCCTGACTTATACCGGCTACCCTAGGCCCTTCAATATCTCATCACCTTACAAATGATGTTAATCGAGCTGCAACAGGTTATGTGTTTCTCTTAAGGTTAAACTCTAGGATATTACACGTCTTTCTGTCATACTTTAAATTTCGGAATTCGGCATGCATTTTTGAAAATCAAATCATTAAGGTACGTTAAAAAACTCATTTTTTCTGTTCGTTATTTATTTTTTATTCTTATATTTTTTTGCAACTCAAATTCTTCCACCTCTAAAAATCTGGCGCTCTGGACAAATGTCCAGTTTGCCCTGTTGTAAATCAGGGCCTGTCGATACCCCAAATCAATTTGGGAGGGACATATCTAATTAAATCAACACATATATAGGTCATATAATCAAATTTATTTTAATATATTAAGTAAACAGCGCGAGTGGTTCGGTAGGCTTGAACTTTGTCCTTTATAATGATAAAGTATTATCTTGAATTGTACCTGCATTATTTAATCAATCGATGTTTTATCAAAACAAGGTAAAGGGGTCACTGACGATCACTCCACTCGAAACACTCCACACCAAATGAAAAGTGGAATGACCATGAGTATGAAAATCTGGGTGGATTTTTGGAGTTACGCGGAGATGGGCCAAAACTTCATCATTTCACACCAAAATCCAATCACTCCAACCGATCGTAAAATTTGGAAAACTGATGGAGTGGAACGAGGGACTGCACAGTTTTTAGGCGTTTCAAAATTATGCAAGCTATTATATGGCTATTGGAATTTTTCGAATGATAAAAATTTGGTGCGGTGCGCGCATCTCACAACTTTCCCATGCCAGCCTATAAAAATAATCCATTATTTATTTTTAATTTAAGGAGTTTACAAAAACAATACTTGAAATATTTTCAGCAACATGCACTTCTTCACGTCTTCTACCGCAAAAGTATAATAAAATAGTTTCCTAAACAATTGCTCTTTGACAATTCTGTGCACTATATATTTTTGGTTCGTAAATTTGAAAATAAATTTTAAAACTTTCCATTTAGTTACCATTAAGTAATATAAAAGAAGAATTTAATAATTTCTACATTTCTACACAGCAGAGAACAGGATGAGGGAGTGGTGGGAGAAGGTTCGGTCGCATCCGTCTGTTTTCAGGCAAACTAACATTTATGTACTAGGAACAGCTTTTAAAATGGCCTGTAGGAGAATGAATCAGAAACTGCCGGTAAGAAATGGAACCATGGAGTGGAACGACGGGTTGGCCCTTCAAATGCGTTTCATTGTTAGAAAATCTCTATATGTTTTTACCAACGATTAGATTTAAGGTATATATATATATATATATATATATATATATATATATATATATATATATATATATATATATATATATATATATATATATATATATATATATTTAATGTAGAAACAATGTTTATCAAACTACTAAAACAGAAATGTTTTTTAAAAATGTTCTTAACAACGGCCCAAAAAACTAACAAAATAGGGTAAACCAAATTGTTAATTGTTATGGTTTATTGTTTTTATACTAACTGGCATTCATGTTATCTTATGTTTTCCAGTCCCCGTGATACCTGCTATTGGCGAAACGCTGACAGGATAATTATTAACCTCTTCTATTAACGGATTGATTTTATCAGAATGTTCCAATATTATCCGAATGTCGTTATAATGTATAAGCTTGTTAGAAAGACAAAATAAATATCTCAATACAAGTTAATTTTTTTATCGCCTGTGGAAATATTGATTTAAAGGAACTTCGAGATAAACAATGATAATCTCTGTTTGAACACGTTTAAAGGAAAACGAATACCATGTCAGTCCATCCGCGAATGTAATAAAAAATTGTAAGTTGTGTTATCATATTTAGTTTATTTCACGATTTTTTTTTTTTTTTTTTTTTTTTAATGTGTTGTTATAGATCTATGGAAATGAAATAATTCTTTCATCTCTTGACCAACATTCACTATATTTTTTTTTCTCTAGTCCATTTTAATTGTAACTAAATAAATCATAAACAGGTCAAGGTTAGAATTTTGAGAGTTATTATTGAATTGTGAATACAATTATCAAATTTTGAAAACAGAATCATTCACAGTTAAGTTTTTTTAGAAGTCCCGCGCGATTCTTTTCACAATAATATAAACCTCTAAAGCACGGGTTCCAAATCATGGTAGGCGTACCACGTAGAAGTAATGGATAAATCATCTTTTTAAAACGTTCAATGAGCGATGACAATTTTTTATAAATTATTAATGAATCAATCAATCGATTATAAGACGAATAAACACGATCTATAATTATTAAAAGTAATTCTGGATGGTAATACTGTAGTAAAGGCACTCACAATCAGCGTTGAAGAAGACTTAACATTCATGTCCAGCTCCATCAAGTCAAATATTGATGCTCCGTTTGTAAATAAACAGAGAAAACTGAAAAATATTGATTCTATTCTCGGTAATGTCCAAATTTCTTACTTTTGATGGATACATTTTTATTTGCTGAATTTTTGTTGTTATGTGAATCTTATTTTATGTGAAATTGATAAACTTTTGTTTTTTTTTATTTTTTAACTTAATTTGCTGTTTTCTTATGCAAATTTACTCTAATAAATATATATATATATAAGTTTCAATTTTTAACCTTCCATTATATTGTTGGTTTGGAGGTAAAAATGATCAATTGTAATTTTTGTGAAGATGAGGTTTGTTGCTATTTACCTGTGCCCGAATCAAATTTACGTATATTGAGTGGTTCAGCCATGTTATCAGGATGGACGACCACAGAGATCCTCTAAAGACCATGGAATATGTTCCAGATGGCAGAAGAACTAGGATGTCCTATCTCGACTACATTGAACGACTCTATAGGGCAAGGGGGAAGGACCTCCGACAGGCGACTAGGGAAGAATGGAATTCCTGGCTGAATGCTCCTCTATGCTAAAAGGCACTAAAGAGGGTAGCTAAAGAAGAAGAAGAAGACAAAATTATCATTAATAAACTAATTGTAATTGATAATTAATAATTGACAATTCCGAAGTGTAAATTTGGTTCAGGCACAGGTAGAAAGCAACAAACCTCATCTTAGCTAAAATAGCAGTTGCGCCTCCAAACCGATATTATAAGCTTTCTTCATTATTTTTAATTGTGACCTTGAGACAAAATAGTGAAGGAAATAATATATATAATTAGTTTGTTAAATAAATTTTTTTGTGTCATTTTATATTTTTTCGTGAAGATGTATCTTTGATAATGTTATCTACTATCAGTGATGTATCTTTGATAATGTTATCCTAAAATGAGGTAGTGGTACGCCCATTTATCTGAAAAGTGGAAGTGGTACGTAGTGATTAAAAGTCTGAGAAACTCTGCTCTAAAGAAAGATCTCGACTAAGCTAGAAGCAACTTTGTACTCTCTTACCAAAAAGGATTGGCCTTTATGACAGTAAAATATAATATCAAATTGTACTTATATTTACTAATACAAGATTATGTGAAATAATACAATTAATAACTAACATAGTATTAATCAATATGACACTCAGCCATATCTTCAAAACGTTTCCAATGTTCCAAATCTAGAATGAAAGTAATCTGCTAATTTTCAAGCTAAATAGCAATTAATCCCTAATGTATCATCAAATAGACATTAATAACAATGGATTCTGGCAGCTGGTGTTGGATAAAATAACGCATTATACTCGTTCAAATAAGGCATCATAGAACCAGCCACACCTGACCTACTAAACCACATTTAGTTATAAGACACTCGACTCTCTGAAAATCATTAAAGCAGCCGCGTACACAGATTTTTTTTTGGAGGGAGGGAGGGTTAACAAAAATTTTCGGGAGGTTCATTTTTTTTGCGAGAGATATCAATTTTTTTTCGGATTTAATAGGGATTTAATGAGAAGGCAAGTAATCATTTAGTGTCGCCAAATAGGGCGTAAGTTTTAAGGATAAGAATGAAAATTGGATGAAAAATTATTACTTAAAATCCAAAACTTATATGAAAATCATATTGTAATAACTTCCCTTTTGGTAGCATAAAATCTATAACGAGTCGTAAAGATATCAATGTTTGTTGATTAAGTTTGATCTTTAAACTTCTGCTGTACAACTAGGTCAGTATTTATCCACTAATATGCCTTATTTTTTCATTTTTTGCGGTTAGTAGAACCTTCAAAAGCTGTTTTTCAAGATACTTTGTGATGTACTTTTATCCCTATTATCAGGCTTTACCCGTGGCAACTCCGGATAAGAGTATTGAAATAAAACTTCTTTTTAGTCGTTTTTTCCCCGAAAAAAATAGACTATTGCAATGGGTCGAAGGTCGGCGGTGAGCGGCGGGACTGCGATTTCTATCTGTTTCATAACCCATAGAGCACGATTAGGGAAAATTTGGAGATGTCTGATATATATTTATATATATATTTTTTCCCCGCTACATTTGAGCACCTCCAGCGGCCCCCTTTGGGTCAAATTAGCTGAAATTCGGTATGTAGGGCTTTCTTCAAGGCAGAACGATGCCATTGAAGAATGGGTAAATTCCAGTCAAAATTTCGGTATGTTTACCTGAAATTTCGGCGTTTTTTATGTTTCGCGCATCGCTACAGCTCTAGCATATTAGTTTATAGGGCTGAAAATTTGTATGTGAATTGAGTTGGTGTCGGGGAAGTATCCTTTGGGGGTCTCGACTTGGTCCCCCCATCTCCCTGGGTTTCCCGATTTTTTAAAACATTTGCGCATCTTTAAAGCCCCTCCAAGTTGAGTTAGGGAGCTCAAAACCTGTTGCATTCGAAAGGAAATTAAATTAACTATAAAACAAAAGAAGTTTCATCGAAATCGGACGGCAAAGATATGGCTATTTCAACTGTTTCAATGCTTTATTAGTCGTTTTTTCCCCGAAAAAAATGTGTCATTTTCGGTAAATTGTCATTTCATATGTAAATTTCGGTATGTCTTTTGTGGGAAAATACGACTTTAGTGACGGAGTTCTACTGCTCACGGATTTTTTTTTTTCAATGCATTTATTCAATTACTAGCTGATCCGGCAACGCTATTGCTGGATTTGGTCGATATATACTCTGCCGATGTCGTTTTTAGAAATAGCCTTAAACACTTCACTTTATTATGGTACATAAACACCACCTCTATTGATTTCTACTCACAGATATCGAGAAAAAAAAATTGGAAATAGTCTAAAAATCTATATTTGATGAGGTAGCTACTTACCGCAGTCAAATTTCACTTTGGGGTAGAGAGAATCGAGGGCAAACTGAATTTCCTATATATTTTAGAACTCATTAAAATCTCCAGCAATGTCCCTAAGAATCCGAGCCGCGTTCCGAGAACATGTTCAAAATGGCGCCTGAAGTAGCGGCGGAGAATAGTTTTTAAAAACGTTATAACATTGTTGTTATCAGCCATAGGGGTGTAAAACTGTATAATTAAACTGTCCACAAACTTTATTTAAACTATTTTTACGCTCAAGAGATCACTTCGGTGATAATTTTGGTTTATTATTCCATCATTTTATGAATGTGAAGTGTACGAACTTGTTATTGACATTACCCATTTGTTTTCTTTTCCTTTTTTTATCTAAAGTTTTCGTAAATTCAAAGTCATTATAATTTAAAATAAAGTGATAATACGTCTTACCTAGTAATTCTCATCAAACTTGTATCTTCGTCATTCTATCCAGTTTTCGTATTTGTCCCAAAAAAGGACCTGCAATTTAAACATGCTTATTGTGGGGTACTTACTGTACCAAATTTTCCATTTGGAGTCACAACGAACTTCACTACATTTAATACAGTTATTTTAACATTTCTCTCCCACTGCTACACATACGTTGGATATTACAACTTCATTACATTTAAATCAAATTGTTGAATCCATTTATCAACCTACTATAAGAACTGCGAAAATAAAAGAAAAAATAACAAAAATATAAAAACTGTTCGTTGGCAAAACCGAATGAATACTCCATAATTTACTCTCTTCTTTAGGGGATTGTTTACTATTGATTCTTTACTAATTGTTTTCCGCGAATCCTAAATCTCTGATAAATAGAATAGAAAATTAAAATTAATTGTAAATTAAAAATCAATTTAATCAGTATTAAAGTTCAAAACAGAATTAGTTCACCTGTCCAAAAGATAGTCGAGACACAGGCATATGAATGGACAAAAATACGTTTTTTTTTTTGTTTTTTTTTTTACTCATAAGGGCTCACCTAAGCGAAGAACTGTTGAAAAAAACAGGTCGAAAATTTGATCCGATTTCAATATTACACAAGGCGCTTCTGTTCTGCTGTTCCTGCGATCTGTTGTAGTATGAAAATAAAAGCATGGCTACAATGTTCAAAGCGCTGTATCTTTTCTAATGGCCCAATTTCAATGATATTTCATTGAGCATTCGAAAAACAGCGATAAATATATACTTTTCGATTTATGTGCAAATGAAATATAGAAGTGGTTATTCGGCTTTGGCGCGGCCGAAATATCGATATCGGTAAATTTTATTATTCCAAAATTGCAGTGTCCCAGTTCACATAAATCAGGAATCCTTTGAACGATTCAAACTAAGATTGAAAAACTAACGTTTTTTGGTGTGGTGAATCAAAATCTGCCATCATTTTTGGTATCAAAAAATCTACAAGGCTGATTTATTTAATAATTTAAACACTTTTTTTTTTTTACCGAAAATCAATTATTATTTAATGTTGATATTTATCCTTTAATATATATATTTGTCTTAATATTTTGCTGGAAAAACCATGCCGACATCATTTTTCAAACTCGAGATATGAAATAAAGCAGTTTCGACATGTTTATTTTTTTTAACTCATAGGGTGTACATTAGATGATTTTTTTTTTTTTCTCGTTTTGTAGGAAAGTTAATTATGTTTCAAACGAGCCATCGAATTCGCGGTTAGACCTTACAAACGAAAAACGGGCTGTTATTTTATATAATAGTATGATGACACTGGCCAGGTTCACATAAATCAGGAACCCATTGAACGATTCAAACCAAGTTTGAAAAGTAACGTTTTTTTGGTATGTTAAATCAAAATTTGCCGTCATTTTTGGTATCAAAAAATCTATGAGGTTCGTTTACCTAATAATTTAAACACTTGTTTTTTTTAATTATTTCACCAAAAAACAATTATTTTTTAATGTTGATATTTTTCCTTTAATATATATTTTTTTAAAAATGTTTTATTGGAAAAACCATGCCGATATCATTTTTCAAACTCAAGATATAAAATAAAACAGTTTCAACGTGTTTAATTTGTTTAACTCTTATGGTGTACATTAAATGATTTTTTTTTCTTGTTTTGTTGGGAAATCAATTATCTTTCAAAGCATTATCGACTTCAGTAAATTTTATTTTTGAGAAACCATCTAGGAACTATTAACATGATATAGTTAAAATTTAGTAAAGATTGGTTTGGACAGAACAACAAATTGAGAAACAACATAGATAATATCAATTATTTATTAGAATTCGAAAAAGTAAAACAGAAGTGAAATGGAAAAAGAACTAATAAAAACGAAAGTAAATAAAGAACAAAATTTAGCGTATAAAGAACATACATAAATTATATAAATTAAATAACAAAATTTAGTAATAAACGTTAACATAGACGTTTCATAGATTGGATGCTTGTCCAAATTAGCCACATCCACTGCCCAATGTAACCCCCCACCATTTTTTCTGACAAATTATAGCACAGAACTTTCATGCAAAAGCCTAACCAAACATTAATTATTATTGTAACATCAGTGCTTAATATTAAAAAGAAATGCTACAAAAATAGAAAACTCTACTTACCTTTTTGGTTTGAAAATGAGACTCAGTAACGGATCTAGACCTTGCGGGACCCCCATTGGCTAGGGCCGAGGGCTGCGGGTGGAGGTTCGGGACTTATGGAATACCCCATAAGATGAAGAGGGGGTCAGGAGGCTTCCTAAAACTATAAATTTGTCTATGATGTAATAATTATTTATTTAATTTTTCTATGGTGCGGGGCACTGGACGGTCTTCCCCTTCGCTCCTTGGATTCATCCCTTTAGAGCCTGACATCTACTGAGCCATTGGGTCCATTTTTGTTTAGCAAACACTGACATGAAGTTCAAGTTTCTACAGGCAATAATGTGGTTAATAGGAAAGTTTTTAATGTATCCCCGTTATCTCCTACCTTGTAGTACTAGGTACGTCTTAATTTAATTTAATCTTAGTACGTCTTAGGAATTCGTTCACCGAAGCATGTAAAAGGCTGGTAAGTGGCAAGTACTCCTAAATTGAATTATCAATCTCATCAAAATGGACGTGGTTGAAACTTAGGTTTGAATGTAATATTTAAACGTAATCGTCTGAGGTACATTTAAAAAAAAAAGAGGAAAATCTAGCTATTTCAATTTCTACAACCCCTGACTAATCAATTTTATATCACTCGTAACTGCGACTGATAGACTGTACAATGTTTTGTCGAGTCACTTCGCACTTCATTATCAAGACAAACAGAGTAATAGTAGAGGGCAATGTCTAAAGGTCGATTCAGAGTGTTGATTCATTCAAACATATAGAATCCAGAGTTGAAAACCTAGTGTACAACATGGTCCTTTATTGTATAAAACTTGATTTTTATTTAGCTGTTTTCAATTAAAGGAAACTGAACTATAATAAGTTTTGCTAGAAACTATATCTGCGTCTTTCTCAAATAAACTGTCATTTTCGACATAATCTAGAAAAAAAAATTTAAAAATTCTTGTTCATGGAATCTAGCATTGGGTATTATAACGTACAAGGAGTGCGAAATCTGACTTGGTTTGCAGTTTTTACGATTGATTTTTTTTATTTATTTTTTTTCATAGCTTCTTACGAACATTTTTTTTTTCCCTATCCCCATTTTTTCTTTCTCTTGATCAATTTTTCGCTAAAAGCTAATTTCTGGTCTTTGATCCTTCTTCTGTATCTTGGATACATTTTAAGGTAGGATTGATATGCCTAAATATTTTTGATATTAAATAAAAATTTCATCATACCTGTGACGGGGCTCATTTCTGTTTGCAAAAGGAACTTATAATTGCGCCTTAATTCTAACTTAATTAATTTTATCTAGTAGATGCTATAGCATCTTGCCATCCTTTCGGAGCTGGTGGAGGTACAATGCTATCAAATAGCGGATAGCCGACATGAGTTAACGAATCGAAAAACTTGACATGGCGTCGCGTTAGGAATTGCTTCACTGTCGGTATTTGTAGAGGTAGAAGCTTTTTGTCTCCAAAGGTAAGTATGCTTGCATATTCTTCTAATTACCTCGTTCTGAAATTGTTGTAGCACTTTCGCTGTATGAGGGGTTATATGTTCGAACATTGGAGCACCGTTCAACAGAGCTGGTCGAATAATACAGATATAAATTAATAACTTAAGTCGTAGGCTTAAATGTGGTGAGGTAAGGAGGTAAGCCAATTTATATGTTTTTGTTCTCACAGCTGCCAGATTTTTCCGAAAATGACTTGCAAATTTTAAATGTCTATCAATATTTATACCGAGGTATACGATACTTCTAGAGATCCGTCTCTGCACGCCGTGTACTGTAAACTGGGTGGGCAATTTCTTTTTATTCTTTTGAAACTAGAAGATTATACTATCTGTTTTCCCCGGGTTTACCATTATATTTAAGTGACGAAGCTTGTTTACTATTTTGTTATAAGTGTTCTCCGCTTGCTTCATTGCTAAGGAAGAGTTCGTGCTTGTACTGTAAATTGCAATGTCGTCAGCAAATGCCATTACTTTTGAATGACCGTAGGGTTCTCCTACGACGCGAGCTGTGTAAACATTGAATAACACGGGAGAAAGAACTGCGCCTTGGGGAACACCACGAGTCACGGCTATCGGCTTTGATAAACTGTTCCCAACCTTGACAGAAATGTTCCTCCGTATGAGGAAGGACTGTATAATTGAGCAAAGCTGCTCCGGACATTCTGAGAGCATGAGCTGTTGTCATAGCAACCCATGCGACACAGAATCGAAAGCTTTAGAGCAATCAATGGATATCATAGCTGTAGCCAGGTTCTGTCTAAGATTCCTCGTGATATCAGCTTGCAACTTGATTAGTGGGTGCTCGGTGCTTAACTGGGATTGGAAACCAGTTTGCTCAGATGGGATAATGTCATGATTCGAACAGAAATCTCTTAGAAATTCAAGTAATATTTTTTCGAAAATTTTGCCCACATGAGGAAGTAGACATACAGGTCGGTAGTGTTCTGGTTGGTCTCCATTTTTCGCTGGTTTTAGCAAATGAATGAGGGAGGATAGCATGTTTCCATACATCTGGATAATACCTCAAACGAAGACAGGAGTTGTATAAATTTGTCAAGTGAATGATACCTTTCTTAGGTAATTGTTTTAACAAGATTGTTTGAATCCCATCATTCCCTGGCGCTCTATTACCCTTTGATTTGCGGAGTATCGTTTTTAGTTTTTTGGGAGATATAAACATAAAGTTCTCCTGCCGAGGTAATTCCTTATGCAGCATTTCGTGTGTTGTTTGGCTGCTAAAGCCCTTTACATAGTAATCAGCCAGTATGGCAGCCTGCTTATCGGTATGCATAATGTTGCCCCTACCATTAATTCTCATTGAATTTGATTGTTTCGTGGTTGTGCGTATGAGTCTCCAAAATTTTCGGTAATCACCGTGGGTCGCATTTAGTTTATTTTGCCATGTTGTTGATTTCCAATTTTTCATGAGATTACGAATTTGAGTAGTTAATGCGTTAACAGTGCTCTTGACATCAGAATTTTTAGTACGATACCATTTGTTTTTCCACTTGTTTCGTAGTGCAATTAGTTGTAGAATGTGATCGGGAGATGATTGCAAGGAAGGAGGGAGTGGTGCATATTTCGGAATAGCGGAGTTCGCAGCGGTTACTAATGTATTTGAGAAATCAAATATATAAGAGTCTACTTCTTCCTTTGTGGTCAGTGTTGGGACACAATTAAGCTGGGTTTGAACTATGTTTCGGTACATGTCCCAATTCGCCATGCGGTAACTGTAATTTGTCGGCTTCGGCTTCTCAATTTTACCCATTAAATCATAAAATACAGGACGATGGTCCGAAGAAATAAAATCGAGAGCTTCGCATCCAGTAATTTTGTGGGGTTGTTGAGTGAGAAGTAGATCAATAGTTGAAGTCTTAGAAGGATTAGCTGAATGCCTGAAAGTGTGAGTTGAAGGGTATATCACAGTAAAGGGCATTTTGAGAATGAATTGGCCCGCCTTATTGTTTTTGGTATTGTGCTATTGGGAATGGCGTGCATTTAAATCTCCAATAACCCAATGGTTGGATTTTTTGCTGCAGTCAATCATTATTCGATTGAATTCTATTAGCGAGCTGCGAGGACGCCTGTATAGTCCTGTGATGAATAAAGTTTGTCCTAGACGTACCTGCACAGTGACATGGTGGATGGTTTTGTCAGTAACTGAAGTAATCGGAGATACATATTTCCATACTATATCCCGGCGAATCGCTATTAATACTCCTCCATGTGGGTCCCGACTTTCATCGGCGATAGTCGCGTATCCTCGAATATGGACATCTTGAGTTAATTTGGTATCTGTAAAATGGATGGACGAATCAACGGTAATAACACCTCAATTTCCTCTTTGCGTTTTAAAAATTCATTAGTATTGAAATTTATTATGCTATGTTGATTATGCATGCCTGTTAGGTAAGAGTAAAATTACTGTTTGAATAAGCTGTGTTATTTGATTTGTTATATTGTTCATAAAGTTAGTGAGCGTTCTGGTGAACTGATCAATCCAAGGTGGAGGAGCCCGATCCGCGTGTGATAATGTCTTATCATGGGTGCGTTCAGAAGAAGGCACTGGAGAGCTCTGTGGAACATCAGTTGCTATTATAGCAGACTTGCTTCGTCCTTGGACGTTCTTGTTGATGGCGTCTTTCCTCTTGTTGTTGAGCTGAGTTAACATCTGTTGTCTTTTTGGGCATTGGTGGAATGAGGCTACATGCTCTTCCTCACAGTTCGTACATCTTACCTTATTAATCTGCCGCTGGCATTCTTTGACATCGTGCGACCCTGAGCATCGAACGCAGACTGGTAACCGATAGTGGTTCTTTGTGTGACCCAGTTGTTGTCATCAGTAGCCCTGTGGGATTCCTTTCTGTTCCTTGTATGGGACTACTTTAAACATAACTTTATTTATATCCCTAATGGCCCGAATATCTTCAATTTTCGAATCAGCTGTGGTGGTGACGAGAACAGGAGGTATTTCATGTTTGGTTCCAGTGGGGTCTGTTTTTTGCATCCTTCGAATATCTAAGATGCCATTTACTAGCTTCAGGCCCTCCCTGATTTCAGATATGTCCATATCCATATCCAAATTAAGAAGTATAAATTTAAGGTATGGCTTAGTAACACCACGAGGAGCATAAGTATGAAATTGACTGCCACAGTCAATAAGAATAGTTTTGACTTTGCTGTGGATTTCAGCAGTATCAGCGAATATTTTGACGTTGTCTCTGGATTTCTGTACACAGTATTCTGTTATATGGTTTATTGCCATCAAACTTCGGATGACAGAAAGTTTTTATTGGCATTAAGAACTATGGGAGGCGGTCTTTTAGGCAGTAAAATCGAATCGTTTTTTGATTCCTCATTTGGTTCGAGGGCAGCAAAAGAGTTGGAGACAGTGATTTTTTCTGATGATGGGACAATTGGTTTTGAGGTTTTCTTTGGGAACCCATACCCATCGCTATCCTGGCCCTTTTTCCTTTTGTCAGATTTTTTTCTCAATGTCCATATTTGCAACTACATGTATTGTGGGATGGTGAAGGGAAGAGGCCATAATCCCGGACCTGCAAAGTGAGACGATGGTGGTCTCTGGGAGCTCACCCAGCTTCAGATCGAAAGTTCGATCCATTATAGGTGGGCTCTCGCTCGCCATAGACACCGTGGTTCAGTTTAACCACGCCAAAAATTGTCTCCAAAAGATCATCAGTTTAGTCGCTATTAACTTTTCAGGAAGAGTAATAGCTAGATATTAGAGAGTTATCAATATTAAATCAATAATTTATTTATTACACTTTTACGAACATTTTTCGATTTTCTAGGTATTTAAAAAAAAAAAATAGAAAACCCTTTTATGGCACGAGAGTTTATCCCACGTTTTGTTGCGTTATTGCCTAGTAGGAATAGTTGGCGTTGTGCAATAGACCTCCAATAATTGGTAATTATTATCAAAATTTACTTTTTTGATTTAAAATATTTAGTGAAAAACTTCGAAATCTATTTCCGACAGAAGGTAACTAGCGTGAATTTTTCTTTTTTTTTTAACTTTTTATTTTTAAATGTTTTTAAACATTAAATAACTCGAAATGTTCTCCGCTTTGAGACGAACTAAATGCTGATTTAGTTAGTGGAAAAAAAAAAAATTAAGATGCCGAACTTCTAGAAACTTCAATACAGCCAAAGTGAGAATTTATTCGAAAATGGCCCATCTATTCGTGTTGATATTTATTTTTACAAGTTGAAAATATCTAATGTGGACAACACATGACTTCCTTGTACGCCTCTTAAACTATTAATCGGTGGCTCAAAAAGTAATCCTGCATTTGGTTACTAGTTTCCGAAGATTGCAGTATCTCAAAAACGACACTCGGCGTCGCGACATCCATCTATTGACACACGCACACAAATGGGGAGGAAAACCGGTATTTTACACACAATGTTAACACTTAAAACAAGTAATAAAAATTTTTAATTGGATTGGAAACCAAATTGCGTTTGTAACCTTTATTACCGAAACATATGATTTATATATTTAATTTAAATATAATTTTTGATTTAAACTTATTATGAGCCTCAAGTAAAGTACCATTTTCGGCTCACCAATTTTAACCAAAATATAGTAAATACATTCATATCGATATAAAAGTCCTATTTACCAAATTTGAGATGTTTTACATTATATTTTAATATAATTTTTGATGAAAGTCTAATATGACCTTCAAGTAAAGTACCGCTTCCGGTTTTTCAATATAGACCAAAATCTAGTATGTTATTTAAATCAATTTATAAGTTATAAATACTAAAGTTGAGAAGTTTTTGCATAGTATTTTAATATAATTTTTTATGGAAATCAATTATGACCTTCAAGTAAAGTACCAGTTCTGGTGATCAAGCAGTAACTAAAAAGGGAGGTTCACAACTATATTTTACAGCAATCCTAAATACAAAATTTCAACTTTCTACGGCTAACCGTTTTTTAGTTATGCGAAATACGAACGTACGTACGTACAGACGCCACGACGAAACAAGTCAAAATGGACTCGACGATGGTCAAAATGGACATTTCCGTTGAAATCTGAAAACCGAAAATTTTCGCTATTACAATACTTCCTTTACTTCGTACAAGGAAGTAAAAAGAAAGTCTGCAATGGGTAAAAAAATATGAACAAATGATTGAAGAAAAAATTTACACTTATGTAAATGTTTGTTATTGACAATTTAATTATTAATGCTTTATGGATAATTAATTAGTGGAGCTATTACGATACTTATAGTTGTCTCATTAAAGTATATATTTAAATAAAATATAGTTTAGAATCGAAATAATTAAGTAATAACAGTGTACTTTTTAACTTTACGACTTTAACAGTCACGAAGATTGTTTTCATTTCCTCCACTTCTAATGATAATGAATTTTTTTTTTCTTTTACTTATTTAATTTTATAATATATAATCTATTTTATAATTTTACTCTAATAATAATGACGAATTTAATTATATAATGATTCCCCCGTAATAACAAACAGATAAATTAATGAGTAGTAAATTTAAAATAGGATGGAATCTAATCTGTAGAGCAGTGGGATTTGACGTGACGTTATCAAGATATGTGTTTGGTGACCTAGAAACTGCTGTGCGGTGAAATTTCTGACAGTTTTTGCTTGCTCTCTCTCCTAAGAACGTCTCATTTTGCTCACCACTTCACTTGCCTTCATTTAGCTCAGATTATCCATACTAAATTTATTCATCATGATGAACTCAGGGTTAGTACTGTTTACTTCTCATCTTCTCACTGGCTGAATTGATAATTTATTTTGTTGTGATTATGTGCACTATAAACTTACCTACAAGAAGGTATTTAAAAATAGCATTTATTGATTAGAAAACTGGCAGGGAAAACTCTTTTCATTACTGGTGCAAGTCGAGGCATTGGTAAAGCTATAGCTGTGAAAGCTGCGAAGGATGGGGCCAATGTTGTTATTGCTGCGAAAACTGCTGACCCTCACCCAAAATTGCCAGGAACCATCTTCACAGCTGCCAAGGAAGGTAGGTAGAACGTTTTCTGCTGAAAAAGTAAATATATTTAACATTTGACTAGTACTAACTGTGTATGAAACAATTCAAGTATGTATTATTCACCAAAAATTATTACTCTTTATTATCCTGGCATTTATTTACCATGCATAATTGGCTTAAAAGCTTATTATCAAATGCAGTTTATTTTGCAGTGGAAAATCCAACTTTTCTTCTCATTTTGCCAGTTACATATAATTAGTTCGAGTTCTTTTGAAAAAAAATTCCTTTTTTCTTCTTTAAATTTATATCTTGGATATATTACTAATTTTCAAACTAAAATGTTCCAGAATATGTTAGGAAATTTTAATTAACCATTTTTTTAAAAAAATACTGCTATTTTTTAATTTGTTTTTTTTTTTTAAAGACCTGAACCTGATAAATGTAGTAAAAATGTTGTTTGTATTTTTAAAGATGCTTTCCAATCTTTCTATTTTCATCTGTCTACTTATGCACCTGTTCATCAATGCCAGGATTAGCAAATATTTTTGAACAGTCGATCTATTAATTAAATATTCAACTTATTCATCATATTTTATAAATTAAATAGTCTGAAGGTTAAATTTATAAATTTATTAGTAAATATTCTGAAGGTTAAATTTATAAATTTATTAGTATTTTTATAATGTAGTTAAAATTAATAATTAAATATTTAAAAATGCTTATATTTAAATTGTCCATTTTTATAATTCGTTTGAAATTGTCTATCAATAACAGTCTACTTGAACAATATAGCCATTGTTTCAAAAGTTACTAATTAATGCAAGAATCCAATTTTAATGTATTCAGAAAGCAGCAATTATCAAGTCATAAATAATTTATGTTTAATTCGATCGTAAATGATCCGCTTTTTTTTACTCATACTGATACACCTTCATTAAATTAAATAAATAGTGCACATGTAATGATTAGTAATAATTTTAGAATGTTATTATATGATTGATCTATATAAATGCTTAAAGTAATAGAATCCTTATTATTTGATTATTATATGATTTCTATTTTTAACAGTTGAAGAAGCTGGAGGTAAAGCATTACCTTGTGTTGTTGATGTCCGGGATGAGGGGCAGGTAAAAACTGCTGTTGACAACGCTGTCAACAAGTTTGGTGGCATCGACATTCTCATCAATGACGCCAGTGCTGTTTCCCTATCAGGTACATTGAAGACTGATATGAAGCGTTATGACCTTATGAACAACATCAATACTAGGGGAACATTTATGGTGTAAGTTCATTGCAACATTTATCTTCATTCATTGCATATTTATTCAATACTTTGACTAATGACTCGTTTAATAAACCTTGTAATGAAAGCCAATCTCAAAATTTCATATTAGTGTTTGCTGTAATAATTAGCAATCTATTGCAGAGCAAATTTGATATCTGAAATGAGAAAAATAATGTGATATGTGAGATTTTCACTTATATTATAAGAAGGCCGTGGTTCTGTTTATGATTTAGTTTAATCCTGAAGGTTTAATGAAGAATATCATTGAGGTAAAATTCTCAGATTTAAACTCACAGAATTATCTAAACTTTGTCGTAAAGCAGCATCAATGCTCAAAGTGTTACTATTTAAATATTATAGAATTCTATAATCATGAGTTAAAACCCTCTTATAGGTGACTTAATAGGAATACATAAAGAGAACAGGCTACAATAAATAAATATTAAAAAAAACTTAAAAGCATACAAGAAATATTTTCATACAACAATGAAAATACCCCTCAGTAATTGAACTTAAACCCTTAACCAAAGTCAATGCCACATTTAATATGGTTGAAGAGTCCAAAATTGTTAAGAAATAAATATAAGTTATTTTGATATATTAAACACTATTTTGTTTTGTTTCACCTCTAGTAATTGGGCTATAGCATGTTGGTGGATGCTGCTTATATAAAAAATACTCTAAATTAATCAAATTTTAATACAACAAAGAATAATTATTAATTTTTTAGTATTTATATTATCTTTGGTATTTTAATAGACTTGGGGTATTAATTATTTATTAGTTTATTGAATTTTAAATTATATTATTTAAATTTAAATTATTATTTATCTTACGAAACATGATAGTTCATAATTGTTGGTTTTTTAGTATTTTTAGTGCCTTATTTTATTGATTTGCATCTTCTGATATCAGTTAAGAAATTTGTTATTCTTTACATACTTTATGTCGATTTTATTTCTGTTGTATATCCTTAAGATAAAGGAATAGGTTTGAATAGTTAAGGAAATGTATTTCTAGTTCATACATAAAAAAGAAATTTAAAAAAATAATTTGACAGCTAATACTATTGTAATTCTGCTGTAAAAAGTTGGAGGTCAGTCATAAATATTTTTACGTATCTGTGATAAGCTGGAAGGTCAGCCTACTTTTTACTCCTTTCTCTTGTCTAAAGAAATGTGTTCTGTATACTTTAAATATCAATTAGTTATTTTTATTCATAAATGCTCTTTGAATATATTTTAATTTTTTTTTGTCCTCTCTTCTTTTTCTTCTTCTAGTATATCTGTAGGGACAGAGAAACAACAATCTGTTATTAAATAATTATTTATTATCTCAGACCTTGTAAATTAATGATTATTATGCTTTATTTTATTTTTTACTTGATATAGGTTACTAGAAATAAGCAATCAAAAAAAGAGAATTGAAAAAAAATGTTCTGTCATAATTACATATTTCTAAGTATCATTCCTTTTTCTAAACTACTTAACCATTTTTTATGAAACTTTTGGAATAATTTCCTTTTAGTTTAGAGTTGTGAAGAACACAGAAAGTTCAGAGAAAACATCTTCTGTGACTTTGATACAAGCAGTATAAGTGCATATAAAATTTGCTTAACGAGAGCTCAAGTAAATCAAAACAGATTTCAACTGACTAAAAGTTTTTATTTTATTTTTTCCATTTGTATAACTGTATAATTTGTGGTAGTTTATCTTATCTTCTTGCTGAAGCATTATTTAAAAAACAGAAATTTCTCTAGTTTTTTTTTTTTTTTTTAGAATTTTTAAGATTTTGTTTCATTCACCTAAAAACATCACTCCCTTCCCTTCTCAAACTTTAGTTATGGATTTGATGATTTATTTTTTATAAAACAAGAAAATCAAAATCATAAAAAAATTTCAACTATGAGAAAATATATTAAAATTCAAATTTTGAGGAGAGGGAGGGCTTTAAAGTTGTTTTCTCTTGTTCGATTACGAAGGTATATTATTGAAAATAATAAACGAAAAATGAATCAATAAGATGATTGCATATTACTAGCATTTGAGGAATAATATGCCAACAGTTTTGTGTCTATAAAATAGTTAAATTAATAAATAGCATTAATGAACAATATTTTTTATTGTTCTACAAAGATAAATTAAGGATTTATACTTGTATCTTAAAAATTAATGACATCTTATAAAAAAAAATCTATATTATAAAAATCAGACATGGATGATTTTTATAATATAGATTTTATATAATATAGATTTATCTATGTATGTATACATAGGCGTCTGTAACTGTTGTCATGACAACAGTTACATTTCTTGCTTCATGCCCATGGAAGCAAGCTCACTACACAAATTTTATTACGTTAACGTTTATTAACTTGATTTATTAGGTTATTTTATATTTTAGGAAGTTAACCTTAACAAATACGGGTTATTGCTATCAGTATTGTCATGATATTTAATTATGTTTGTGTGGCTATTGTTTAATACAATCTGTTTCTCATGTTTTTTACTGTAATAAAGTGGAATAAATAAACATTATGTTTTGTATTTTTTTTCAGTGATTAAAAATGTCCTTAAGATGGGTTCCCATATTATTTTATAAAGATAATTAAAAATATTCTGATTATAAGATGTTTCAAAATTTTAAGTATACCGTTTATTTTATCCGTTATTCACTTAAAGGATTATGATTTAAATGCTATATAATATATCAAAGTTCAATGGCCATTAAAATTTATCTGTCAACGACATGTAAAATATCGCACCTTTGCCTTGTTTTGTTTCCTTCTGTCGAACTTGAAGCAATACATTTAATAAATATTGATAGATCAAATAAAGTAAGTGGTCCAGTCTGCATAAATATTTGAATAAGGATTATTATTGCATTTAGTATCATTGTCAAGAACAGACTAACTTTAGAAGAGTTTATTTCTTTTTTCCTGATCGAAGGAAGGAAGGGGGGAAGGTAGAGTTTAAGTTAAATAAAATAAAAAAAATATCAGACAAACACTGATTTCATGAATTAAATTTACAGTTTACAGATTTCCAAAAATTTGCTATTCTAAAGTTGTCCAGTCAGATCTAAAGATAAATTGAAAAGTATTATTTAATTTCTCAAATTAAAAAAATGTTTCTCCGATATATGCAATAAATGTTTATTGTTAGATTATGGTGATTAATAAATTTTGATCAATTTTTAAAATAATCTAGTTCACAAATATATAACAAGAATTAAAAATTCTAATTTTAATATAATTTATAAAGTTTTTTATTAAGAAAGGTAATTCATGCCACCTTATATAGTTAATTCCAATTTCCAATTTATTATTTGATTAATTAATGTTTACACGATCTTTAGTGATATGTAATAGAGATCATTTGAAGCTAATTGTGAATATGATTAATGCTGGAAATTGAAAGAGAAAATTAAAGTAAAATATGCTGAAACGACTAATCCCCGATTATATAGCTCCTTCCACCGGCCCCAGTCAAAATTCCATTCCGCAAGGTCAGCCTTAACTTAATCCTCCCACCTTCAGTCTACCATTGGTTCGGCGATAGTTAATTATTAAGGGATTCGTTTATTACCAAGCCCCTTATGGTTTTTGGCTTATTTTTTTTAAAACAAACTTTTTCAGTATAAAGGTTTGAATGATAAATAGAAGGTATTCCCCCTCTGGCATTCATTACAGTTTACATTCAATTTACTATTGGCTAAATAAGATTTTGAATGAATTTCTTTAATAACACTTGTAAACATAATGCCATGCATTAATAAATAAAATATAAATTTATTTATCAGTAATTCTGTCATTGATTCCAAAACAGACAGTGATTCCAAAACAGTATCATCATTAATACTATTTTGCCAATTCTGTAAAATAAAAAAATAATAATAACATAAGTAAAATAGGTGCCAACTTGTACAGAATGCAATGAACGGGGTTTCTTGCCAAAAGTTGCTTCTTGCCAAGGCAGGGTATTTTTGGTGTTATATCCCTATTTTGGTAGTCTTTTTATGATTCCCCATTTATCATGCAACTTTTGTCGTTTCTCTATACAACTGTCATTGGAATGTCTAATTAGTAAAAAACAATTTGGTACATTTTTCTATAAATTTAATCCGGTTTCAAAACAGATTATAAATGGTTTTTAGACATTTTTCTTGAGATCAAAAACCATTCTACTTTTTCAAAAAAAAATTTCATTATTTTTGTTATATGCATATGGTTAGTAAAAGACTTCATTTTCAATTTCATTAATCATGAAAACTGGGTTTGATAAGAAAATATAGATTTTTGACTAGCAGTTTAAATAGAAAAAAAATTATATTTTTTAAGAACAATCTCTTTTATCTATTATTAAATATGCCCTGCAGTTTCGTCCACATTAAATTTTGATCAACCTCTAAAATAAAAATAATAACCAATCTTTAAAATAATAACCTATAATATGTTGTTCAGTCTGATTTGTTGCTGGCATTTCCCAAGAACAGGGTCAAAATGATAATACATTTTTATAAACAGCAATGAAGTTTCACATTTTCACACTTTTTTTCCTCTTATTATCTCATTTTATTTATAAAAAAACGTTTTCACACAATAATACCAATGATATTGGGTATTACTATAATTAATGCCAAAGTAAATAATAATAATTATAAATTTTCAGTTATCAATAATTTAATGATTAATAATTACTTTTAATATTTACTTATTATGAATCAATAATTATAATTATTAATGAAATACTGATCATTTCAATTAATTTATAAATTGGTGGAAAGTCGGTAATTGTTACAATAATTATTTATTTATTATATTAATAATATAATTAATGTCAAAGAAAATAATTATAATTATAAGTCATCAATAGTTTTAATATTTAATAATTTGAAAAGAGCCGACTTAAACGCAAGCATATTTCGCTATTCGTTGGCGTATGTGTAAATGGGATATTTGTTTAATGCTATCAGAGATCAAATTTCCTTTGTTCTGTTGAAAAAGTGACTCCAAGTGGTTACACTCAGAAACAACCCCATAACGAATATTCGTCATAAAAGCCGTTTACAGGAGGCAGGAGCTAACTGTGACTGAAGTGAAAAGTGAAATATAAAAGATGAACGCAATCTTCCTGGGTCAAGGAGATTGGAGAAATGGGAGAAATGTGTCGGCGAATGTGTTTCCTGTTATGGCATAACACACATGTGTAAATTAACCCTCACATATGATGAACCATTTCCTCAATAAACAGACTATATAATGCAAAAAGAATTTTTCAGATTGGACTGGTAGTTTACGAAATAAGCGCGTTCAAACAAACCAAATCTTCAGTTTTATCATGCTATAGATAAAAAATCATATATGCTCATACATGTGTGTATATATATATATATATATATATATATATATATATATATATATATATATATATATATATATATATATATATATATATATGTATATATGTATATATATATATATATATGTATATATATATATATATATATATATATATATATATATATATATATATATATATATATATATATATATATATATATATATAAATCTATTTAATGAATCTCGATGCCTCCCTGTTTCTATTTATTTATATGATTCTCGTCTTTGTTGCATTGAAGAAGGCCTGCAAAGTGGTCCAAAATGGGATTCATTAGTTTTACACTATTTTTTTTTTTTAATTTTTACTGCCACCTTAACTGCATTAATTACTAAGGGCAACTATTCTATACATAACTGATTTAACATTGGAGCAGGTATAGTTGACTGTAGATGTAATTTAAAGGTCAGGGAGTGCAGTAAATGAAGAAAAAATACTATAATAAGTGTTTTTTTATTACTATAACATAGTTTTTTTATTGTGTGCCTTCATGAGGGCAGGTAGACAGCTAGTGACAAACTGGCTGTCAACAATTATCGTCACTAGATGTCAACGTGCCTAGTATGAGAATTTTTTTCTTCATTGACCGCACTCCCTGACCAACTTCTTCTTCTTGTTTTACTAATTATTACTCCATATATCATCTTACAGATTTTATAAATTCATTGTTACTAATTGTAAATACTAATTGTTTTCATATTTTAATTTATGTCATTTCTACAATGAACAAATTGTAGTCAGTTCAAGTTCAAGATGTTATTCAAGTGTGTGTGTGTGTGTGTGTGTGTGGGTGCGTGCGTGTGTGCGTGCGTGCGTGTGTGTGTGTGTGTGTGTGTATATATACACACACACACATGTATGAAGATAGATGATTTTTTATCAATAGCATTATAAAACTGAAGAGATGGTTTGTTTGAATGTGCTTATTTCGTAAACTACCGTTCCGATCAGAAAAATTCTTTTTGCATTAGATAGCCTGTTTATTGAGGAAGTGCTTCATCAGATGTGAGGGTGAATTTACACATGTGTGTTATGTCATAACAGAAACACATTCACCAACACATTCGTCCAATCTCCTTGATCCAGGAAGATTGCGTTCATCTTTTATATTTCACTTTTCACTTCTGTCACAGTTGGCTCCTGCCTCCTTCTAGTATTCAGGAGGTTAAAATAAACAGGAGGTCTAACTACTATTGTTTACAATTTCAGATCAAAGGCATGCCTGCCTCATCTGAAGAAGAGTTCAAATGGACACATACTTAATCTGAGCCCACCACTCAACATGCATCCATTTTGGTTCAAGAATCACGTTGCCTACACGATAGCCAAGTACGGCATGTCGATGTGTGTCCTTGGCATGTCAGAGGAGTTCAAAAGTGATGGTGTAGCCGTCAATGCGCTCTGGCCTAAGACAAGTAAGATGATGTAGTGGTTTTATTTTTAATTGCTTTAGTTTGGTTTCTTTTTCTTCTTGCATGCTTGTATTGATCAATGTATATACTTTAAAAAATAAAGCTTGTTAAGTCTTATAATTATCAGTTTGTGAAATGGAGTTATAATTTTTCATTTGAATTAACAAGAATGTTTTAATTTAGATTAATAGGATATCGCACTTGATGTCACTGTGCATTCCTTCTCCATTTAAATTCAGCTATTGGAATGGGCTTCACCCTGTCTTTTCTCAAAACTACATTAGAAATTTTTTTCCATCTCTGCTGATGATACAGCATTTCTATCATCCCGATCAGCTCCATAAATGGCATCTCTCATCTTCCAAAAAACCCCACTCCCTTTCATTGGTGCTGCAGCTGGTGGATCAAAGTCAACAAACTTGATCATTAGGCATCCCAGGAAACGAAGAAGCTGATAAGCTGGCTAGAAAGGACTTAGAACATTCCCTTTATATTATACTTGATATTGAACAAGCCTAAGCTGATGATCAGGATGGGTTAAGGCAATAGTCAGGCAATGCTGCCTAAATAAGTATCAGCTCCAGTCCATGCTGTTTCTATAATAACCATGTGAGGTTAAAAGCTAAATTCTGCTTCAAGTTAACAGGACACTAGTCACTGTACAGCATCCTTTCAACCTTGAGCTGGCATTGTCCTCTATTTGCAGAATTTTCCACTTGGAGAATGAAATTGCTTACCACATCTTTTGTTGGTGTGATGTGTTCACTTGCTTTAGGTACATGAACTTCTTTGGTATGGACCGCAATATGAATCCTAAGCTTTGTGGATATATCTAAAGAACCCTCTGCTTACTGTCACCATCTGATTCACCTTTCACCCGAGACATGAATGGGTTCTTTCAATACCATTTCAGCAATCTGCTGACTGTCTAAAATCTCATGGTACTAATCATCGGCTTGCAACCATTCATAAACATCATTTTCATTTGCATCGGTCGAGCACTGTGATGAATCGTTAGAACAACTTACACTACTGTACTAGGCAGCACTCTTATCACCCATATCATTCCGAGATTTGGTTATGTTTAGACAAACCCTATAAAATAAATTGTATAATCACACGTTATATTATTTTTGTAATAACAGGTCATTATGAAATTTAAGTTTATTTTAAGAATGATTTTGCTTAATCCGGAATGAGTCTGGTCCCAATCATTTCGGATAATCAGGACTCCACTAAATATACAATTTTCAGGGTATCATGCCTTTCAAATTTACTCTGAACTACATTAACTGTCCTGATCTTTTAGTTTAATCCTTATCAGGTTCCAATCGTAATCCTCTTTGAAGTTGAAATAGTAATGACCCTGAAGCTTCTTGCAAATATAGCTGAGACCTGCCAATAAATAACTGCTTTCCTTAATGACCCAACAATAGTAGTACTACAGTTCTGCCAAGGTAGTGATAGTACTCCAAGTCCAAGTTTATCTTATATTGTCCCCTCCATTAACCACCCGTTAAATCTATTGTCACTCTTAGTTGGTCTTACTATAATTGATTCTGACATAAAATTCTTTAATAATTTGTTTTTAATTTTTGCTGGCCTTTAAGATTTTAAAGGGATTCATTCGTTACTAACCCCATTATGATTTATGATTTAATTATGATGCTTTTTTTTTATTTTAAATTGGTGTTAACATCCTACTCCTATTAAGGCAAACAGGACAGGTTATTCCTACATATTACCAGCCTACTGTAATCAGAGTGGGGAGGTCAAGATTCATTCCGTAGTCCATCACAAAATAAATTTCAACCTGCCCAGGCCGAATTCGAACCTGCGCCGCAGTAGACTCGTGGTTGCTAAGGTGACGTCTTAACACTCTTGGCCACCATGGTCTCAGCTTTTAAGAGTTGTGGCTTTTGTTATGCAATGTATTATTGTTTTTTGTGTGAAAATATTTTCTTCTTCTCAATTTATATTTGTAAAGTACTTCTCCAATGCTGTTGATCATGTATGTACATCATTTTTTGTCAAATTTTGTGTATCAACATGTAAGTATTACTATTGTTAATATTAGTATAGTTTGATGTTTCTTTGTTGTATTTTATGTTTTTATATTTGTTATTAGACTCATAGCGCTTAGAAAAATATGTTTACAATTAGTTATTTCAGGTTTAGTGCGACTCTTAAACATTATATTTTAGTGACTTTTAAGAATGTATTTATTTTTTTTTTAGATCAATCTTAAAATATCTGTTAGACTTAATATTTTCATACTCTCACAATTATTAGCTAATGCCAAGAGGAAATGATATCTTCATTTTGTTTAATCAAAGTTTATTTAGTTTATCCCCTAAAGAAAAATTTTCTTGAACTTTTTTGCGAGGTCATTAGCTTTGAGAGTACAGTTTGCATATTCCGTGTGGATTCAGCTATCCAGACTGCTGCCATCTCAATGCTGATGGGAGACGAATCTGATCAAGGTCGTAAACCTGAGATTGTAGCAGACGCAGCTTATGTCATCTTGTGCAGCAGTTCGCGGTCCGTCACAGGACAGTTTCTAATAGACGAAGACGTCCTAAGAGAGGCAGGAGTGGCTGAGGAACAACTCGACGAATATGCCTGCATTCCAGGTTCGTAATCGACTAAAGATTGTTTACACCATCATAATGGTGTATACTGTTTTTTAAGTGTGGGTTTTTGAGAGCATTGGGAAAGTATCTACTTTCATCCACATGGTAAAAATATTATTATATAATATATTTATAATTATTATTTATATTATAATTTATTAATATATTTAATCAGTGTAATATGGAATAAGTTATAAAACGACGATGTTGATAATTTAAAAAAATAGAGCTTGTATGTTAAAAAAATGCCTATATGTTAAGGACTACCATGGGTTAGTTGTTATCAATGATCGTGAGGCTGGAAAATATAAATGTCTGTTCTTATAATTAGTGGTGCAAGATTTAATTTAAGGTAATATGGGGTAAATGTGTAATTGTATCGTTTTATCCAAACTCTGAATTGGTAGAGCCTCCTTTACATGAGCATGAGTTCTAAATGCTGATGTTTCACAAATCAGCCAGGAGAGTTAGTTAAGGTGAAGTATAAAGTTTATTCAATATTATTTATTCAATTATGTTTCACATCCCACTTTCATGCTTATCCTTGAAGATTTAAAAAAGTTAAACTCAGGCAAGTTTTAACTTTTTTGGATGAATACATCAGTAAAATAATCCTCTGGTACAACCTGTTTTGCACTTTCCCCAAAAACCACTATTGCTTGAATAATGAGTCTTCCAGATACCTCATTCGCATTTACCCCTTAAGGCAGGGACAAGTGCGTACTTAGGACTATAAATCATCAATACCAGAAAAATGGACGTGATTGAAACGTGAGCTTGAATGTAATGTTTAAAACATAATTTTCTCAGGAACATTAGAAAAATCTAACTTTAAAAATAAAGATTTAGAAGTTATCTAAAGTGAAATTTTGTAAATTGTAATGCACACTTACCTCAAATTACCTTATAACTAAATTAATTTTACCTGGTTTTCCAAAATCGTTGAAAGTAACCAGTACACTATAACAGATCCTAGTATACAATATTTATCCTTTGTGTCTAATAATATTTCTGTATTATATAACTTCAAAATATATAAAAAATTCTTATTGTTATAATAATTATTTTTTAAAAACATCAATTCTTAAAAAGGGAATTATTTCTGTTTCATTGAGATGGTTTTGGTTAAACAATAAATTTGTCAGTCTATATAAATGTAGTTTATGTAAACACAGGTTCGTTCCTCCCGTCGATTGCTCATTGTTTATCTATTGTGTAATGGCTTATCTTAATTGTGTCTTTCAACAAGAACGAGACACATTTGGCAAACAATTTCAAAATAAAATTATATCATAGTCTTATGAATGATATCGAGCCCATCATTATCTTGAGTTTTTTTTTTTTATACTTAAAGCAATTGTTAAAAATAGTCTACTTGCTCTATTTTATTTTAGATTGTTTAATATTATTAAATATTTATTGCATGCGATATTCTTATAAAAGTGACTATGAATAAAATTCAAACAAATCATTTTATTTTTTTTAAAACAATAATGAAATATGATGTGCGGCCAACTCTTGATCATTTAGATTTCAAGTAAACGACATATCATTTCGAGCTATGGATAATTAGAGATAAAAATATTTTTAATAATAGAGGTTAATTTTTTTACTTTTTGAGTTATATAGATAATATTTTTATTAAACTGAGTTAGAGATAGGTAAAATATAAATGTATTTGATTCCTCTTAACAAACAATGTTAGATGTGAAAATTAGTGAGTAGTATAATTAATCTTGAAATTATTGAGATAATAATCTTGGATTTCACTAAATTTTTCAAATAAATAGAGGTAAATAGTTTAGTCCCTTGACTTAAAGAATTAATTAAAAACAATTTTCTTGCTATCCTGTTTTTGTTTTTTTAGAAGATCAGAAAAAAACGTTAGTGATCATTAAATTCTAGGTTTAAGTTATCAAGACTTGATTGTAATGGTGTTCGTGTAAAAGAACAACAATAGTTTTAACCTCTTTAATATTCAGTATTAATGAAAATAAGAGGCTAGTTTTTCATTTTGAGTCCACAAAAAGTTATCTTTTTAATATATAGCTAAAACTTTTTAGAAAGCTTTGTAATACTACGTCCTTGCAAGAATTGATATTACCTGATATATTTATCCAGTATTTAGCAATAGCACCCTATTACTTCATCTTCATTATATCTGACAGCAATTAAACTCAAATCGTTTGCTGACAGATGATCAGGCAATGGTTTACTTTTGAAGAGCTTCAATTTTCTTAGCAATTTATTTTTTTTCAACTAAACCAAGTTTTCTTTAAGATCCAATAATAAAAAAATTAATAAGATAAAATCCAAGTTACTGAGAGTATGTGTATACCCTAAATATTCAAACTATAGAATTGGTACTATGGCTGTTGATTTAAAAGGACAATTTTATCTATTCGCAGTTTTAATTTATTTACAAGCTTTTTAATTGTTAAATTTAAAGCTACATTAGTTATAATTTATCAGCCCTATTGTTAAGTCTGATGTTTGTAATGACTTCAAGGTTATTTAGCCCTCTAGAGTTAATAGGTCGTTAAGTAATTTTACTTCAAGATAGTCGTTACATATAAAACAAAATATATATTATTTTAAGTATTAAGTGTTACATGTATAAGAAGGGTGAATCTGCCATGTTCCAATTGTTTTTTTTTTATTTGACCACTTGTATAATATATATATATGGTTCATCAGATGTGAGGGTGAATTTACACATGTGTGTTATGTCATAACAGAAACACATTCACCGGCACATTCCTCCAATCTCCTTGACCCAGGAAGACTGCGTTCATCTTTTATATTTCACTTTTCACTTCTGTCACAGTTGTGACATTTGGACTATCTATGTAGTATGGAGTGCTTCATTTGTTCTTTCACAATTTATAGCAGATGTTTTTTATTTGTAAGAAAACGGATAAATAAAAAAACAACTAACTTCATACAGAAAAAAAAACCTAACTGATATCGCAACAAATATTTTAATAAGAGAGCATTACAGTTATAATCAATTGTTATCGTCAGATCTGCTTCTAATATGTTTTTAAAATTAATTTTAAGAGATTCTAGGTTGGACACAATTAAAAACTATAATAAGGAACTAGCAGATTAGAAAAAAAAAAAAAGAAAAGTATAACTTATACGAACACTATACTTTAAATAGTTTTTATGTACGTTTTTGAGGCTGATTTCAAGAATAAATTAGAACTTTGCTTATCTCATCCATTTGTCCAACTACTATAATATTTGAGGCATAGAGATACAAAAGAGGACAAATCCACATTTGAAATTTTTTTAGAAAACACAAAAATGTGCATAATTTAGACAATGTTTTTTTAAACAATTATTATCAGATCAGAATTTTCTAGACATCAGAAATAGGTTTGTAAAATATTGTTTAGCTTTTCCAACTAAAAAAATTAAATAAATTGGATTTATCCCATTCTGCTGGAGAAAATGAAAAAAAAATCAATAAACAAGGAAAAACTCATGACAATTAACACATTTTATTGTTTTTTTCATTTAACAATAATGTGAAGTAGAAATAAAAATAAAACAAAGTATATATAATTTTTTTAAGATTTTACTTCTTTTATTTATTTTTTTTAATTTGTTATAACAACTGCCAAAAAGTACTTTAATTGTTGTGATTTCGGTATAGTTAGTTTATAAAAAAGGCACCTTGCAAGAGCTAAAAAGGAAAATAAATTAAAATGTTAATTTATTGAAGCAAAATAATAGATAGTGAAGGAGTTCAAACCTCATCTATGGTAAAGTAAAATTTATTTTAAAAAAAAACTTTACCATAATGGCCGATAATGTAACATTTTAATTGTTTTTTTTGTTTTTTTTTGCACCTCTAAAGGTGTTTGCATTTTAACATCCGGGTACAAGTTCCTGGAACAGTATATCGGGGTGTCCAGCAGCCTCAAATTCCTTGAAGATCTAGAATTCTGCTTGAATTTTTCATGTCGGGAAAAAATTGGAAATTAAACTTAATGGATATTAAACAGCTAGTCATTGGGAATTTTTAGTTTTTAATCAAATATATCCATTTTTCCATTAGTACTAAGAAGCAATTGTATAAAATATTGAGAAGGTAGTTGATGTAATTGTTCCCTTGCAATCTCTAATTCTATGAAAGCTATAAAAAGCTATCTTCCGCTAACTTTGTTTATCAGTCCTTCTTTCTCTCTAACTCGTTCTATGTTCTGTCGCTCTACCCATCGCTAGGGTTGTTATGGAACAGTAAAATAATCTTTATCTCCAAACAGATCAAAGTTTCAATTTCCACAGATTTACATTCGTCTTCTCAGGATTGGAACTAGGATTTTTTTCAGAGGGGACAAGCTGAATTTAGCTGCCCATTTTTCACTCCCCCTCCCCCTTCTAATAAAATTCAACAGTTTTATAACAGTACTTTAGGTAATATGTATTTAGAAATAAATATCATTATCTCATATTAACTCATTTTATTGACTGAATTTCGATCGGACCAAATAGTTTCTACTCAACTAAAGTTACTAAAAATAAAATTCTGCTCGAAATTTGCTGCCCTATAAATTCTACAGCCTGGGGAATGCCCTCTCCTCTCCCTGATCGAGCGCCAGTGTCTTATAGAGAGTGAGTGACAAGGATAACGGGATATCAGGATTCACTTTATTTCTGTAATTGCGATAATTTTCTTGTTAGTTTTGTTGTG
This sequence comes from Rhaphigaster nebulosa, assembly GCA_948150685.1. Lineage (NCBI taxonomy): Eukaryota > Metazoa > Arthropoda > Insecta > Hemiptera > Pentatomidae > Rhaphigaster > Rhaphigaster nebulosa. The sequence goes on along the minus strand of OX411306.1, from coordinate 210,935,491 downwards.
TAAAATAAGTTTATGAATTTAATTGTGGTAAAATTTATTCCAATATGTGAATTTTATTTATTTACTCTTGAAATTGTTTTTGTACTGTATTTTGTAGTTTTTTTTATTTTTGGCAATGCGTTGAGCCCTCAATGTATGAAATTAAGTAGCAATTTTTCATTATCAAACAGGAGTACAACCTTAATAATTATAAAATTACATTGTATGTTTCCAATTTTGTTTTAAATTTAATCCTATAAATTGACGTAAAGGGCCTTGAATTTTATAGTTCACAGCTTTGAAATTCTTGAATTATGCTTGAATTTTTTGTTTCTATATCACTGGACATTCTTTATATCTAATAAGTTCAAATTTATTAATTAGATTGGAATGCGAGAACGCTAAAAGAAATGGTAAATGGAGATCATACAATCCTCTGATATTTTAACATCTTCTGTTTCCATTTCCTTTCATCCTGAGGCTTTTTTCTCGATTATGTCGTATTTACTTAAGGGTATTTCTCCATAATTTAACAAAATAAAGTAATATTAACTTTTCTTAATGTTCATTCTTATTTTCTTATGTAGCACACCAAACAGCTGTTTTGAGAAATAGGAATTTATACTTATGAAACTCAGCCCATACTTTGAAGGTAAAATTAGATTGATTTTGTAACTTTTGGGAGGTTAAAGATGTACCACCTTAAAGAGGACAGTTAACAGAGTGGAAAACATTAAAAGTATAGACAAATTACAAAAAATGGATTTATTCCCTTTTGTATCTCCATGCCTCATTTCATCATTGAATAATTAGACATTTTGATTGAATTAGACAATATCTGTATTTTTAAAACTAGGATCACCTGTTTACTTATATTTCTTTAATACCTTTTTGTTCTAAAGTTGAAAATTTGGTGTACAATAAAAATTGTGACTTTTTTTATTGTTATGTTTATTTTTTCAACATTTTGATTAAAAATATAAACATACTCTCTAGAGGAGAATTGTTGTGCTGCAAGTGTGTCAAAGGTTTATAAACAGTGCTTCCAACTAATTAAATGTGTTCCATTTTTCTATATTTTTTTTTATGGTTTATTTAATCTTATTAATTAAAATATATATAAATAAAAGAATGTGATTAAAATAAAAAAATGTTGCTTTACAAGCCATAAAGGGCCATGTCTTCGATACTTGATAGGGAAGCATTTTTTCTTGACCCATATTTATGCAAAGTGATCTGTCCAGGATCGCAGTCTACGGCCAGGTTTTCAAATATCTGGTGCCCACTTTATGGATGAATTGTTGATAGTCTCCCGATCCCAGGGCTAGCAAAAAAGAAAATAAATTTGGCTGTGGCCGGAATTGAACATGGGAGTTAGGAGACTCCCCTCGCTAGATGTACAGATTATACTTTTTGTTTTGTAATCAATATTTGACCTATTATTAATTGTTGCTGGGGACAGATTGAATCTAAAATTATTTACATTTAATGGTCATGAAGTAATGTTATTTTTAAAGTGTATATATGACTTTTTACAGCTTATTTTGCATGACTGCATGTCTGTTGAATCTTTCGCAACTGCTTTTTTTTCTGAGCCTTTTAGCTTAGTGCTTCTTTATTTAATTTTTAATCATCCTTATTATTCTTATTTATTTCTGTAATTATTAGACATTCATTAATTAGTTGTAACAGTTTATAAATAAATTGTGGAGAAATTGTGATCATAGGTGTAATTGGAAACATTTTATAATGATATACTGTTGTAAATGAAATAGTACTAGCCTTCTTCAAAAAATGTTATGTATTACTTAAAAAGAAGTGATGGACTGCTATCAGTTGTTTATTTTACAAAGGAAGTAATATTTTTTCAAATATAAGTTATGATTAAAGACTGGATTTATATGCAGGAAAAATGTCATATAATATGCAACTCCTCAAATATGCACGATAAATATCAGAAACGTGCAGAAAATCAACAAAAGGTTATAATTATTGTGTAAATTGCTTTGTTTAACAATAGTAATTATAATCTATAATATAAATAAGAAAAAACAAATTTTTACACAGTTGTTTTATAGCTAAATAATTATTAAAAATTAAAATCATTTAAAGTACATTTTTTCACTGTCTTTTTCGTAAATGGAGATTTTATAAGATTAAACAAGGGAATACCAAATGCGAAGGGAATACCAGCCTATTTCTCCAATAGGCTTTCATGGCTGTTTATTGGGTCAAGGCTTTTGGTTATAGCCTCTTCCTCGGAGTAACCATTCCTCCTCAGCCAGAAATATCTTTTCCTCCCGAGACCCGCCCATCTTGATGGTTGGACCTACATCCTTACCATCCTCCCTGGTCTCAAAAGTGTTAGTTAGAGATGGAATGACCCTTCTCTCCTCAGGTTTTGGTTGCGAGTCCTCCTTCACAGGGACATCTCCCATAGTGGCGGATTCATCGCTGACCAATAAATTTTGAGCCAGATCCTCCGAAGAGTCCTGACTCACAGTTGGGGAAAACCCCTTCTCCTCCTTACCTTCGACTGAAATTTTTGAGATATCTGTGTCCATTCCCACGATTAGCTAGGGAGTAATGGTCACCTGTGGCAGAGCCACGCATGCCACAGGAAGGCTAATTTAAACTGGACTCTGGTATCCAGAGTCTGCATAGTTCGACTGTCAACCCACAGCCATTCATCCAAAGCCTACGCTGTTCCACCTGGATTGGGGAATGTTTATCGACTTCCTAGTCTAGATCCGCCGTGTTTTGTTTTAGCAGGGTCACCTTGAGCAGGGTGCGGCTCTTCACCGTGCACAGACGGTCTTGGTTGTAGCATCCTTAAGAACTTTACAAAAGCTTCCTAGATCTCTCTACTACCTCCCTGGGCTGAGTGAAGCAATGCCTCTCCTCAACACTTGACCTCTTCATGTTCATCTATCTTAAATTGAAACATTCAATAATAATTAAAAAACAAACCATTTATCCATCATTGGACGTGTATCAGAAAATAGTTTAATTATTTATTTTCTATTTTAATTGGAAGAAAAATTATTAAATTTTTTTTTGGTCAAATATGCACAATAAAATTTAATATATCTACACCAAATGTATTGATTTGTTAAGATATTCGATCATTTTGGTTGAAAAACGTATCAGGAAAAATAATCATTTGCATACAAATCTGGTCTTTAGTTGCGATACTAGGTCGTAATGCTGGTTATGGATTGGTTATTAATATTATGTAAAAAAATATTTTAATATAAAATATAAAAAAATATCAAATTTTTTTATGTCTTCCCTATGTTTTTAAATGAAACGAAGATGAACTAATAAATAGATATTACTTTCTGTATTTTTTCCCAGTGATTGGGAAAAAAGGATTGGGAGAACATGTCCTCCCATTTGTTAAAACATAAATATCTTTTATTAAAAACATATTTGTACTGAAAAATCAACTTATCAAGTTGACTACAATGATTTATAATGATTTTTTTTTTTACTTCAGATCTCACATGTTCTAAAAAGAAATTACTTAAAGATGTACTATAAATAACAAAAAAGTTAATATTTTATATTTTGATTGATTAACTGATTATCTTTCTTTACTGTAACCTTCCTGGTTGGTCCCATCTAAGATAGATGAGGAATCTATTGCAAAATGAAAAATTAACAAATTATGTTTTATAAAACTGTATACACCATCTTAGAACTAGTATTATTAACAAGATAACCGTCGCATATAATGTTGGTTTGATTTAGTCTGCTATTAAGTATTTTTTATATAGGTAATAAGAACTTATTTCCCGATTCATTTTTGGATGTGGACAACTATAAGTCCATTTTCAAGAAGCACAGTGAGGTGAAGGGAGTAAGCCAGAAGAGGATGATGAGCACCCAAGCAGGAGATGGTGGTGTTGATGGAATATTCTCCGCGCTAAAGGCAAAACTTAACGCTGACATCGTCAACTCGACGCAGGCTATCTTCCAGTTCAATCTCACGGCCGGTATGTATTTGTCATCAGTGAATATTATCACTGCCTTTTTTTAAATAATACTCGAGATTACATTACATCTGAACTCAAAAGAAAATTCTGTTGTAAGATATCATGCGAGGTTATCAGAAGCAAACAAATATGTAAAACTAATCTAATTGCTTAGATTGTTCCAAATATTTGATTTTTATTCAGATTTTGTTCCAAATTTCTCATCTCTAGAAACTCTTTTTACTGTCTTTTATACTCATTACAGAATAAATGTCAATATATAAATCAAGAGATAAAGTATCCATCAATATATTTTGTGTAAGGTTGATAGTGCAGATTTTATTTTTACCATCCTGCTCCTTATTTTTTTTTTATTTTATTATTACTATTTTTTTTTTAAATGTGTTGTAATGATTCTTACAAAGACAAGTATATATTCATGTTAAACAACAAATAAATATATTTATTTACTTGATCTAATGGGTCAGTACTTTACTCGATGTTTTTCATTCATAAATAATAATATGCAATTTTCTATGATGGTGGCTGAAAATTATTATAGTCTTGTGACAGTCGTCGATCTCATTTTTATTTCCTATATTGTCTGATGACTAAAATTAAAATTAAAAAAAAAAAAAATTAAAAGTTTCCACAACGCTTAATAACTCGATTTTCAAAGGAATATTAAAACATTTTGAGTTATTATACGTTCTACAATAGTTAATAATAGTTTGTTGAGGTTAGCTTTTGGACATTTTCAGTTTTAGAGTTAATATTTTTATTTGGTTTTTATGAAGAGAATTTGAGATGCAAAAGTTAAACCTAAATTTATTTTAATAAAATGGTTACATTGATATGTACAGCAGTGCTTTTAAATATATGTTCCTCAGAGGTAAACTGTCATAAAATTTCAAAGTTTTACTGAAGAGCAAAAAGAATCTCACTGTATTCCTTGTTGTGGTTAATGGTCAATCTTTATATTCGAAGTGTTACATATTTAATTATCCTTTTAGCTTATTTATGATACTTGTACAAGAAAAATATGGCCAGAATAATGCAAATAGGATAATAAAATCAAAATCAGCGAAATTGGACTTACGACAGTTTACTTTTGATGTACAGATATAATGGTTTTTAAAATGTTCTGTATATTACAATCTTATATTACATATGATTTATACAGGGTGCGGCAGCATAACTTCCTTTTATCAAAACTTAATAAAACCCATTGTATGAATTAGAACATTTTTATTTGTTTTTTATAATGTAGGCGCATGCCTAAAGTTTTGTTTTACATAGTTTTGAAGATCAAATCAGATAGGTGACGTGCCCCATTCTCCATACACTGAGTTAACCGATTTCTGTCATTTGTCATGACTCTTGCCAGCATAGCAGGCATTATGTTGGCAATTTCTTCCTGGATGTTGGTCTTCAAATCTCGTAGGGTCCTTGGACAGTTCACATAAACACGGGATTTCAGAGAACCCCATAGAAAAAAATCACAAGGGGCCAAATCGGGAGAGCGGGCCACTCCAAATCGCCCCTAATTGAGATGAGGCACTCTGGGAAGTGTTCCCTCAAAACAACCATCGATGCTCTTGAAGTGTGTGCTGTTGCACCCTCCAAGTCCATGGGTAGACGCATGTTTGCACGCAACATTGAAGCTCTCACTGCCTCAATATTTTCAGGTGATCTAATGGGCCGAGGGACTCCAGTTCTTCGTTTTGTCACACTTGCAGTTTGTCTAAACGTAGTGACCCACGTAACAATTGATTTCCAATCTGGGGCAGGGGCCAACGGGGCTAAATTACAGCTATTCCGAAAGGCGCGCTGGGTTGCGATCAGAGAACATCTACTCGAAAAGTAGGCCTCAACGGCATAAGGACGCTCCTCACTGTTCCAATGCATGATGGCGACTGAACTGTGTCGGGACAAAACTTTATAGTCTCTCCTCTCGAACGAGACAACTAGCATTCTGCTATGACATCAACCGACTGAATGGCACGCATTTTAAAAAAGGAAGTTATGCTGCCGCACCCGTATTAAATATAATAAACAAATATCTCACTATTGAATAACTAACTCTAACTGAGGCGTAATGCTTTTAATAATTTTGGCTTATCGTCGACTTGCTATCTAAACCTATTAAGTCCAAATTTTCTACTTTAGCAGTTTTGATTTATATTTATTATTTCTTAACCTTTGGTAACTCCTGGCTGTTGTTTTTCCGCCACAAGATACCAAAGGTGAAGAAATAATAAATCTAAATCAAAATTCCTGAATTAGAACTTGTGAGGTTTTGATAGTAAGCCGAGGATATGCTGAATTCTTTAATTTATAGTTATTGAGGTCAACTGTACTAAAATAAAGTAATTTATAAAGGTACCAACAATCTGTGTATATACTTATTAATTTATTTTTATTTTTGTTGCAAAATTTTAGAAGGTAAAGAGGAAACTTACCATATCGACCTGAGAAATGGAGAGGGAAGTGCTGGGAAAGGCAAACCTTCTGATAAACCTGATGCCACGCTTACCATGAATGCTGAGAATTTCCAAAAACTCTTTGCAGGTTTGTTCATTTTACCTTGAGTTAATCTTGTTTTAACTCTCCACAGGTTGCTGGCATCTGACAGATGCCAACCCGCTTTAGATTTTCAATTAATATTGCGCAGTTTACAATGGAGAAATGGCTATTGAAGAAGAAAAGAAAAAAGTCATATCAATTCAAAGTCGTATCATAATTTATAAAGTTAATATAACTGTTTTGATGAGGCAAGTTTACACATCCTTTATCCATAGAACTGTTCAATAATGGTTTCACTGTGGATTTTCTATTTTGTTTTAATGATTTTTTTTAAGAAAAGTGTTGACGAACCGATCGCCTGTGTTGTCTAATTTAAAAAAAAGTGTATTTGCTTTTTATATAAAAAGGGGCTTGGATATATTTTATTACTACATTTAATTCTATTTTGTTCTTTGTAGATTTAGTTCTTCTTGTTGAATGGTGGCTTGTTTGTGTTGCTAGAAAAATAGAGTAATATCAAATTTCATTATCATAAAAAAAAAAAAAATAATAATAATAATAAATTAATATTATATTTATATTATTATCAAAATAAAATAGAGATTGTTTTACTTTTTTTTTTTTTTTTACATTCTATATTGAAAATTTAAGGAGATGGGCCGGGTGGTGGTCAAGTGGCCTACGTTTCAATCCATATTGTAGGTCTTCATTAGACAATTAGGCGGAGACTTTACTACTCAATGTTATTCTTTACTGCCACTCGGTCTATTTCCATCTTTATTTATCATACGGTCAACTATCAATAAATAAAATAATATTGAAAATTTATTTTCTTTATTTTGTAAGGTCTATAGAAAGAGGGCGTATGATCACTTATTCTTAAGTAATAAGTGTTTTTATTATTCATTGATACACAGTATAAAAAATCAGCACCAAAATAAATGAGAGCTTATTTCATATATTGTTATATCATTTACAAAATTTCAAATGGTGATTCCTCTGAACATGTTTTTCGGACATATGCCTCAATTATAATTTGGCAGCAGACTATTTCCGAAGTTTTTATTTTTTCATTTTCACACTTTTACTCCTAATTTTTAATTTATATTATTATAATCTCTTGAGAATTTGAGGATCCCAATTATTTTATTTGATCTAGAACACAAAAGTATTTTCATTCTGTACATTTTTGGAATTTAGTAGTGCTAAATAAAAATTTCATTCTTCCATTAAATCTATAGGCACTTCATTAAAATTTGTTTTTAACTAAACCAGAAGAATGTGCTTTAGAATCCGAAACTATAAGTATCCTATGGAACATTTTTCATAAACAAAATTTGTAGTTTGAAAATATAAATATAACTTTATATTTATCTATTTTTATTTAATTTATTAGTTGTTGAATTGAGTGTTGTTTTTTTGTACCTTTTATTTAAATTTACTTTTAATTTTATAGTCTGCAGGGTTAAATTTAAATAATAAATCGAACCAATATTGAGCATCAATTTTATGGAATCGTTGTTTAATAAAGATAATGCTGGCTGAATTTTCTTTGAAACTATGTTAATCGTTTCTTATCTTGGATATTATATTTTAAAAAAATTAAACTAATGTTATATGTTATTAAGGTATGTAATATATTCATACAAACCAAGTTATTCTCTATTAACAGCATTGGTGTCTGTCATATCACTCTTTGATTTAGTCTCCTATGAGTAATTTTAAATTGACTCATGTGTTCATTTTTTTAGCAAATATATGATTTTTTATTTTATATTTTTAGGCAAGTTGAAACCTACTTCTGCATTCATGACTGGTAAGTTGAAGATCTCTGGCAACATGCAGAAGGCGATGAAGCTCGAGAAATTGCTGAGTTCACTGAAATCAAAAGCGTAAATCATCGACGTATAGGGTCACAGACCATGACAACTGACACCTTTTTAAAAACACTTCTGTGATCATAATCTAGAGAGCTGAACTATTTTTTTATATTTATCACCATCGTGGAATTGAAAATTAACAGCCATTTCTATATTTTATAGAAATTTTTATTTTATATTCTGTTGTTGTTTACCAGTTATATTTTATCTCATTTTCAGTACTTAAATTACTTTATTTATGTTAATAGTTTAATTTTAATTATAGTCAGTTTTTATGATAAAATAAAAAAATAAAAATTATGTCAAAATGTTTAACTAAATAATGTGAAGATCTGGTGCAATTAGAGGAGACCTGCTCAAAGTATTTATCTCTCATAGAGTTATTTAATTAATTTTGTTATATTTATACAAATAGTTGAAAATAAAATTGTTTATATTAAATGTTGCTTTTTCTGTTTGTTTATTTATTTTTTATTTTTATAATTACAAGATAACATTATGCTCCCTGATACCACCTTCTGTCTTGTGCAAAAATATAACTTAATCTCTGATCGGTACAGAAATTACCTTCAGTCTGCTTTTCAAGATATGATAAAATTGCTTATTCTCCTCCGTCCAGATGTCATTTCAAACAATCTGTTTCATTCCATCATTTCTATTGCATTTTGTTACCCCTGCACCCATGCCATCATATATGTTGAATTGATTTTTCTGTTTGATGGTACTTTGCTCTTTTAGATTTTGTTCTGTAATTAATTTGCAATCATTTTTGTACTATTCAATACTATGGTAATAAGTGTATGAAAGACACTTGCATCAAAAAAATAATCATTGATCCGTAAAATGAATATTAATGTTTAATTATTTTCTATAATCAAACCTTAATCACTTTTAGGTTAAGCACTATTCCAACATTCATGGCTGTTTCAGCCTAAATTAAATCTTTATCAGCATTTTGTTTAATTAAAGGGTGTACAGTAAAAACCCTTTATATTAAAGTTCCATAAATAAAAAATCTTCATATACCAAATTTTTTAAGAGCCTTTAAATTTTATTAGATTAACACTTTCTGAACATAAAATAAAATTTCTATACATCAGACAATTTTTGAAAAAAAAAAAAAAAAAGGTGTAAGCTATTTGGTCCTGAAATAAGAAAAATCACCGTGTATTTATTCTTATGTATAGAAAAAACTTTATTCTGGGACTAGGACATTTTAAAAAGAACATGCATTTACAAAAAATAAAGGACTCATAATAAAACTAGGATTATATTATATCCCCCAGGATGGATCCAACACATCAATTGTAATTTTTTAAGGAACTTTTGCATATATGGGATCGAATATATTTTCTAAATTACTAAAGAAACATCTTTAATATGAATATATATTTTATTAAAACTAATGGTAACAAATGATACATATAAATAAATTAGATTGTTAAGCCAAGTGAGAATGATAGATAACAAAATATTAAATAATTAGAAATGATAACAATTAAAGAGTAATTTTACAATCAAGAAATTGCAGGACACTTCATAATAATTCATAAGTTTCCAATTTAAGTTCTTTTTTCTAAAAAATAAAGGACTAAGATCATTAAATGTAAAATATATTTCAAATACAATTAACAAATTTAATTTATATCTCAGAATAAGCACTTAGTAAATAAATTTCTTATTACCTTGATTTAAATGATATATACAAATATGTATTTCCACAGTTCCTTAGAGATCCAGCTCTCATCTACTACTTAGGTAAAAGTGATCAGTCAACATTATATGTTTATTCAAAAGAATCAGGAAGAATTTGTATTATTAAAAATGCCCATGATGATTATAGAGTGGGATAATGTTACCAAAGAATGATAGAACAAACAATTGAAATCCCTACATTGCCTGTCAAAAATGTAGTAATTGCTTCAAACTCAGTGAATGCTTTAAAGGCATTTAAAAACATGTATTCCAATCTTTCAGGAATCCAACGACTCTTGATAAAAGTTCATGGTTGATGATGGAAAATCAGCTCATTAATAAGGGTGCCTGCCAGTATAAGGGGAAATGAAATGGCCGATAAAGCAACAAAAGAGACACTCCCTCTCCCAAGTGATGGTAGTGCCCTAATATCATCAGAACTCTCACATCCATTGAAAGAGAATATCGACAAGGAACGGCAGGACACATGGGACAGGAGTCCTCCAAGCAAATTTCAACTTATAAAGAGAGAAATAAAGCCTTAAAACTCCTCTAGTAGCAGCATCCGCAGAGAGGAAGTGGTCCTTATCCGGTTCAGAATTGGGCATTCAAGACTGATTTACCTCCAGCTGAACACTGAAGACATATTACCAAGACGCCAACATTGCTTTAGTACCCTAAGAATATTCCACATCTTGCAGCAATGTGTGTTCTACAGTAGGAAATTAAATAGGATTAACATTTCAATAGCCTTAGGGAACGATGCATCAATTACCAAAGAATTTTCAGCCTGAATAAAACTGAATCTACAAGAGAATTTAGAGCAGAGGTTTCCAGACTTTATTTCACTGCATACCACTTCCACTTTTCAGATAACTGCATGTACCACTGCCTGATCTTATGATTTTGGTATTAAATATTCATAAAAAAGAAATGCAAACTGATTTACAAAAGTTTATTAAAAAAACAAAACAATACATATTACAATGAGTGTGCTTAGGAAAATAGTAAATTGAAAATGAATTTCAAAAATCAAAAGTGAAATTGATATCACATAACTACAACAGTAAGATTAACAACACCTATCAGAGCTTCAATATTAGATGGTTGATGGAGCTCAATTTGATTCTTAAGTTCTCTTCAACACTGAGTGCTTTCGCCTTTTTCTATCCTGAATAATTTTTATTAAAACTTTTTTTCAAATGCTGCTCAACTGTGTTGAGTTGCCAAACCACACAGCATACCGGATCAATTGGGTAGACAAGGGAGATCAAAACCGAAGAAAAGGGAGATTGATCCATGGAAAAAACAGTGCAAATGAAATTGAAAGAAAAGAAAATGGACCACATGACAAAATAAAGTCAACGCCTAATGCAAATGGTGGTGTATACTTCCCAATGAGTCCAGAATAATGGTTTCTGTCATTGTCTGGAACTGATTCTTTTCAATACCACAGACCTCTAAAAAAATACCTGTTGCAAGCGGGATGGTTCTCCTACTTCCGAACCAAAGCCCTTTCACTGAGAATTGTCTTTCGCCGAATTCCTCTCTGTACTTCTCTTTTAGATAGGGAATACACTTACTATAAATGCTCTCCTTCTCTGCTTGAATTTTAATGTCTTGGTCCTGATTGTTCGTTTCGAACCTTATAGGGGGATCACTATTAGTGCTTTTTTATCTTTCGCACTAAACGCCAAAATACCCACAAATATTGTTGAACCTTCGGTATCTACACAAAACACTTCCAGGAAACATTTATAATTTTTCTTTTCAAGCATTTCGGCTACTTGCTTTTTAATGTTAATTCTAATCTTCCAGTCGTACATGAATCTGTTAGAACTTAGGTTCGTTTTAAAATGGTGCACACCTATCACTTGCCACTTGCATTGGCTCCACTCCTTAAAAGATTTTTCTCTTAGGCATTGCCTGACCTATCTCACTGCTGCTTCCATACTGTTTCCATCAATTCCCAACAGATCAGTGCACTCTCAAACTTCATCTCTAAAATTGAATATTGTTTGGAATAGGGCGTCCGTCACATTGGCCAATTTTTTATCCGTTTATTTGAGATCATGTTTATTCATCTTATAATTGATACATTCAATAATAATTTTAAAAAACATTGTTATTTTTTGTTTGTATATCGCCCAGAAGGTCCTTACAAACCACCAGTAGTAAATGTACCACGGTCTGAGAATCCCTGGTTTAAAGGATTAGACAACAGAGTAAAGGGCATGGACCCAGGAAATTATAATTGAAGTAATAGCATCGGGTGTGTAAAGTTTTGGGGCTTAATGAAGAAAAAATCCCTAAAAAGTTAATAAGTAGAGCTGAAATGGCAGGTTAACGCCCGAGGGATAGACCCCAAGACATAAGTGGGAGGGTTGCATTAAGGCTGACCTTGTGCATTTGAGTTTTGATGGGGATCAAAGGAAGTACAAATATCGGCGGCAATTGGTGGTATTAGTATCAAACCTTCTGGTCCATTAAGTCTTTCATTATAATTTAAATTAAGGGCATTAATTTTTAGGCAAGCTGAAATAAAACAATATAACTCTTTTATTAATAAAAACTCTAATGATCCTTTTAATCTCAACTAATTTATTTATTATAACTTATACCTCCAATGTTACGGCCCCTTTGGCCATTATCAAGTAAATAGCACTTTTTTAAAAGAAAAATATTAACATTTTTTTATTTAAAAAAATAGTATTTGTAAGATTTTCCTTACTACCTCAGAGTTTATATATATGTATATATATATATATATATATATATATATATATATATATATATATATATATATATATATACACACACACACACACACACACACACAAACACACATATATTGCTACTTTGGAAGAAGACCAGCACAACTCAAAAATTAACGATTTCCCAATGTTTGTGTAATCATAATTAATGAGATGATTATTTTTTAATGATGAAGAGAGCCACATTAAATATTCATCGTACAACCACTGGATAGTAGTTTTTTTTTAAACAAAACTGTCACAAGTCAAAACATTTAGGTCTAAAAATATCTTTGGAATAAAAAAATACTTTACACAAGTTACCTCTAAGCATTTACTTGTAAATGGATTCAAGAAACTATTTATACAATTGTAAAAAAACCTGTAATAATCAGTTGAAATTTGAAGATAAAAACTTCAAACACCGTTTTCTCAAAAATACAGCTTTTGGAGTTGTGCCGGTCTTCTTCCAAGGTAGTGAGTGATATATATATATTAGACTCCAAGACCAGGATACCTGCAAGAAAAACTTAAGAAGGCCGGGGCCAGGTCGAGATTATTGACAAGCAGTCATAAAGATAAAACTAAGAGATAGGCCCAGTCGAAAAGTTATAATAAAATCTACTGCCCAAGGACAGGGACAATAGAGAAAAAAAGTTCAAACATTTCGAAGCCGACCTCCAAGGGAAAGCTCCTTTGAAAATTCCTATAGCATCAAACAATCTGAAGGCCCAAAAGGAGAGTGGGGATAAAATGTATCTTTCAAGAAAGATAAGGGGAAACAGAGCGAAGAGACAGAGCAGACAGGAAAGTAGGGGAGTTCTAGCTAGAAGGTGGAAGAGTGAGGAGCTAAGAGTAGAAGCAGAGGATCCAGCTGGGCAGTCCATCCGAGACTGAGTCTGTGAGTCTGGTGGCAAAAAGGAGACCACTGCAAACAGAGAAGACGACCATCGAGCGGTGAAGCGGCCAGTATCCGAGACGACGAAGGCAACAATGAGATAAGTAGTAGTCCCTTAAATAAAGGAACATCTTATTTCAAAATCTATTATTCTATTAACCCCCATATAGATGAATTATTGAATTGGTAAACGCGACACCCTTGGAAAGGATTTCCAATGGTATTTATAATATTCCAACCTAGTGACCATAGCGGGAAGTGGTCTATGGTCTATAGCCTTTTAAGTTAAAATACAGTTTGATTGATGGGTTCCAGGAGGGATCCAATACAAATACAGAGTATATTATATCAGTAAATTAAGTAAATGCGGTTTCTGGAATTCCCAACTGCCTTTGAAAAACAGTTTGCCAGAAACATAGCAATATGCATACAGACATAGCTATTAGTTGTTAATTTGACTATAAATCAATTGATTACTGAGATACATTTTGAAGAGCTCTTCAAATTTGAAATTATTTTCAAAAATGAATCGAATCGCAAGACATAAAAGTTTTAATACCCGTTTCGAAATTCTGTTGCAGGAAATAAAAAGTTGAATCTAAAATATTAATACTAAATATTAATATTAATATATGAAAAATAAGGATAATAGCAGTAATAATTATTTACAATTCGACATGAATAATTGTAATACCTATTAAAAAACTAAAATTAGGTTTACACAATCATTAAAAAAATCTATAAACTTCTTTTGTAAAAATATAATACTCCTATGAATCCTTTAATGCGATACAATAAAAATCTTAAATTAAAAACTTTAGGCTTAAATAGCCCAATTATTTTCATAAATAGCCATGGAACATCAACTCCAAGTTTGTTTGCATTAAGAGATAACAGTATTTAGATACTATTCATCTTTTTTTTCCCTATCAAATTGTAGGAAATATATTTCCAATAGTTTTAAAACAAATATATTATAGATTTAATAAAAATTAAAATTATTACATAAAAATAAGAGGAAATAATAAATTGTTCACATGTAATGATGGAATAAATTCTTATGTTATAACGTGAAAGTTACGACTGAATGCAGTGCTAATAACTTAATATCTCAAATTAAAATTTTAACAATCAATTATCTTTATAACTCAAAGATACTTCAAATGATATTTCAGCTAACTACTGAATTTCATGTAAAATATGATGATAAAACTTTTAAAAATGAGGTTTTTAATAAATAATTTAAATAAATCCAATGGATCATCTTGTTCGATAGCAAATGTGCATGTAAAAACTCAAACATATACAAAAAAAAATAAATTTTTGACCACAACGATCCTTATCATTTGTTGATAACATAATTTCTATGGTCTTCCAATTCCATATTTTTGAAACTGTTTGTGATCCATTTGTAACTAACAAATTCACAAATAACTTGACTATTGTCGCATAGTTCATCCAATCTTTTTAAATTTTCCAAATTGGTTTCATCTAATATAATGTAATTGACAAGTCTATTTATTTCAGAACAGGCATTTCCACTTAAAAATTTGAAAATAAGTTCAGCATTTTTCAAACTCGCAATTTCAATATTATTCAAGTCGAAATAAGCATAAACATTTCTGAACATGGAGAAGGGGCTGACTTTATTAAAGAGAAGTTGATCAATTTCTTTTATCTCCTCTTCAGAGCAATTTTTTAATGGAGGCATTGCGCTAAAGATAGCCGCAAGTTTTTCCGGTGTTACTGGTTCGTAATAGCTGTCTCCAAAGCCATCATATTCCTCAGATATAATCAGATCAGTTTTCAAATCACTGCTCACAAGATTCAGTCTGTCCCAAGGAATGAGCCTTTCTTCAGAAACACATTTCAACAGCCAGTCATGAGTAGTGACGTTGTGTTTTCTAGCCTTGATTACATTCTGTACACGGATATTTTTTGAACCGAACACAACACAGAATGTAGAAGACGTAGGTTGCTGAATAACAGAACCCCCATTTCCAAGAACTAAATTCTCCAGATCTTGTTTAGAATGCTCTTCAATACCTGATAAAATGCATATCTCTTTTCCTGCAAAAATATTGGAAGTTTTTTCCACCTTCATTCGAGGCTGGTTGTGAGTTTGACTTTCTTCCAACTTTCTCTTCCTCCTTGTCTTGGGAACAACATGACCAGCAGTCAACTTCCCACTGTAAGCCATCCGGAGCTTGTTGAACTCCCCAATCCACAGGCAGTCTGACCATAACTTGTCTTCTCTTACAGCCTCTACACGCACAAAACGTAACGTATAACCAGTGTAATAGGCATCGGTTTTCATAACTTCTGGTGATTTAACTTGTAAAATTTTGGAACATCTGGGAGTGATGTAGACATCAGGTTTTTCTCTTTTCAAGAGTAAAAATGAGGGTGGGTTATTACTTTTAAATTTGATCCAGTGTGGATTGAGTTTGGAATTGAGCTCAGCTACTTGTTCATCAGACAAACCTGAACTGACCCTTGCAACACTCATAAATGTACTAGGATTATCACTCTCTTCTGCGGCGACACCAAGAAGAAAGTGACGTATCTGTCCTTTCATTCGTCCTGAACCGTAATAACCTCCTATAATTAGCAAGTCTAAATCAACAGTACCTTCTGAATAATCAGGTTTTATCTTGATCCATCCATCTTTTCTCGAATTAGGCTTATAAACTGAATCTGGATTTTTTAAAATAATACCCTCTTCACAATTATCTATGGCAGAATTAAGTGCCTCAAAAACTTGTTCCGTGCTGTTTATCAGAGATCTTTTCACAGCCATGATGACACCTTCTAAAGGGGTAAATATTTTCTCTAGTATCTTAATCCTCTCCTGGTAAGGTTGATTTGTCACTATTTCATCATTGTACAAAAGAACATCAAAGACACAGAAACAAGGTTGTATATTGCTGCCAACTTTAAGCTTCTTAACATCCAAATTAATTTTACCTTTGCTGATCAACTTATGACTTCCATGGTGCCAACCCATCATTTCCCCATCTAAGACACAACTTATCAGACTACTTTCCAATTGTTTCATAATCAATGAAGTAAAATATCCACTTTCAGGGTCTTCACCATAATTATGAGAATATTCATAACCGTTCCTGGAAAAATACTTGAATTTTCGATCTTTATAATGCAGCTGAAATCTTTCCCCATCAAATTTGTTTTCAACATAAAATATAGAATTAAGAGATAAATTATGAATGTCTCCCCTATCACACAACATAGGTCTGAAAGCTCGGAAAATTTCAATATCCAATTCATGGTACCGGACATTACGATTTTTTAATTTAGAACATACTTGAAAAATACTATTAGTAAGAGTGTATAATTCTGCAGCATCAGGATGATAAAGGCCTAAAATTCTATTTATTCCAAGGCCTATACCCATTTCTTTGATAACAATTCTTATCAACCACTTTTGTTCTTCATTCGACATCTTCTGAACCATGTTGGTGAACTCATCATCAACACCCCTCGGATCATTAGCTTTATGTTTATTAGCTATATTGTCCAAAGCTTGGTTCACATCACTGATGGTCATTTTGTTACCTTCACTGCTCCTGGTCCGCAAAATGCAACATACAACTTCAGCAAAATCACCCATGGCACCACTGGTCATCGATGAAGGCGAAGAAAAATTCATCAGCCTCTCAGCTTCAAAACCATTCGGAGGCAAGCATAATATTCTCTTGTAAGTCCTTGCAAGATTAATCTCTTTCATACCATAGGGACCTCGCTCCCTGTCCAGTTGAGGTAAGAGCAGCCTCAGAATGGGAAAGAAACTTACTGGATTTGTTTTCATAATATTGTCAATAAATTTTTGCAGTATTTCTGCTCTTTTTTTTGCTATTTTTTGGGATTTTAGCTTTTCACATAATTTGCAGAAGTGATGGAAAGGAATTTCATCCACACTGTTACTAGCTCCAGCCATCTTAAATTCTAAAAACTAAAACTACATTAATTAAAAAGGCAAAGTTCCGAACCTGTAAGATGAATTTTAAAATTCCTATAACTAAAAAAAATCATAAAAAATAAATAAAACAGGGGAAGGCTCAACGAAATTTCGTTGTTTGTTGCTAACCAACAGCGATGTAACCTACCATGTAAACATAACATGCAGGACTGTGCTTATAGGAACGAATATTAGCAAAGATCATTTTGTACTTGAATGATTTATTTTCTTTTCATTATTTTCATTCTTTAGAGTAATTGTTTTTGTTTTGGTAGTGACTAAATTTGTTATTATTGTAATAGAAAACTTACACTAAAAGACTTTTGGAATTATAACAGAATAATTTATATTTTTTTAATTCCTTTAAACATTGATTTCTTAATGCAATAAACCTTTGTTGGCTTAAAATAAAAAAAGAAATAATGACATTCTGTGATCATTTCACAAAGCACTGTCAATACGTAATAAATAAATTTTGATATCGAAAAGTCATAACGCCACTAGTAATAAAGAGATCTTAGTCGTTATTATAACAATATTGTTATTATCTACGATTAAAAAATAAGTTACTTTTCATAAATAAGGGAGAATTCTTGTCGGACACAAGGAGGGTTGATAGTTAATCAACAGTTAGTTCACCCTCAAGGTAATACATAGGACGACATTTTCTTTGGCATGCCCATTGTCCGAAGCAAAGCGTATTGTACCAAAAACAAAAATAAATAGGTTTGTGCTATCTTTTATTATTATTATTTATTATCAGTTCACTGACGATTAGAGACCGAACCTTCAGCTTAGAATAATAGGCATGCGCACAGCGGGTGCCAAAGGTGGATAGGCACCTGCTAATAAGTCAGTCTTATATCATTTGTAACCAAAGAGTGTT
The DNA here is from genome assembly GCA_948150685.1 of Rhaphigaster nebulosa. Classification (NCBI taxonomy): domain Eukaryota; kingdom Metazoa; phylum Arthropoda; class Insecta; order Hemiptera; family Pentatomidae; genus Rhaphigaster; species Rhaphigaster nebulosa. The sequence goes on along the minus strand of OX411306.1, from coordinate 210,916,918 downwards.
AAATTCTTGATTCAATTTTAAAATTGAAATTTTTGGTTGAATTTAAAATTGTTTAAAATACGTTTTAGACAACACATTCCTTAAACAATAATCCAGAGGAGTAAAGAATATCCCCGGATCCCTGTCCGAATGAGAAGTATGGAAGGACGTCCCGGTACTATGGTTCGTGCATCCCCTATTAAAGGTTGCTTCGCACAATTATGCTTAGAATATGGTACCGATTCGAAACACGTATGGTCCCAAGGAAGTTGATTATAGGAGCTGGAAGAAGAATAGTAAGCTTGAATGTTTTTGATATTGGTATTGGTAAGGTATGATCTACTTCTGACTTTAATGCTATATATATTTTTTTTTCTAATTTTCCTTTGAGAAATAATACAATCTGCCAGACTCTAGAGAAATAGGTATTAGAGCTGTAAGAAACCATTCATACCATATATACAAAGTGAAAAAATAAAATAAAATCAATAAAAAAGTAAATAAATAAAATTAAAATAAACATAATGACATAAAAATAAATTAAAATAATTGAAAACAATATGTACATTACAATGGAAATAAATAGATAGACGATTAAATAATGGCAGAATAACAAACAAGATAATCAAATTTATGTTGAATAAAAGTAAAATTGTCCAATACAAAATACATTCATACCTATATACAATATTTACAATCTGTCCAAATATGTTTCAGAATGGTCATGTAGATTAATAGTTTGTTATCAATTGAAAGATGAGATATTCTGTTAAGTAGTCGGTATAATTGCTCAAATCGGCGATTAAGTTCTTGCCTTTTAAGTCTAGTATATGGGTTCCATGTTAGTCTTTTGTCAAATAGGAAGGCAAGATACCGGACTGTGTCAGAAGAGGGAAGAGGGATAAAGTTAAAAGAGACTGATGGGCAGAATCTGCGTCGCAGGGTGAAACTGACATGTTTACACTTTGACTCATTGAGTTTTATGCACCAATCTTCGATCAGGAAGAGATGTATTTGTAGGTTTGAGGGTGCCATTTCGGAATCTGAATTCCCATTCAGATAGGATAGCTGTATCACCAGCAAATATGGCCAGGAAGATATCGGAGTTTGTAGGGATGTCTGTTGTGAAGAGAATGTAGAGAACAGGAACCAAGACGCTGCCTTGCGGATCACCAGCATCTACGGGGTAGCAGTTGTAGTAATCCGTGTCAAAGAGAACTCAGAAGGAACGGTTAACAAGATAGGATAGAAGGATTAGGTATAAGGATTGGGGTAAATGGGTTTTGAGCTTGAAAAGCAAGCCGTCGTACCATATTCGGACGAAAGCTGGAGCCACGTGCAGAAATGCACCATATTGCTAGCTTTCAAGAGCAAATGAAATATAATAAACAACGCGAAGGCCTTGTTGAACGGAATTCAAACAGGTATGGAGGGATTTTTTGAAATACGAGAATGGATAGGATGCGTTTAAAGATTTTTTTAAAAAAAATTTGAAAGGATCGGGAGAAGAATTATTTATCTATAGGATGAGGTAGTATTGGGAGGTTTGCCTGGTTAAAGGAAAAGGATAATTGTGGAGTGTTTCCACAGTAGAGGAAAGTAGGTTGTGCGTAAGATATTATATAGGTAGGCAAGGAATATAATCGCTTTTTTTGGGAGTTGTCGAAGAATCTGGGAAGTGAGGAGATCAAATTCCGGGCTTTTAGCTTATTTAAAAGGGATTGGAACTCACAGGGATTGACACCTTTCGGAGGGGAAGCAAGGAAAGAGAAATCGGTGAAGAGAGAAATTCATTAGCTATATGGGGGGTTGAGTTCGGGATGGAAAATAATTGTATGGTAAAGATGTTTGGCTTATGGATTGAATTTGAATCAAGGAACACAGAATGGGATCATCCCCAGGAACTCGATAGGGGCTTGGAATCAGAAGAGCAGGAGGAGGAGGATGTGTCACCCGATAGGGAGGAAATAATAGAAATTGCCCTTGGTCTGAAGACTCATAAAGTCCCAGCACTGGATGGGGTTCAGGGAGAGCTTTTAAAATATGGTGGAGAGGTCTGGGATCAGCTGTACCAGCTCATATTTGCCATATGGACGGAAGAGATGAAGGTCCCAGATGATTGGAAGGTGGCGCTTGTGTCCTGTCTGCAAAAAAGGCGACAAACTGAACTGCTCCAACTACAGAGGAATTTCTCTTCTGAATGTTGCTTGTAAGGTGCTATCCACAGCCATTAACAGAAGACTCGTAGTCTATATAGAGAGGGAAGTTGGTGATTACTAATGTGGCTTCAGGAGAGGGAGATCCATCACGGATCTAATATTTGTTGTCCGACAGATGTTAGAGAAAACACTGGAATACAATATCGATCTTCATCACTTGTTTATAGATTTTCAGCAGGCATACGATTCAGTGGACACACAAACCTTGATGAGGGACCTTCTCTCTTCAGGCGTATCAAGGAAGTTAATACGAATAATAAGAATGGCACCAGAGAATATTAGAGGCAGGATGAAATTACAGGAAGCGCTTTCCGAAGAATTTCCAATAGCTTCCGAAATAATGCAGGGGGATACTAAGGCTTCCACACCCTCTTCAATATGTGTACGAAGAAAGCAGTGTGGGCCATAGAGCCAATCCAAGTGGAACTATATGCACCCGCTTGACGCAACACCGGGCATATGCGGATGATGTGGAGATCGCTACAAGAACCCTACCAGCACTTTGGAGGAATTTGAAGTAGCGGCAAAAAACCGAGATCTTCGTATCAACGAAGAAAAATCCGAGATCTTCGTATCAACGAAGAAAAATCCGAGATCTTCGTATCAACGAAGAAAAATCCGAGATCTTCGTATCAACGAAGAAAAATCCGAGATCTTCGTATCAACGAAGAAAAATCCGAGATCTTCGCATCAACGAAGAAAAATCCGAGATCTTTGTATCAACGAAGAAAAATCCGAGATCTTCGTGTCAACGAAGAAAAATCCGAGATCTTCGTGTCAACGAAGAAAAATCCGAGATCTTCGTATCAACGAAGAAAAATCCGAGATCTTCGTATCAACGAAGAAAAATCCGAGATCTTCGTATCAACGAAGAAAAATCCGAGATCTTCGTATCAACGAAGAAAAATCCGAGATCTTCGTATCAAAGAAGAAAAATCCGAGATCTTCGTATCAACGAAGAAAAATCCGAGATCTTCGTATCAACGAAGAAAAATCCGAGATCTTCGTATCAACGAAGAAAAATCCGAGATCTTCGTATCAACGAAGAAAAATCCGAGATCTTCGTATCAACGAAGAAAAATCCGAGATCTTCGTATCAACGAAGAAAAATCCGAGATCTTCGTATCAATGAAGAAAAATCCGAGATCTTCGTATCAACGAAGAAAAAACTGTTTACATGCAATGCCAACCATTGCAAAACGAAGATAACATAGGCATAGGCACACAGTACGCAAACAATTTAAATATTATTATGGCTCCTTGGTAACAGCCGATAATAACATTGGGGCAGAAATAGGAGCCAGAATTGTTGCGGGGAACCGATGTTACTTTGCTCTTCAGCGCGTAATGAAGTTCAAAGGGACTTTCAAGAAAATCAAATAAAGTTGTGCACAAAACTATGATTCACCCGGTGGTTACTAATGACAGCGAAACATGGATTATGACGGTTAAATATGAGAGACTACTATGTGTATGGGAGAAAAAAAACCTTCGCAAGATTTACGGACCCATTAGCGAAGGAGATGTATGGAGATCAAGATACAATAGGGAGCTAATAGAACTTTACGGAGAAGCCGATATTGTCACCCTCATCAAAGACGGACGCATCAGATGGCTGGGACATGTATATAGCTCTCAACGGGATATGGTATGTCCATATCCATAGCCCAGGAAAACCTGATAAATGGCCCTAGTCCACAAGTGGACGTGACAGCAAGTCCTACTCCCACTTCCTCGTAGTGACCGCTGGACAATGCACACCAAGGTGGACATTGGATGACGGGAGAGGGCAAAGGCGAGTTTCCAGCGCCTTAAAACTGGATCCTTCGACTAGGGGAGGAAACCCCGACAGAAAACTCTGGTCCTCCAGGTTGGGGGTTGGACGTGGGACCAACAACCCTGTTCTGTAAAAACTGTAAGTGTTTTCAAGAAATCACAAAAAGTCTCGGAAAGAAATAGATCAATTGGGAAAGGACTTAGGCTATGGACTAATAAATATGGCAATCTGGAATGTGAGGAGTTTGTTCCAATCTGGAGCTGAGACAGATCTTGAAAGGGAATTGGAAAAATACAAAATAGATATATTAGTCCTACAAGAAATCCGCTGGAGAGACACAGTACTAACCAAGATGAAGCACTACACAATCATTAACAGTGGCAATAAACGGAACATATTAGGAACAGATTTTGCGATGAGGAATTCCCTCTTGCACTCTATTATTAAATACGTGGCAGTAAATGAGAGAATGTGCTTACTAAGGCTGCGAGGAAGGTTTTTCAATATCTCTCTTATCAGCATAAATGCACCCATAGAAGGCAAGTACAATGAAGAGGAAAAGGAAACTTTTATGGAAGGCTAGAAAATCTATACGATTCCCTACCCAAGCATGATGTGAAAATAATTTTGGGAGATTTCAATGATAGGATAGGAAAAGAAACGGTGTTCTTCCCCATACAAGCACAGCAAGCATGAGGAAACAAGCGAGAATGGACGATTTTGCGATGGCAAGGAACCTTAGAATAAGAAGCACCTTTTTCCCACATAAGGAAACATGGTCCTCCCCGGATGGCATCACCAAAAATCAAATTGACCATGTACTCATTGCTACCAGACACGCCAGTGATATATTTGATGTTCGCAGTTACAGGGGAGCTAACTGTGACTGAGACCATTATCTGGTCAAGATTTTATATAAACAGAAGCTGGCTATACAAGGAAAAGGAAATGCCACCATCTATAATGTGGAAAAGCTAAAGGAGGATGCTGTAGCCCAGCAATTCAGAGATAAGATCGCAGATAGATTAAACAACTCATCTATTGGCAGGAATATAGAAGAAAGATGGGCACGCCTTAAAGATGCTCTCAAAGGTGTAGCAGAGGACATTCTTGGCGCAGCACCGAAAAGACAAAGCAATGACTGTTTTGATGAGGACTGCATAAAAGCCATAGAGGAAAGAAACAGTGCCAGGCAGAAAATGATCCAACGAAGGACCCGAACTACGGCGAACATTATAGAACGAAAAGAAGGGAAGCAAAAGCAATATGCAAACAAAAGAAAAGGCAGAGGATGGCAGCGGAGTGGTTGCCAAAGAAGATATTGGAAGGACGACCTGGAGGAGTGAGGAGAGGAAGACCACCAATCAGATGGTTAGAGGACGTCAAGGCGGATTGGGGTCAGGCAGTGGCGGACTGCTGCGGCGGACCGAGAGGAATGGCGACGACTTGTTGGGGAGGCACAGGTCCCTAGCGGATCTTAGCGCCAAGGAGAAGAAGATGTTTGGCAAATTCTTCAGCTCTGTTCTCATCAGATGCTGTCCAGGAAGGTTTTGATTACTACAGCAGTGGTTTATAGGAAATCATGTACTGGTAGGGAGAGTGATGGGATAAGTGCTGATGGACTAAGACAGCAGTACAGGCATGAGTTCCTCCATCAGAGTGGTCCGTTCTATAAGTTTGATATAGTGATATATTGAAAATATGTTTACTCGTCAATCAAGTTTCAGTGATAGGGGCTAAATCATTGTTTTTGTCATGTAACAAAGTTAGGAAAGATGTGAATAGACTAGTTAGATGAGTAGCATTTGGAGGAGGAGGGATATATTGGATCTGTTGTGGCTAGGTTGGATCATTGATGGAGTAGGATGTTGTATCTGAAGTTATGGATGTTGAGGTGAGGTTATGGATTGTGTTACTGGGTGGCCTCGAGTTGATGATGTCCTCTTAGCTTGTTTAAAAGGGAGACAGAATTATCCACTATTCCGGATGGCAGAATTCTCCGAGAGGTCCAAGTATCTTCATTCTGGTGGCGGCTAGGATGAAGCCTTTGTTTCAAATATTTATAGGTTTCGCATCTTTTATAATTAGCGGGGTGGTATTTAAGACATAAGGCACACAGTGCAGGAGATTCTCTAGTTACAGTAATCATCAGTCCTGTGCTGTTCGCCATATTTCATGCAGCACGGCAAATGATGGATGGCAATATGATTTTGCAGTCTTGACAGTTGTGGCTTCTTTATATTGTAATTCAAAATAATTAAAACACGCGAAACAGCTGTAATGTTAATTAAACGCTGTCATTACTGGAGATGACCTCTCTGATCGAAGACCAATATAAAAATGCGAGGGACAAGGAAGCCTGAGAGACTGACGCCAGCGCCACCTAGATGAACTAGCACATCCGCTTCACATCCACTGTAAGCTATATTCTGTCGGGCTAGCTTCTCATTCCTCCTCTTATCTCACTCTCTCTCTCCTTTCCTAAGTGGCAGGGCTCGTTCCCCGACCCTCGTCCTACTTCTTTTCCTGGGTAATCTAGCTCAATCCCTGGCTCTCAACCTATCCTTTTTCCCTGGGTCGTCTGGCTCGTTCCCCGGCTCTCATCCTATCTTGATCTCTCTCTCCTAGGTAGTCGGGCTCGTTCGCCGACTCCCATCCTATCTTTCACCCCTCTCAAGATTTTATTGATCTGGGCGAGTGTTAGATAGACCTAGACAAGAAGGAGAGCTGTCCCTCTAACTCATATAGTGGCTCTGCGGTTTGTCAGGTATGATCTGAAGATAAAGCCATCGACATACGAATATATGGCACATTAGCGGAGATTACAAAATATATCATATTACAATTTCAGCTATATTTATATAAATGATTGAAATAATTTTTTAGTTACTAAAATATTGTCTGTCGCGGATTTAGCAATGACAAAACTGCTTCTTTGATAGCATAACTTTATCATATTAAAATTTCAGCTATACTAAAATGGTATGATTTTTTTGTTTTTTTTAATTACTAAAATAATATCTGGCATTAGATTTAGCAATGACAAAACTGTCTGGCAATTTTAATTTATATTCCTAAAAGGATATAGAAAATTATGAAACAACAAAAATTCGACCTAAAATGGGTCGCAGTAGTAAACACAACTGCTCCCAGCAGCCAGATGTGCTGCATCCCCACCAAGTTTCAATAAGAAAAAAAATATCCTAAGGCCAGCCGACCTAAAATTCTTGTTTTTGCGATGTTGCTAGCTCGTCCAAGTAACCAGCTTCTACAACCAAGTAAACTCCCAAGTAGTTAAAAAGGAGGTATTATAAATATGTATATGTGTGATCAAAAATTAAATTATAACATTTTCAGATAAGACTGTATAGGAACTGAGAGACAATTTTATGCTATGTTAGGATTCAGAAGACAGAGTGATAAAGAATTATAAATATATTTCTAAAAATGATTAATAACAATACATATTATAACATAATCTTATTTATAATACAAATTATACAAATTAAACAGTCAGGGATCCCTCATTGGGGATCTGCTTCTGATTCTTGTTGGACTTTGGGTTTCTTAGGCCTGTTGATGGCGACCCTGAGAGTCAATTTTCCAATGCTGGTCTTAGTGTTTCTGGTTTCTATCAGTTCATGGAAGCTTTCCTTCAATATTTGGCACAACTTCCAGTATTGGATATCATCGTCAACGTCAGGAACAAATGTTGGAAAATCGAACACGGTTCGTGTCCTCGTGAGATGCCTGAACAGATCGATACTGTTGTGAGATTCGTCTCTGGAACTGCTGGCCCTCGGTACCACCTGTCTGTTTGTTCCTCTCATTCCCCTCATTCCCTTCTTCCTTCCCCTTCCTCTTCCAGGGCTCGGGCGACTAGGAGTGTTGGCGACGGGAGCAATGCGGAATGTAACAGGAGTAGTCAATGGCAACCTTAAAAATATAACATAAATGTAAATGATAACAATCATTAACATTATTTTGTGAATGCAATAATTATAAATGATAATATTATAGCCTGAATTCAATTGTACAATTTTATAAGCAATACTTGGCAAGAGATCACAGATATTTAAAAAAAAAAAAAAAAACAGTTTTGCAGGATAAGTTAGTGATCACAAAGAGTTAGTGATCATATGGAATATATAGGAAATACTTCAAGGTTCTGCAATGATCTTAATTCTCAGGGCGATATCTATTCGGCTTTAAATTTAATCATAAAATATATTATCTGTTAAAGAGTGATGGCAGTACAAGCAGTGAGGCTAGTGACTACAGGACTAAGAGCAGTAACTTCTAATATATGGAGACTAATAAAACTAACGATCTTAGACTAATAAGATTATTAGTTTTATGCACTAAATTTGTTTTTTAATTTTAATTTTAACGTCTTTTTTATCTGATGAAAGTAAAAAATAGAGGTGGATCAGCCTGAATGATATGTGGCCATCTTGATCAGCCTGATCAAGATGGCCACATATCGTTCCTGCCATGTCCAATTATCAAATATACAAAAATAGAATTTTCATATTCATCACTTTAAAATGCGCTAGTTGAGGCACAATTGTGGCAAAGTCTTGAATTCCTAATCTCCAAAAGTTAAAAGGCGTCGACCCTTGAGGATTAGTAATTCAAGACAACCACATTGCGTGCCTCAACTAGAACATTTCAAAGTGACGAATATGAAAATCCATTTTTGTATATTCGATAGCTGGACATGATAGGGACGATATCTACAGTAGACACTTGCTATCCGAACTAATAAAACCAGAATTTGGACAAATGAAAAATTCGGATTACCAAACAGAAAAAAAAAGTTACTTCATTAATAACGTGTCAATTTAAAAGCAAAAATTATATATTAAAAATCTTTTTTACATGTTAATTTAAAAGCAAAAATTATATATTAAAAATATTTCTTACATGTTAATTTAAAAGCAAAAATTATATATTAAAAATATTTTTTACAATATTTAGTTGATCATTCTTCAGAATAATCAGATCATTCTATAGTACCCGTGTAGTAGAATGTGTTGAAAAGTTAATAACACAATTTTTGGAAAATAAGTAATCCTTTCTGTATAATTTTTAAAGCTTCATTTTTGTTTTAAATAAACAGAGTTGATATTTTTAACTAATTTTTTTCAACTTACCAGCACATAAGGTGTTTATAATATAAACTATTTATTGAATGCATGAATATACATCAAATCTTCATTTATTTTTAATTTCTTTTGAAGTTCGGATTAGCAAAAGTCCACTGTTTGTCTATCTATCTCTCTTTACAAGGCCTGTAGTTATCAAGGGAGAAGAAAAAATAAAATAAAACTACAGCAGGACTCACTTGATCTGTTTCAGAATCTCCTGAATAGTCTCTGGGCTGAAAAGATTCTGGACACCAGCCGCTGTGATACCACCTTTAAAATGATTTTAAAGTTTGAATAAACAAACAATTGAGTCCACGTTTACAAAACAGGTAATAAATCGATGTTAATTATATAGGCCAAGTTAGCATAGATTTATTATTACTTTTATTGTATATGTTTTTACATATTGTGGTTCACATGGTAAACTAATGAATAAGAAAGTCACTACTTTTCAGGAGGACAAAAAACCATAGTATTCTTTTTTTTCTGTTGGTATTATATTTACCAACAGAAAAAATTAAAATTAACAAGGGTGCCCCTAATATACAGAAGGATGCAACATTTCTGAAAAATATTGATATTCATATTCATTAGTTTAGCACAGGAACAATATATATGGGATATTCTTATTCAAAAAATTAGGTTCAATCTAAAAACATGTTTCAGGTCTCAAATAAAAGCCTTAGTTAGCTTAACAATCTTTCAGAGAATCCAATATGGCAGACATTCTTGAATGGTATAAAAAAATAGAAGCCTACTTGCAAACTATTGAGGCCATACTAGATTTTCAAAGGATAAACTAATAAATTATCAAGAGAATCTAAGGTTTTATTTGAAATCTCAAACTTATTTTTAGATTTGACAAAGAATGTCCCAATCAGTCAAGTAAATTTTTTTTTTTTACATAAGTCTGAAAGTTTTGAAACTTTTAAATACGGTTTCAGGCGAGTCTACTAATGAACATACTGAAAGTTCTGATGGAGGGATGGGAAAGGTAAAATACCTTTTTTATTTATCATAATTTATTGGACCTTTAAAAAAAATTGCTGCTACTCAGAAAATGAAATTCTCTATAAAGAAGGATATACTAATTTTATCTCTGTCCATTGTTTACAAGATAATCATATTTAAAAATGAAGAAAATTGTAATAGTCACATCATCACCAAAGAGAAGCTCACTTACGTTGTAGCTTAATTAATAACTTAAACTTAAACTTAATTAATGCTGTGGTCAGGTGAATGAAAGAATGAACAATAAATTCAAGAAGTGACATTTTTTGTTAACTCTAAAGAAAAAATGAATAGGACCTTTTTTTTTTGTAGAAAATTTGTTTGCCTTTAATTTTGTTAGGAATAAGCCACAACCAATAAATTACAAGAAATTAACAAAAAAAGGTACCTTCTTTTACCTATCTCCCTCCAATTCACCCCTAATCCATACTTTTGGTATGTTCATTAGTTGACCCTCTCAAACAATATCGCTAATGTCTCTATCAGAGTAATAGCAGGAAGTAAATGAATATAAACAATATATTATACATTAGTGAATAAGTACCAAGGTTAGTGGTGTCCTGAAGTACTATTTCCTGAGGCTGGCTGGCTTCTTTAGCAGCACTTTCTGAAATTGATAATTAAAACTAAAAAAACAAAGTTCATACCAACACACACTTTATATCAAAATAGAATAATAACTAACAAAGGAATAATAATTAAAAGCAGAGATTGTAAAGAATTGAAATTGAAAGATCGCTAAGAGTATTGGGGAAAGTTATACACCTATCTTTATCGCGCACACACTCATGCCTAAAGCCTTTTAGAAAGAGCTCTTTAATTCAATTATTTTTAATTCATTTCATGAAAATTTCTGTTTTTCCTTTTTTTATGTACACGAATGAAACTAATTATATTATTTTAAACGGCTACATTTATTCTTGTACTATCTAAATTATTGCAGATTTTCTCTATTAAAAATAGCCAAACACACTTGCACGTAAATAAATTACAGATTAAATTCAGCAGTTCAAAATTAATCAAACGAGTTAGAGGCATCGAGCTCAAAAGTGTTTGCCCCTTTTTCCATCAGAGGTAATTCAAGGATTAGAAGGATTTTTGGCCTAGGATATAAAATAATTAAAAAATAAATTTAAACAGATGATAATTTTAAATTAAATAGACAGTCATCAGGGTCTCAAATTTAGTAATTCTTAATGCAACTGCCACTGTTAAATAACCAGATAGCGTAATGACACAAAATTTTAGATGAAAATAAATATATCAAACTACCTTTATCAGCCAGTTTTTCTTTCGGTTGAAAACTACTCACATTAACATCTTCTCTGGCTACAAATTTAAAATGTCAATTAATTGATTAATTAAAAAAAAAGAAAAAGTAGATCAAGTCTCTAAAATAAGCATACCCTCATTTTCAACTTTTTTGTTAGGACTTTCTTCTGCTGTTTCCTCTACTTCGGACACTAATCGAGCGACTGAAACAAAATTAAGAAGATTAGAAATAGATTGAGATGAAATTAACAAAAAGGCTATATAAATAAAATTTAAAAAAAAAATGAACATTTTGAGTTAAATTTTTCCATGTATTTTAACCTGTAATTAAGGAGGTTTAATTGCAGAAACCAGCCATAAATTCATTAGATTCTATTAATTTTACTGATTATTTCTGTGGTGACCATATTTAACCACGAATCATGGAGGCACATATTTGATAACTGAATAGCAGCTTGAATTAAAAAGTAAAGCACCAGAATAGTAAACCAGAATTAAAATTATGAGGAGTATTGAATTGATTACTATCATACAAACTAAGCAACAAACTGGCAACTGATTCAGGCCTTGTCACTTTTAAAGATACAGATCCAAAGATTAATTTATAAAAAAACGAGTTTCTTTCAAATCATATAATTAATAAATAAATTTCATTATTTAAATAAAAGTAATAAGTTCATAAAATCACTAATTTCATTTTCTTTTCATCAGTTAAATCATACTCCCCTAGAAATAAATAGAACTATCACAGTTTTAGATACCAAATTACCTTAAAAAAAAAAGACCTATCAAATTATTTAAGAAAAATTTAAAACTTGTTTCTCAGTTGCTGTTTTTCAAGTTTTGGATCATAAATTAATTAATGTTTTTCCCAAAAATAATGGACTTTTTTACTGTATCAAAAGAGGGAGGTGGGGGTGCATTTTGAATACGTTTCATAACCTCTAGAACACGGTTTCAAGGGATTTGAGTCTAAGGTTTGGCATGTTAAAATGTTTTTTCATAGTTCTTAAGGCGCATCTCAACAGCCCCTTCAAAATTGTGAATTGAGTTGGTGTTAGAGAAGTGCCTTTTGGGGTTCAAACGTTTTTCTCCCAATCCCGCCATTTTGATATTTTCAATTTTATATTATAGTGAAAACACGACCTTAGTGCCAGAGCTCTGTTACATTTTGATATTTCTTTTTATTATTATAGAGGAATGGGAATTCTCCATAAAAAAATTTTTTTATTTCGAATAAAAAAAGGTTTTCTTAATTCTGAAAATTATACCAAAAGGCAAAACAACCATTGATTTAATTTAACGTTATTTGATTCCATGGTTCTTTCCATAAGTAGGCTAAATGATTATAATAAAAGAAAAAGCTTGCTACCATCCAAGTTCAATTAAAATAGTGAGGCGAAAATTAAACTAGCAACATCAATGCCTAGTGAATGACTTTTTTAAAAATAAAAATGTGTTCATTCATTTCATAATAAGTAATGACCATCATCGAACAAAGCTAATAAATAAAGTTTATAAACAGAGAGAAATTTTATTTATGTCAGTTTGAGTAATTTTTATTTTTCCTTAACTAAAAAAACATTCGATTAGCAGCCAAACGAAATAATAATTCTATTAATTTAAAAGATAAATGAAACAAAACAATGGATCAGAAAATAATCAGCTTCATAGCCTTCTCAGTTCTAAGTTTCAATTTGGAAATAAATGAACATGTCAATTTTGTATCAATTATTTATAAACTAAAAGAATAGCTAACGACTTTTAAAAGGAAAGAAGGAAACACATTTTTTTCTCTGATTAAATATTAATATTAACCTATAATAAAAAATCATTAAGTTAATTACATCCATTTTGTAGTGTGAAGAAAAAAATAAATTAATCCACGGATGATCACCCGCCTAGCTATTTAGATATTTATAATAGTTCTTAATAATTATAATTATCAGTGCACTCTATTAAACCTAAAAATTAGTGCTCGCATTCTCTTTGAATCTAAAAAATTAAACGATAAGGTATTCATTCCAAAATAAAAACAAATGCTTACATATACAAAAAGAATAAATGAAGTGTTTGTTTTTACATCAAATATTACCAAACTTTTTTTTTTCGTAGAAAAATTAGATTCCTGATTTAGAACCATCAAACTAGAAGTTAATAGAACAGGACTACCATGAAATATTTTTTTGTTTAATGAAGAATTAAAATTTCACTTGAAATTTGCAGCACTCAAAACTCTGTCGCCCGGGACAAGTGGCCCCTTTGCCCCTCCTTAGTTCTGGCACTGTCTTAATCAAGCACACACCGGTATTACAGGCTTAAACCACACTGCCATACCCATTAAATTGATTGTACACAGTCAGATCACTTTTTAATGGTTGAGTGTAAAGAGCCTAAGAACAGCAGCAATTTTTCATTGTTATTCTCTAAACCAACTCCTATAAAAGGGAAAACTGATTTGGTAAGCATCTTCTGTCAGATACTGGTAAACAGTAATAGATTTCAATATTCATCAATGCTGAGAAAGTTTTACATTGAGCCTTTAGGAATTTTCTATATTATCTTCAGAGAGACGTAATTATCAATAATATCTAAGAATCATTTTTCAGTAAATTTATACAATAGTATAAAAACAAACAGAGATTGAAAAGAAATTTAATCAGAAGTAGATTTACAAAATATATCTTTATTATCTTATTACCTTTAGCCAATGATATTTTCAGTGATTAATGACAATAATAAAAAACAATATTGATTGTCAAGATCATATATTATATATAGAAACAAAATGATCACAACTTAAACATTCTATTTTTATATCATAGTAATTTGATTGAGACAATACAGTTATAGAACAATGTTAAGACATTCGGATGACGATAGTCATAACAAATATTTTAATATTTAAATATTTAAAAACTAAATATTTATATTTAAATATTTAAACAGAGCTGAACCAAAATGCTTTACATTATTTAAAACATATTATGTTAGATATAATTAATTAAAAAGATAGAAAAATAAAATCCAGAAGCAATTATAGTTTTATTTGTTAAAGTAACAAAAAAAAAAAAATAATAATAATGATCTTGTAAACAGATGTTCCAAATTCCAAAATGGAAAAAAGAGAAAGGGGAGCCCCAGAGGATATGCACTAAAAATTAAATCAATAAATTAAAAAAAATTACAAAATGGAAAAATTGAGATAGAACTATTCAGAAATTTACAAAGTTTTGTCTTAGTTTCAGTCTAAATAAGAATTTTTTTAGAAAATTAATTAATTTAATTGCTTAGTCTTTTTATTGTTAGCCATTTTAAGTTGAGTGGCTATCACCTAAACTGATGACATAAAAAAATTAAGAACTTAAAGTTGAACTTCAAATGATTGAAATGAGAGAGCACTTTTTCAGTATTCAATGGCTTTTAACATTCCTAATATTTGACCGATGAAAATAGATACATAACATAAAGAATCTTCCATCCATCTTCTATAGACTTGGTAATATTTAAAATATCACAGAACCAGTAGTTAAATAGATGTCCATTAATAAAAAAACTGTTTTCATTCATAACTGCACTACAAGTAATCCCCGATGCCCCTGATTTCTCAATTTATTGTCCTCATTCTCATAATCATAATCTTATATTCTACAAAATTCTGATATCAATGTTAATTTTCTAAAAATTTCAATCTTCTTGAATGAGGAATAACATCTGAATTCGAATTTTGAGAAATTCTCTTTCTACAAAATCAAAATCATCCGCAAATAAATAAAAAAACATAACTAGAACACATTCTTCCGTACACAGCTGACAGAATCTCGACATCCTGGTCTCAAAGCGTTCACTGTAGGAAACAAAAAATTAATTAATAATAGTTTAATTGATATTCCTTATATTATTTAATATAGCACAATTAAAACTATAAATAGACTGCAATCATAAATTTCCAAAAAGCTCTCACTTAATCACTGAGGACTGAGATCGCCTATACTTATCCTTAAGATACTCTAAACGAAAATTCCTCAACTTTTCTGTGACAAGGCCTATCAATATCGTTGCTAATTGCTAATTTTGGTAATAGTTCCTATCAATTACGGAATCGCTAACAACAGTTATTTGTCTTTGAATCAACAACCAGGACATAAATAACTAATAATAAAATTAAAAAGAAAGGTAGATTAAAAATAGGTCGGATAAATCTTTTTTTTAAAGGACACTGGAAAAAAAAATTAATTCTGATTATTAAAGAGAATTGTGAATAGCGACAAGAAGCTAAGAATAATAGTTACACTACCTTCAGCTTCTATATCCAATTCTTCGTCAATTTCTAACTGCTCTGTTTGCCTACTCTCCTTTTCACCTGAAACGATGAAAGAAAATTAGAAATACTAAAATGTGATAGAAGCAATGGGATGTTGTTTTGTTTTTCTCCAAAGAAAGTTTAGAATGAATTAATATGATCAAACAATATTACTTTTATGATAGAAGATTCTAAATCAGATTCTTAAACCTCTCAAATACCAGTCAACTTTTCTTTAATTCAGACGCTACACTACGAGAAAAGAAAAATTAGGGATCGATCCTTCTATAACATCATGTGGATGTCAACAGAAAAGAAAAAGACAAAATCACATATCTAATTTGTTACAAAATAAGGGCCAATCTGCATTTCATGCATATTTTTCTAAGATTCATAGCGTTATTATGGCTTAATTTTCCATCTAATTTATTGTTCTTGAATTTATTCTGTTATGTTGAATCATTTTAATATAATATTATAAAATACCAAATAGATTAACCTTGTTGATCAATTATGACCAATTTATAAATGCAACAATTGGCAGATTGGTTCTTTTGACATCAAAGGTTATATTCAGTTGACATCCGCATGATGGTATAGAAGGATCAATCTAATCAGGGATTGATAAATTATTTGCCACTTCTATAAATTTGTTTTATTGAAAACTAGTTTCGAATGTTATGCATTCATCCTCAGTTCTAAAAAAACAAAAATTCAAAAATAAGCAATTTAAAATATAGTTGGTATTATTATACAAATTAAATTAGATTACTACTTAAATTAGATACTGATTTATATTAATCTAATTTAATATGTATAATAATACCAACTCCTCGCGCGGATCTCATTACCGCGTAGGGGAGCGTCCCACGGGTGGCGGATGTGGGGATGGTCGGTGGAAATTCCTTGGAAGTTCCTCCCGGCTAAGTCCGATGGACTCGCTGACCAACAATGAGAGCGCCCCTCCAGGCTTGCTGAAGGGTATGACGTAGGTTTGAACGCCCTATTCACATATTTTTAGTTCACAAAATACCACAAAAAGTCATGGATCTCTCTGAGGTAAAACGCTCATTATCCAGAAGTAAACTAGTCCCCCGTTCGGGTCTCCGGGTGGGGACTGCTTCAGGGGATTCATGGCGCAAGTTGAAAATTAGAGATTTACGTATAGGGACGTGGAACATAAGAAGTTTGAATACAGCGGGTGGGTTAAAATCGGTGGCAAACGAGGTTAAGAGATACAATGTAGATATCGTGGCACTGCAAGAGGTTCGGTGGCCAGGGGAGGGTTCGTTAACAGAAGGGAACTATTCTATTTGGTACGGTGGAAGCGGTAATTATTGTTTAGGTACTGGATTTCTAATTAGAAATAGATTGCTCTCCACATTGAGGGACATAAAATTTTTTAGTGATAGGATATCTGTGGCCATATTTCAGGGGGGGTGGTTTAAAATCGCGCTGATAAACATACATTCCCCTACCGAAGACAGTGATGATGAAGTTAAATGCGAATTTTATGATAAACTAGAGTGGGTTTATGATAAACTACCTCGAAACTGCATGAAAATAATATTAGGGGACGCAAACGCAAAGGTGGGAAGGGAAGTGGTATACTATCCGACGATCGGTAAAGAAAGTTTGCACGAACATAGTAATGATAATGGGATCCGTCTAATAAACTTTGCTATCTCAAAAAACCTAACAATCAAAAGTACTACGTTTAAACATAAGGATATTCATAAGTATACGTGGACATCGCCGGATTCACAAACACGCAATCAAATTGATCATGTTTTGATACAACAAAGATGGCAAAATAGTATAATTAACGTGAGGTCTTATCGTGGGGCAGAATGTGGGTCAGATCATGAATTAGTAATCGCGAAACTTCGACAAAAACTTGATATAAAAAAAGAAAAGAAAGCCGTATTTGTTCCGAAAATTTTGATCTAGATAAATTGAAAAACCCTTCAATTAGAAATCAATTCGTGGTAGAAATCAAGAATAGGTTTGAAGCCTTGGGATCTTTAGATGAGGATCGCGAAGATGTAGACAAGTTATGGATCGGAATTAGGGATAATATTAAAGAGGTAAGTAATTTGTGTCTTGGAAAAAGGGACAATAAAAAGAACAAACCGTTGTTCGATAATGATTGTCTAAACCTGTGTGAAAAAAGAAGAGCCGCGAAATTAAAAGCTTTGAATAATCCAAGCGATAACAATGTTGCTAACTTCCGAGCCTTGGTGAATGAAACATCCAAATTCCTCAAAAATAAAAAACGAGAATATCTTAAAAACAAAATAATAGAGATAGAAACTAATAGAATTGAAAACAACGTAAGAGACATGTACAAGGGTATAAACAGATCGCGTAAACAGTTTGAACCCGCAATGAATGGAATTAGAGATGAAAATAACAATATCTTGGCCGATCCGGGGGACATTGTGAATAAATTTAAAAAACACTTTGAAAGTATTTTGAATTCGGGAAATAATAATCAATCTCCTCCTTCTGAATATCAAGAGTGCTGAACCGTTAATTGAAGAACCGATTAAGGAGGAAGTCGAAATAGCCATCGGAAAATTAAAATCTCATAAAGCAGCAGGAAGTTAGTAAATCTAGTAGGGATGTGCATGACCGAAACATTCAATAAAGTTAGAATTGGTAATTATTTTTTGGAGAAATTTGAAGTTCGCTCGGGGTTAAAACAAGGCGATTCCCTTTCACCTGTCCTATTTAATTTAGCACTAGAGTATGTCATTAGAAAGGTAATGCGTACCGAAAGGGGTTTAGATCTGGGTGGTAAAATATCAGTGCTCGGGTTTGCGGATGATTTGGTATTATTAAGTGAGGACGCGGAAACTATAAAACTGAATACAACAACGTTGATGACAGCTGGGAAAGAGGTTGGCCTCAAAATAAATACAGATAAGACGAAATATATGGTTAGCAATAGAAACAGAGGCGATTTTGAGGATATAGATATAGGAGAAAATAGGTTTGAACACGTTGAGAAATTTAAGTATTTGGGGTCTGTGATTACTAGAAAAAACGAAATTCAAGAGGAAATAAAGGCGGGAAATGCTTGCTATTTTTCGGTATCAACATTACTTAGGTCTCGCATTTTGTCCAGAAACAAAACTTAGAATATACAAAACTATTATTTTGCCTACAGTTCTGTATGGGTGTGAAACGTGGCCGCTAACCTTGAAGGATGAACAACGCCTTAAGGTATTCGAGAATAAGGTATTGCATAAAATACTTGATCCAAAAAAGGATGAGTCAACTGGAGAATTTAGGAGGTTACACAAAGTGCAACAGCGGAGCATGCACCCTGTTAATATAATCGAAGTGATATCATCGCGACGGTTGAAATGGGCTTGCAAAGTTGCTGGGCTTCCTAATTCCTAAAAAGTTAATAAACGCTGAGTCGACTGGTAAACGTCCGAGGGGTAGACCGAAACGTAGGTGGGAGGATAGTATTAAGAGTGATCTAATGAATTTGGGTTTGGACGGTAGTCGGTGGACCGAGATTTGTAGACAGCGATTGGTGGTATAGGCATCGAGCCTCCGGGTTCGCTAAGCCTTTTAATAATAATAATAATAATAATAATAATAATAATAATACCAACTATATTTTGAATTGCTTATTTTTGAACTGAGGATGAATGTATAACATTCGAAACTAGTTTTCAATAAAACAAATTTATAGAAGTGGCAAATAATTTATCAATCCCTAATTATAGTTTTATGACAAAGGTTATATAGTTATATGACCGCGGGAGTCGGTTGGCAGCGCCATCTAGGTCCCACCAAGTGAACTAGGCGAACCAGCGCTAGGGAGAACCTAAGATAAAAATAAAAATAAGACTAAAAGGTATGCTGATATGGCCAAGAAAATTATATATATGTTAGACTTCTCAGAATAGAGATTACCCAGCAGTCATTGCGCACAAGTATAAATAGAGCTCCGTTTTACTGGCCTAATCAGAACACCTTAGGGTCGACATAGAGTAAGATCCTGTCAGGCTGACCGCCAGGCCAGTGTTCTCATTTCCTCCCCTACCTATACCTCTCTCTCTCTCTCTCTCTCTCTCTCATTGCACCTTCCTATGCTTGCTTAGTTAGCGCCTTCAGCAGCCGAGGTCCATGCTTATCCCTTGGAACTAACCCCGGCAGCCACCCGACTGGGTAAAGGCATTGTTGCACTATCAAGCTTACCCTTCTTTCCTGAGTCAGTGTTCTCATTTCCAGAGAGGCCAGTGTTCTCATTTCCTCCCCTACCTATACCTCTCTCTCTCTCTCTCATTGCACCTTCCTATGCTTGCTTAGTTAGTGCCTTCAGCAGCCGAGGTCCATGCTTATCCCTTGGAACTAACCCTGGCAGCCAACCGACTGGGTAAAGGCACTATCAAGCTTACCCTTCTTTCCTGAGTGGTCGGACTCGTACCCCGGTCCTCAGGTAGCAGGCTCGTACCCTGACTCTCGGCTTTCTTTCCATCCTTCCTGAGTGGTCGGGCTCATACCCTGGTCCTCAGGCTTCCTTGGGTAGTCGGGCTTGTACCCCGGCTCTCGGCCTTCTTTCCTCGGGTAGTCAGGCTCGTACACTGGCTCTCGGCTTTCTTTCCTTCCTTCCTGAGTGGTCGGGCTCGTACCCCGGTCCTCAGGCTTCCTCGGGTAGTCGGGCTTGTACCCCGGCTCTTGGCTTTCTTTCCTTCCTTCCTGAGTGGTCGGACTCGTACCCCGGCTCTCGGCTTTCCTTCCTTCCTCGGGTAGTCAGGCTCGTACCCTGGCTCTTGGGTTTCCTTTACTTGCTTAGTTAGCGCCTTCAGCTGCCGAGGTCCATGCTTATCCATTGGAACTAACCCCGGCAGCCACTCAATTGGGTAAGGGCAGCGTCACACTGGCAAGCTATCCCCCTACCACCACCCTATCTTTTCACCTCTCTCAATAAGTTTTTTACAGAGGAGAGCAGTAGATAGACAGACAAGATCAAGAGTGATCCCTCTCACCAATAAGGTGACCTTACGGTGTGTCCAGTATAAAAAGAAGCTAGAGCATCGGCACACAAGAAAGGGCACATCAGTTAAAAATTTTACAATATAAATATATATATATATATATATTATTTTTTGTTATAAATTTTAATTAACTTTTTTAATTTTATTTAATTTAAATTCAGGCATTATTAAATCATTATAAATAGATTTGTCTTTTCATTGCTTAAAGACAAAAAAGCGAAGCACTAGCGGAGTGCTTCCTTTGATCCTGGTTAATAAATTTCTAGAAAGATCGATCCTAACTTAAAAAGTGATGCTGAAACACTGTTAATTATATTGCTGAAGAATTACTAAGAACTAAAAAAAAATTAATGAAAAACACATAAAAATATTTTTAAGCCTCATATAATATGTTTCAATCGTCAACTACTGTTTTATATAAAATTCTTATATTTTCAAGAGATTCTTCTATGAGTATCATTGATATACTAATCCACTTGGGATTATGTATAGCCTTAAAAGCATGTTTATTTCGAGTTAGATTTCCTTAAATTTAAAAATCTTTATTTTTATTTACATATCTTAATTTTATATCAATTAATTGGACTCACTTTCAGTGTCCTTTTCAGCTTCAGTAACTTCCTCGTCAGCAACAGCTGCAAAAGAAAATTGTAAGCTTTAAATTTAAATAAAATTAATTCAACCATAAAAAAAAAAAAAAAATAAAAAAAAAAATATGAAAACCATGACAACATAAATTGACATTAAATCAATAATAGATTAATGGGTATAATATCTGATTGCTGAAGCATTATTGAGAACCAAAACAAAATGATAAAACGATTGAAAAACACAAAAAATATTTTTCAGTCTTATAGGCTGTTTCACCCGTTAAACTAATAATTTTCATGGCACACTAAAAATTATTACATTTTCAAGAAATTCCTTTGCAAGTATTATTGAGATACTTACCCACTTTTGATTATTTATAAGCCTTACAACATTTTTATTTCAAGTTAGATTTCCTTGAATTTTAAAACCATTTTTTATTGATAAATATTTTAATATTAAACCAATTAATTGGCCTCACTTTCAGTGTCCTTTTCAGCCTCAGCAACTTCCTCGTCAGCAACAGCTGCAAAAGGAAATTTAAGCATTAAATTTAAACAAAACTTTTTTTAATTTGAAATAAATATAACTAATAATTAATCATTTATTTTACTGTGATACTAATATAAAATTCTTAATCAGCAGACCAAAATCATTGTCCATAATTTAAAACAAATGTCATTGATATATATATAAAAATTAAATTGTTTGTAAATTGAATGTTTGTAATATTTTAAACTAGCATTTAACAAAAAAGGAAAGTAATTTATGTTAAAAGGCAATCACAATCATAGCTCAATGTTTTCCCTTTATTGCGTAGCATGCTCGGTATATATTGAATGGCTTAAAGATAAAAATGAGCTACGCTCATGAGATCGCATGAGGCAAACCACTTGATGGAACCGTAACTACAAGTAAATGACATAGTACAAGTGGCAAAAAAAGTTTCAATAGGCTAGGTTTAAAATTTTTTTCAAATGATCCAAATTGTTTCCTCCATTGCGGAAGCCACCAGATCCGGCATTTTGTCCAATATCCGGATGTGGCACACAGGAAGCTTAGTACAGCGTGCCCAGTGATATAGCATGAAAACATTTAAGTATAATTCAAGGCTGTAAACTGTAAAATTCATTGTCCTTTTTGTAAATTTACTGGATTAAATTTTAAACAAAATTGGAACCATAAAATGTTTTATTTGGTCAGCTTATGAAAAAATGTACACTTCGGATTTGATAACGAATTTGAACAATTACAAAATGTTGTGTTCCTGTTTGATAATGAAAAATTGTTACTAAGCTTCTTACACTGAACTTCTTACACTGAGGGCTCAATGCATCACCAAAAATAAAAACAACTAGAAAAGTAATCTTAATTACAGGAACAAAATTAATCCTGGCAACCCCTTATTCTTGTCACTCCATCCTTAGCCTCATTGCTGAGGGGCGAATCGGCGAACTTATTATAAGAAGAAGAGTATAAATCAGCTGAAATTGAAACTCGGAGCTGTTTGGAGCTCAAGCAATTTACCAATCCATGACAAGCCTAGCTCACTCAGTTCTTTAAGGTGGGAAAAAACATAGAATGAGTACATGCTTGAGAGAGGGACTGACAAACAAAGTTAGTGGAAAGAGGATTTTTCTAGTTTTCATTGTATTATAGATGGTAAGGGGAACAACTGTTTGAACTTTCTTTTTCAAGCATAATTCCTGATTTTTCCACGATGTGAAAAATTCAAGCATAATTCCTAATTTTTCCCAATGGGAAAAATCCAAGCAGAATTCTCGGTCTTCAAGGAATTTAAGGCTGCTGGACACCCTGTTAGTATGTCACTATCCATTGATTTACCAGTGTAAGCAGTTTTCTGTTTTGTCATATATAGCTGCGATATATGGTTTCCTTAAAGATTTTTAAACTAATACAAGTCTTAGTATATTCTTAACTTTTAATGAAATGCATATGATAAATATTGCATATCATTAAGAAAAAACTAACAAAAAATTTTAAATAAATAAATATAAATTTGTTGGTATAAAGAGATATTTTATAATAGCTACTTGGTATGATATTTTAGCCTGATAATAAGAATTACATTAAAAATGCTGTTTTATTAATCAATAAATAGTAACCTTTTTTTTTATAACAATTCAATGATTTTTTATATGTTGATTTATGTGAATTGTTGTTTAATTATGAACTTTTTATTATTTATTTTGTCAATTAGTTTAATTGATATTTAATATTTTCTTATAGACTTTTAATGGCATAATCCTTTGCTGCAAAGTTGCAACAACTTTAAAATTTTAGTGCAAAGAATATTTGGGAGGTATTCAGGGAGACAAAAAATAAAGAATAATATCAGAAGACTCATGACTTGCATCTAAATGTGTATCATCTTCTTCAGCACTTTGTACAATCGCAGAATCATTGCCATCTGAAATATAGATTCAGCAGCTTCAGATCTTATTACAAATTTATACAACATATGACAATAATAAATTACTTTTGGTATAACTATCAAAGTTACATCAATAACAGAAGATTCAGGTGGACAGAAAATATCGCTATGATGTATAAGATTGAGATCTCATGAAAATTGCATAAGAGTGAGATGGCCAAGAGTATGTTGTTACGAAAAACCTCCTGGTATTGGTGTGAAATCAATAATCCTTAATCAATAACTGAATCCAAGAAACTTCATAGTTTATAATGGTATAGTTGGTTTATATCTTGAAATATATCTTGATATATATATATATATATATATATATATATATATATATATATATATATATATATATATATATATATATATATATATATATATATATATATATATACATTTCAACTTGCGCCAGAGATGAAAATAACAATATCTTGGCCGATCCGGGGAGCATTGTGAATAAATTTAAAAATACAATTTAAAAAGTATTTTGAATTCGGGAAATAATAGTCAATCTCCTCTTGAACATCAGAGTGCTGAACCGTTAATAGAAGAACCGAGTAAGGAGGAAGTCGAAGTAGCCATCGGAAAATTAAAATCTCATAAAGCAGCATGAAGCGACAACATTCCCAATGAATTAATAAAAGCGCGTGGTGAAGCTGGAGTTTATAAAATATATTTTTTGGTTAAAAAGATCTAGAAAAATGAAAGAAGGCCCGAAAAATGGAAAGAAACTATGGTTATTTCGATTCACAAAAAGGGACCGAGGATGGATTGTAATAACTATCGCGGAATATCTCTCCTCTCGGTATGTTATAAAATATTCTTGTTGATCCTAACTAGTCGAATCACGGAATATGCCGAGGAAATTATCAGATACTAACAATGTGGTTTTAGACAGAACCGATCAACTACCGATCAAATATTATCCTTATGGCAAATATTAGAAAAAAAATTAGAATTCAACGGTGTAGTTCATCAGCTTTTTGTGGATTTCAAAAAGGCTTTTGATTCCATTGATCGCCAGAGACTGTATAACATTTTGATTGAGCAGGGAATACCGAAGAAGTTAGTAAATCTAGTAGGGATGTGCATGACCGAAACATTCAATAAAGTTAGAATCGGTAATTATTTTTCGGAGAAATTTGAAGTTCGCTCGGGTTTAAAACAAGGTGATTCCCTTTCACCTATCCTATTTAATTTAGCACTAGAGTATGTAATTAGGAAGGTGATGCGTACTGAAATGGGTTTAGATCTGAGAGATAAAATATCCGTGCAAGGGTTTGCGGATGATTTGGTATGTGGGTAGGCGGAAACTATAAAACTGAATACAACATTGATGAAAGCTGGTAAAGAGGTTGTCCTCAAAATAAATACGGATAAGAGGAAATATATGATTAGCAACAGAAACAGCAGAAATTTTGATTATACAGATATAGGAGAAAATAGGTTTGAACACTTTGAGAAATTTAAGTATTTGGGGTCCATGTATGATTACTAAAAAAACAAAATTCAAGAGGAAATAAAGGCGCGGTTAAAGGCGAGATATGCTTGTTATTTTTTGGTATCAACATTACTTAGGTCACACATTTTGTTCAGAAACTTAAAAGTTAGAATATACAAAACTATTATCTTGCCTACAGTTCTGTCCAGGTATGAAACTTGGCCGCTAACCTTGAAGAACAAACAACGCCTTAAGATCTTCGAGAATAAGGTATTGCATAAAATACTTGATCCAAAAAAGGATGAGTCAACTGGAGAATTTAGGAGGTTACACAAAGTGCAACAGCGGAGCATGCACCCTGTTAATATAATGGAAGTGATGTCATCGCGACGGTTGAAATAGCCTTGTAAAGTTGTGCTCAGAAACGAACGAATTCCTAAGGAACACAGCCGTTGAAATATTTTTAATGATAATACAAGTCAGAAATGTATGTAAAAATTAGTTAATTCAACTGAAATTCACATGAAACGCCTACTTATGATGAATTGACAAAAAATTTGGTTTAACTTACGTCCAATTTCCACAGCACTTATATCCTCCTTCTCAGGTTCCACTTCTTGAGAAGCTGAAAAATTCAAATACTTTTATATATTGTATTTAGGAACTAGAATAACTAATAAAATATTAAGTTAAGAAATACAGTTAAACTTCCTCTAATCTGGCATGTTCGGGAATTGGGGTATGCCAGATTACAAAATATTTCTGATCACAGGATGAATATTGAGAAAAACGTAAATTAAACAAAAATGACAATAAAATGTTTTTATTTTTTAAACTACTTTAGAACAATAAAAAGTAGCTTAATGATGTAAAATACCAGATAATGAAACAAAAAAAAGTGCACTGTAGGGTTACGAAATTTTTTATTTCAGGTCACCCAAAGTTGGCTGAAGATGAGAGCCTAGTTATATCTTAGATGACAGAACTCCTGTCCACGCATATAAGCCAATACACATTTTCAGACACAATGTTTTTCCCTCACACCTTCCAATAGCAAACAAACTTGAATGAGGGATGATTGATGTTAAACGATCGATATAAATAATTTTTTTTTTAAATAAAGTTGTGCTGGGCTATCTATCACATCTATTGTGCTGGACTGTAGCATGCTGGATTAGAGGAGGTTTACTGTAATTTCAAATGAAACCAAAACTCAACTGAAATTGATAACACTAAGAGAGGTTTCTATCAACTCTTAAAATCTAGATGTTGACTTAACTATACAGGGGAAGTTTTGCGATCATGAAAAATTTTGAATTTGAGTTTTCAACAGAAATACACATTTTAAGGTCCCCTGAGTCCCAATAACGAAGTCTTGCAAAATGATCTTTGTGTGAATCTGACCCTCTCTCCCCATACAGCATAGCTCAAAAATGAAAAGCTGTAGAAAACTGAAATTACGTATTTAAGGTAGATATATATGCTTTTCATCGCACAGCAACTTTTTTGTCAAAATGGACTAACTGGTAGTGCCAATTATATCATCGATTTATTCTTTTTTACAATTTTCTCATAAACAGCTCTAACGATTTCAATGAAACGTCTAATATCTTCTTAGAGCCAAAGTTAAAGAAATTTTTATACATGTAGTATAACACAGAGAAAATGCAGGGGAAAAAATTGAATGATGAAAATAAAACTTTATTTGCACATAACTCAAAAAGTATGCATTTCATGATGAATGTTGTCTACGGTCATCTTCTTATTCGATAATCTCTTTTCTACCTTATAGTGGAGGGATTCTTGCATAAGGATTGCTATCTGTCTCTGTCAGAGGCTATTCTCCTGGCTTCTGGCCATCTGACCCCTTTTCCTTTCAGGATATTTTGGAGGTTATCCTCCCAAGTAATTCTCGGCCTTCCTTTTGGTCATTTTTACATTGGTTTAGCTATTATTGTCTCCCATCCTCATTACATGACCAAACCATCAAAGCTGTCCTTTCTCAATTATTTGATTGAGGGATTTTCACCAGCGAATGGAAACGATATATAGTTTACAGGTTGTAACTTCCAACATTCAAGTTATGTCTCTTTCGTTCTCTGGTTACATTCTTTAATCACATCATCCGTGAGAGTAATGAAATATAGAGGGCCCCCCATATCTCTCTGCTTGACACCCCTTGTGGTAACAAACTCAGCGGATGTCTAATGGAACGTTCATAGTTTCTGCAGGTCTTATAGAATGATTTAATTCTCTGTATAAGAGCCTCGGACAATTGTTTATTCAGGAGTGAAGCCTATAGCTCATTCCAAGGTACCCTGATACCCCAAATGCCTTTTTTAAGTTAATAAAATACAGGTAAACTATTTAGTCCTACTCGATGAATTTCTCGCATATTTGGCGTAGCGCAAAGATGTGATCTTGAGGAGTACTTCTGCTTGGTCGGAAGCCACACTGCTTGTCCTCCAATTGGTGTTCTAACTCCTTCCTTAATCTTCTTTCTAAGAAACGTGAGTATATTTTACCTGAAATACTCACCAATGAAATACCTCTGTGATTGGCACACTTTCTGATATCACCTTTCTCGTAGATTGGGACAATGATTGAGATTTCCAAGTCTTTCAGAATCTTCTTACCTTTCCAAGCCAGTTCTAATACCCTAAAGACTAATTCATCTCCTGCTTCCTCCATGTACCTAAGCATCTCAGGTGCTCCATCATGGTCCATTCCATCATGGCCTGCTGCTTTTCTCAGCTTCATTCTACATGGTATATGGTCATATGAAGGGTAATTAAATCATCAAAATCGGACCAGTATTAACAAAAATATATTGGACTTACCGGAAGTGCCAATTATATTATCGATTTTTACTATTTCCCCTAGAATGGCTGTAACAATTTTGATGAAACTTGCCGAAAGTCTTCTCGAATCATATAAAAGTTTTCTAAAAAAATAAAATAATAAATTATCTAAATCTGACCAGAACTAAAAGACTAGACCCTTGAAAGCCGTGTGTCCGGAAGCAGATGGATGCGGCCAAACCTTCTCCCACATTGCCCCTCCTATCCTGTCCTCTACAATACGCTAATTAAAAAAATTTAATGCAATAATATAAAAGTAGAAATTATTAACTTAATAATTTGTACTTTTATATTCTTTAATAGAAACTAAATGGAAATTTAAAAAATGTATTTTCAGCTTGAAAAACCTAAAAATACATAGTGCACAGAATTGTCGTACTAAAATTGTTAAAAAAAAAAATATTTGATTGTACTTTTGTGAGAGAAGACGTGAAGAAGTACATGCTGCTGAGAATATTTCAAGTAGTGTTAACGAGAACTCTAAAAATTATTTTCAAAAATGGATTATTATTATAGTATGGAAAGGGAAAGTTGTGTGATATTTGCACCGCACCAGATTTTTTTTGTTTTTCAATGTCCAAATAAAACATTGATTAGATAAAAAAAACCAAAGAAATAATTTGAATTTGGAGTAGTTTTCAGCCATAGCTGACTATACAAATAAGCCCTGGACCCTCCTTTATACATATAAACCTCTAAAATCAATCATTCATATTAACAAAGTGCATACCAGAGCTCTGTTCGAGGAGAGTATCCTTATCATTCGAAGGCTGATCTGCTGCCTCCATCAGATCACCATTAACGATGCCATCAGTCTCTTCATGTACCTCACTGACAGGTCCTTTATCAGCTTCGACTCCTTCGGAATCACTGACGTCTATAACACTGTCATCAGGTTTAGAAGACCCATCGTTGATCGTAATGACAGTCTCAGTTTCTCCTTTATCAGTTTCATTCAGACTGCCACTATCAGTTTCATTTGTACCTTCAGCATCAGCTTCATCGCCTGTCTCTGGCAAATCACAGTCGGCATTATTAGACCTTGACTCATCTGTAATAAGAATTAAAATCCATTATTGAGTATTACTTAATGTATGTTCCAATCAAGATCGTGAAGGAAAGAATCAATTAAAGTTAACAAATGATCTATTATGTAAGTAGTTTTTTAACTTTTGGTTAACTACAGTGATCATTTTTTTTGTATCTATTTTATGATGAATAAGATGATCTATTTTATAATTGAATAAGATGTACTTATTAAAATGAATCATTCATTTGAGAAACCCCATAAGAACGAGTGACTACCGGCTGTGGAATGGAGTTGAATTGAGACATGGACATGGAGTGCCAACTGGGAAGGGAGATGAGCTGAGTAGAATCAGCTAAGCGGTGCTGAGTTATTGGATATGAAAGTGCAATAAGTATGAGCTGCCCTTGTTTCACAGTAAATTTATGTAATAATAAATATTGGGAAGTGAGTGATTAAAAAAAAAAAACAAATGTAAAAATGGTTGATATTTTTGTTATGTATATTGTTTTTCGTAACAGATTCTATTATTATTTAGTTGAATATATTTGCATTAAATTATTAGCATAATTATTTAAAATAAATTCTAATGATTATATGTCATTCTCACTGGGCTCTGACTAGAACTTGTACGTTGAAATGAATGATTCTCTTCATACTAGGAAATCTGCATGAAACTTACTCTATTTCATCTAGTTTCATTCTATACACCAAATATGATGGCCGTTTCAATTATAAACAAACCTATGTATTTACTTCTAAGTTCTGAGTCGGATGACTATGAAAATCAATTTACAATGTTTCATGGCAAGTTTATATTTTTTGTTAAAATATACATTATTATATATAATATATTTATTTATAATATATTTAAATATAATATATTATATTATATTTATTTAAAAAATTGGGAAAGTGAACATTTAAAAAGGCTATTGAACCACAGAGGATGTTACACTTCGTTTGTTTTTTTGTGTGTTTTTGGACTATTTAATTTCCATGTTAAATTTTTATAAATAGAGAAAAAACAAATAAAAAAAAAACAAGTGTAACATTCTCTGTGGTTCAGACTTTCAAATAATTTTTAATGAACTCAATAGTGAGCAATTCCAAAATTATTTCAAAATGGATAAAAATCAATTTCAGGAAATATTTGACATGATAAAAAAGAAATAATAGCTATGGATAGAAAAGCTATGGATGCTGAAGAAAAGTTGGCGATTGGTTTGAAGTAAGAACACTCCGCAACCAGTGGCCATCTGGCCTAAGTCATACAAATCAAATTTTTGGAAAACAATAAAAACAATTCAGGCCAGAGCGTAATGTTTCAAGGCAACCCAAAACGATTCACAGTTAAAATGTGATAAAGACAATAAGAGTCATTATGTTGTTTAAATTTAAATTTACTTGACTTTATTAATGAAGCTATACAACAGATTGGACTTTTACTGTACATAACTTCACCACAGAAGATTTACTAATCTCTATATAACCCAAAGTTTCATCCAAAAAATAAGCAAAAACTTGATAAAACACGGACTGTTAATATAGAATGGATAACAACCAATAAGTCCTTACCTTCATTCAATATTTCTTTATCTTCATTGAGGTTCTTCTCCAATTCAGCTCCAGATGTCTCACTTATACTGATCATTTTGTCCATGGGTTCTTCTAAAATTGAAACAAATTTTTAATAAAAACCAATTTTTTTCTTGGCTCAGATTCATATTATTGTGTTCGAGAACACTCAAATCGAAAAAAAGTCATTCATTAACCAATAATAATAATAAAATATTTTTACAAAATAATAATTATATAGTAACAATAATTTTATTAAAATAAAATTTTCAATTTACAGTTAGTAATATAATTTTTAATGTTTTGATAATACGTCTAATTAGGGATTGATATATTATTTGCCACTTCTATAGTTTTGTTTTTATTGAAAACTAGTTTCAAATGTTATACAATCATCTTCAGTTCTAAAAACACAAAAATTCAAAAATAAGCAATTTTGAATTTTTGTGTGTTTTTAGAACTGAAGATGAATGTATAACATTTGAAACTAGTTTTGAATAAAAACAAAATTACAGAAGTTGCAAATAATTCATGAAATCTCGAATTAGATTGATCCTTCTATACCATCATGCGGACATCAACTGATAATAAATCTATTCACAGTATAGATTACTTAGTTCAATAATTCAAATATAAATATTCAAATATAAAGTCTTAAATACAATGTTGTTTTTAACCGTAAGAAAAACAAAAACAGAAAATCTAAAAAGAAAACAGAAAAACAAATAATTAGAGTAAATAAGGTTTGAGAAATAACTAATTCTAATAATAAACAATAACTAATATTAAAAATGATGTATTCTAAAAACAAAATGAATGACCAATATAACCCTATTATTGATTGTTTAGTTATAATTTAATAGAATAAGTTGTGTACAATATATAGGTTTGTTTATTTATAAATGCATATTTATATATTGTTCGAGTAATGAGATTTTAGAAAATATTTACGGAGTGTCCAGTGATAAGGCATGAAAAAATTTAAGTATAATTCAAGGATATCCAGACTGTGAAGTGTAAAATTCAATTTCTTTAATTTATTGGACTAAATTAAAAACAAAATAGAAAATATGGCTTCAGATAAAATGAACAATGTCGGACTTGTGAATCAATTTGAATGATTATAAAGATTATATCTCAGTTTGATAATCAAAAATTGTTATCTAACTTCTTACCCCGGTCAAATTTCACTTTAGGGTAGAAAGAATCGAGGGCAAGCTGAATTTCACATACGTTTTAGAAGTCATTAAAACATACATTTCCAAGAAAATCTCCCAAAATCCCGGCCGCAGAACATGTTCAAAATGATGCCTAAAGTAGCAGCAGAGAATTATTTTTAAAAACGCAATAACTTTGTTATTGTTTGTATATCAAAAAAATTGTACTCGAATCATAATTAAAATATCTACAAAATTTATATGAACGATTTTTACGCACAAGAGTTCATTTTGGCAAAAAGTGAAAAAAAAAAAAACCAACGAGAAAAATTCTTTATGAATTTTAAACCGGGAAGTGGGAAATAATGAATTTATTGCAAAATATTTCTAATAAATACTTTAGCACTGTCTATGAAGTTTCTGTTTCAGTAGTTATTTTTGAAGAAACTCTCAAATTAAGCCTCAAAATTAGGATTTAATGAGTAAGCCGGCAAAGCCGCCCAGACTTGGCCCACTTGCACTTCTATCATTTCCATTAAAATTTTGTTATTAATTCTATTATATATTTCTGCTTTGATATGAAGCAAGATTCATAATAATAATAAGAAAATAAAAATAACAATTGGTTAGTAAAAATTGGCATATTTTTTTTATTAATTTTTGGTATAAGAATAATAAAAAGAAGTTAATAACATAAGAAGATTTGATTAAATTTATAATATTTCCCCTAAAGTTTCCATTTAATTATTACACACATTGATATCACAATTTTTCCATATTTATACCACTAGTGCAGGTAAGCCCGGACCTCTTGCACAAGCACAATGCTACACATTTTGTTTGCAATTACAAAAAATTGAGGACAAAATCCATTCTAGAGGTACAGTTGTGACTCCCATTTTTGTTATATAGTTTCCATTCCTAAATGCCCATCCCCAATCACTGGAATTTAAGTTATTTTCTAACCATTTCTGCACAACTTTATGAAGGAGATAATCACCATTGATTAGAAATTAAGGCTCACCAGTAATACTTGAAACATTATCCAAAGAAGGAGCTGTCATGTCGAAGAAATTCATCGACATGGATTTATCTGTATTCCAGAATAATTCATCTTCATCGAAAAGGGATATAGACACTGTTGAAAAGAAAAGAATGTTAATCGGAAGCGTTTAAGTTATGACTGTTTGAATTTCAAATTTATTTCTGAATAGACCAGAAATCTAAATAATAAGTATTTCAAATGATTCTCTGCTAATAAAATTTGTCTCGTTGATAATGGCATGGCAGTAGCACATTTAATGGTATTACTAATCTGACAAGCAGGTCTATTGGTCCGTTCTGCCGGCCATCGAATCTAGAGGTTGTTTCTCGGTCTTAATTACTAACTACAATGGGTGTATCTTGATTAATTTCTTGGGAACACTAATAAATAATCGTATGCATATGAATATGAACTGCCTAGAGATGGAAATAACCCTTTATTTTGGGGCCCTTACCACTCAGTGGGAGGCCAAGTGTGTAATACCATACAGGAAAGGCGTGTGTTATTTATTAGTGAATAACTGACATAAAACATAAGTTTTTTGTTTGTTTTTGTTGATAGTTAGGATTTTTCTCCGAAGTATGGGAGGGTTGTGCTGAAAAGTTTTTTAATTTTTAAAATATACAACACTCTTCCGGAAGGACACTAAGTCCTGGTGGTAGGATTCACCTTTACGATAGTTTAGAGACTTTTTTTCCTGCCAGCAAGGCTGATACTATCTCCATAAACTGCAGAAAATTCTGAGTTGGCTCAAAAAAAAAAAAAAAAATTAACACTTTCACCTTTTGCTATTTTTTCATAAAATTTGAAAATTCAGAGATCCTTCTTGGCACATCTGTTACATACCTTGATCTGAATATAGACAAAAGACTAATCTTTATATGACATATTAAAAACAAATGCAGCAAAGCCAAAAAACTTTTCAGCACAACCCTCCCATACTTCGGAGAAAAATCCTAACTATCAACAAAAACAAACAAAAAACTTATGTTTTATGTCAGTTATTCACTAATAAATAACACACGCCTTTCCTGTATGGTATTACACACTTGGCCTCCCACTGAGTGGTAAGGGCCCCAAAATAAAGGGTTATTTCCATCTCTAGGCAGTTCATATTCATATACATACGATTATTTATTAGTGTTCCCAAGAAATTAATCAAGATACACCCATTGTAGTTAGTAATTAAGACCGAGAAACAACCTCTAGATTCGATGGCCGGCAGAACGGACCAATAGACCTGCTTGTCAGATTAGTAATACCATTAAATGTGCTACTGCCATGCCATTATCAACGAGACAAATTTTATTAGCAGAGAATCATTTGAAATACTTATTATTTAGATTTCTGGTCTATTCAGAAATAAATTTGAAATTTAAACAGTCATAACTTAAACGCTTCCGATTAACATTCTTTAAGGAACTCATTTTTGATTATTGCCATCCTCCTAAATATCCTAGTACCTGCCTATTTTAAATAAATGTATTTCTCATAATATACCTTCACCACTCCCTAAAAAAAGAAATTTTTTTTTGAAATTTTAACTGAAAATCAAATTTGTTTTGTCTACTGTTGATAGTGGTGTTACAGATGGTCAGTCTTCAATTTTTTAAACCAACTTGCTCTCAGTCAATAAAATTAATTAAAAATTAAAATTTTATAACTAAGACAACTCTCACATATTTAGAAAATAAAATGAAAAGAGGAGCCATAGTTAAGAAACATAATAATAACAATAATATTTAAATACAATGATAACATTAATAAAATTGCTAATTATACACTTACAACTTGGCAATACAGAATAGAATATTTATAATGTCTTCTTTCTTCATTTTGGTTTCATTCTTCGTACATTGCAAACAAAAATAAAAGCAAGCGTTTCTTTCCCATGTAATATAAGCCTTGATGGTACTACGTTGAGCAGAAAACCTCCAAAAGAGCACTGCGAATAACGAACATTGTTGAGGCATGATATAAGCCCATTCGTCAATAAAATAACTCAAAACTAATACCATACATAGTTTATAGTTTTACTTTTAATACAGTAAACTCTCGATAATCCGAAATAATTAAAACCAAGGAGATTCAGATTAGCGAAAAATTTGGATTACCTAATAGGAAATAGGATATAATCGGAGTAAATTTAAGTTTATAATAATAAAAATATAAAAAAGGGCTTCAGAGTGAAAGTTAATCTAGTTAATGGTCTTGTTAATGGAAATAAATATATTTAAAATATTCATTAGAATTTTAATCTAAAACATATTCAAATTTTGTTTGTAAGCAAATATATTATTTTCATGTACAAAAATGTCTAGATGAATTTATTATTAAGAAACTTTTTTCATAATCTGTTTAAGAATAATTAACAGAGTCATAGAACCAGTGAACCAATGCCTGTGTGTACTGTCGGAAGTGATAGAAAAGTGGACTGCATTAGGTATATATTAATTTCAAAGCCACTAATAATTGATAAATCCTGCATAAATTAAAATTTGCAGGGTTTTGCATGTTTAAATGAATTATGTAAATAAATAAACAAAAGATCTAATGATTCAAAAGTAAAAAATATTTATCCTTAAAGTTTCAATGTATAAATTTTGTATTTTGTATTAAACCTTTTTGTAGTAAATTGTATATTGAAACTGAAAATTTTTATTTTTAACCATAATACCAAATTCTTGAGTGTAAGAAGTCTTCTAAAATAAAAATCAAGAAATGAAAAATAAAAATATATATAAAGAATAAATTTTTTAAATTTTATATTAACATAAAAAATACTAACATTAAAATATATATTAAAAATATTTTTACAATAGTAATTTTTTTTTTTCAGAAAATTATTTTTAATTATTTACTTGAGGAATTGTCAGCAATTTTTGTTTGTTCGGAAGTTGAAAGCATCTTTTTTAAGGCCGAAAACTCATGATTCATAGTTCATTGCATTTTTGAATAGTTCAAACTACTCATTATATTAATAATACATTTTGAGCTGAAGTTCAATCTAATGAAAAGGAAAATTAGTATCCACTGAAAAAAAAAATTTGAGAAAATAAATAGGGTTCTAAATTTTTATAGCTTAGTTTTTAATTTAACTAAAAGGAGTTAGTATTTTTAGTATTTTTAATTAGATTTTTTAAGCCTAACAGCACATAAGATGTTTATAATGCATACATAAGGGTTTATCGAACATATGTATACACTTCAAATCAAATCTTCACAAATCTCTTCTTTAATGGTTGTTCGGATTAATGAGAGTCCGCTGTAATATAAATTCTCATAACATGGTTTTGGAAGAGAAAAATATATACAAATAAATAAAATTATAATGCCAATCAAGCCTAGAATACTCATCATAGTTATCACAGTTATTCTCTAAACAGTGAAACTCCAACAAGCAACTTCCTTATAACGAACTATATTTTAGCAACCTCTGACCAAATAAGGAAATCCTTTAGCACAAGTGAACACTTAAATTGACCTCTTTATATAGAGAAACAAATATATAACCCAGTAAAAGAAATATATATATATTTTTTTTTTAATTTTACCTTTTTTACTACTTAAAGAGTTCTCCAATCGACTAACATCTTTTATGGTCTCCAGACTTCAAACAAATGATCTGACAGAAAATGTTCCGTCATTGTTTTCATTGTTTTAAGGACGTTCTGCTCTCCTAAAATGTTGGAACCATTTTTTAAATAAAACTTCAAGGATATGTTATTTAGTTCAGTTCTAAAGAATGCAAAGATTTTTTCGAGAATGAATCTTCCAAGCTGAATTTATAGACATATCCAAACCATTATATGATGTTATACAAGTAAATCAAAACTTATCATAACCAACTTTGATAATAATAAACCTAATCCAAATTAGGTAGATAAAATGTATGATTTTTAATGGTTTTTGGTTGACTGCTCACCGGAATATTTTCACCAATTTTTCACTTTTAGATACGTAAGTCATGTCGTAACTTCTTTCTAATTTCAAATTAATTCCCAGCTCTAATCATTTCTCAGTGCCAGATACTATGAGGAAAGAACTTTAAATCTATTTCAAATATGGTCTTATTCGTGTTTAAGATAAGTTTTTAACCGCTTATAGGGCACTGGTAAGTAATATATATATATATTTTTTAATGTAAATAAGTTTTTATTTAAGTAAATAGTTATTTTATTAGTTATTCTATTTATTATATAGCTATTTTAATTCAGTTATTTCTACTGTATTAGAAAATAGAAAATAAAATAATCTTTTCCACTACACCACTTTCTTTTTTCTTTAGAAATAATTTCATTTTTATTTTTTAGCTAATACTTTTTCTATGATTCTATTTTGATATTAATATTATGAATATTATGACATATTTTAATTTGAATGTCAGGTAATTTTTAGAACAAAACTATCACCAAGCATGTACCGAGGTATGTGCAGCAACCAACACAGAAAATGGATACCATATATTCTTATTCTTAAAACCAATTAAAACAATTTAGTTAAACTAATTGATTGGCAAAATTTTATCAGGGAATTCTGCCCTTTCAAGGGTTAAAAATTAGTTAAAGAATAAAAGTCAAAATATAATGATGACATTAAAAGTGAAAATAAGTATTATTCAACAAATTAAAAAAATATAAAAATTAAATAAAACTTACAATATGGCCAGAAAGTGAAAACAATAAGATTTTTAACCATACAAATTACAAGAAAAAATAATGATTTATTATATATAATTTACTATAGCTCGCACACAAGAATACGGCAGACTGAGGGTGAACTCACGAGGCAATAAGATGAAACAAGCCTCTTCTTCCTTGTACATTTAAAAGGTAAGTTAGTTAGTAAAATGAAACATCTAATTTTTTTTTTAAAATAAGTTTATGAATTCCCACTTAAGCATTTAATAATTCTTGTTTTCATTCAAATTGTTTCCAACACATTTTCACATTCACGGTAAAATGAAAACAAACTCGTCTCTTTATACAGGATGTCCAGTGATAGAACAAGAACAAATTTAAGCATAATTCAAGGATTTCATTCAAGGCTGTGAAAAAAAAAATTCAAAGCAGTTTTCGTCAATTTATTGGATTAAATTTAAAAAGGAAATTGGAACCATACAATGTTGTATTTGGTCGGTTTATGATAAAATGTACAATTCAGACATGAGAATGAATTTGAATAATTATAAAGATTGTGTTCCTGTCCTGTATGATAATGAAAAATCATATATATGTACATGTATATATATATAACAAAATAATTTTGATTATAGGAATAAAATGAATCCTGGCAATCCCTTATTCTTTTCACTCCACCCTCGGTCTCAAGGGCAAGGGACAAACCAGCAAACTTATTATGAAAAGAAGAGTGGAAATCAGTTGAAATTGAATCTCGGAGCTGTTTGAAGCTAATACATTATTGTACCATTACTTAATAACATCCCTAGTTCACACAGCGGCAAGTAGAGCGACCCATTTAGGTGAGAAAGAACAGAATGAGTACGTGCTTGATAGAGAGGTATTGATAAGCAAATTTAGAAAGAGGCTTTTTCTAGCTTTAATCGGATCAGGAGTCTTTCCTGAGGCTCACCCGTCCTCTATAAAGTGGGTAGTCTAAATTGGGGTAAAACCTGATGGATGAGCATGATCAGTGGGCAGATTACTTCCTTGAACAACCACTGGTCAACAAACAGTATGTCCTTACCAAGTACTGAGCCCAAAACCCTTCATGGGTTAAAAGGTATTTTTTTTTTAATTCTTTCTAATTAATTGTTTAATGTGTAGAAAGAACTCTTCAATATACAAAGTCTTTCTTGTGAGTTTGTTTGCTAAAGAGGAGTTTCACTGTACATATCTTGACGAATGTGGCTCACATCAGAAACCCACAACAATACACTGCACTAACAAAACACCCTTTGATTCCTTCAAAATAGTATATTGATCTCTAATGAAGGAATAGCTGAAAGATACAGCCTTCTATATTTATAATCAATGCGTGTCATAAATTAATCGACAGACGCTTCAAACCAAGAAAAATCATGACCAAGCTTCTTGAATGTCTTCAATAAGTAGTACCGTATCAATCAGTACACTGAGCTAATTTTATTTTTATAAAATATATAAACTTTTTTTGTTTACAATTAAACCAGATACATAAGTCAAAAAACAATAACTTATTAATTAAACTACTGATAAAGCATTTTCATTGACTTACCAACAGTAGCAGTAACTCCACAATCTTTTCTATCTTCAGTTGTTTCCTTCATTTCTTCTTCAGCTGCTAAAAACATTGCATTTTAGACATATTAACTTCACTCAGAAGAAAAAAAGAAGAAAATACTACAGACTTCTCAATATAAAGTTAGAAAAATATCTGATATCTAAAAATTTTATTTTTTTCTACATACACTGTGAGATCTACTGGCCATTTTCAACATAAAGCTATGGGATTAGAAGATGGTGAGGGACCCAAATCACAGAAAACTATGAAAGAAAAGCTTTGAAAAATTAATGCCCACGATGACTTCGAAAAAATACATTTGGCATAAATTGGCAAATCACAATATTGAAACAACAAATGAAAGTATAAGAAATGAGCTCATCACTTGGAGAAATGAGACTTGAATTGAATATGTGTTCCGGTACGGTGTATGGTGCACTGAATTTGGTGAATAGAGGTTAAAAATGGTATGATATTGGTAAACTGATAATGTGGTTAAGACCCCAACAAATCTGATAAAAATGGAATAGACCTCTAACTTACAAGAATTATCAAAGCCTAAACAAAGAAAGTGGAAATTTACTAATACCAAGCACCTTCATCAATACTTCTACACAAAATTTGAGTACTTATGTATTAACCCGTTGACCATATTTTCTATTGTAGGTTAGAACCTAGAAGTAAAAAAATTCTTGGTCGATCACAAAGATTCATCCTTGAAAATAAGAAACCAATATTAGGAAAATGAAGAATAACCACAGACAGTTAGTTGTATCTTGCTGGTAAGTATTGATGAGCATCATTTATAAACTCTATTAATTATGAAGAAGAAAACAAACAAACTTAACCAACTATTATTTAGTATGGTATATAATTAATAGTTTTCATCAATAACTATCAGTTAACATTATCGCCAGAAATTAAATCTCACGATTTTACATATCAATATTACAAACCTTGAGAAGCTTCACTTTCGACAGGCTTAGGCATTACTTCATTTTCTACAGGTTTAGCTACTTCTTCAATGCTTTCATGCAGTAGTGTTTCTTCTGAAATCAATAATAAAAAAAATTAGTATCTCCATGTAAAAAAATGTGTTTTAAAAATATAAAAATAGGTATATTATTTTAATACAGGCTAAAGATAAAGTATTTTTCTTCTTCTTACGGCTCGACAACCTGATGCCAAGTGCAGGCCTCCTCCAACAACAAATACCAGGATTCTCTGTTAATTGCCTCTGCCTTCCAGCATCTGACACCAAAGTCCTGAGTGTTGCTTGCGACAGTTTGTCCTTCATAGCCTTGGTCTTCCTACTCTGCGACGGCCATGCAGAGACATCAGAGTCTTCTTGTGAATATAATTTATGTTAACTCTGCAATCTTCCTATTTTAATTACAGAAGTAATATCCTTCTTACTGTAAAAGTCAAACAGAATCATTATTTCGACATCTCCATTTCCAATGAATGCAGGCAAGAGCAAAGATTTTACATAGAATCTTTCTTTCGAATATTTGAAGTTTTTGATCTTCTACTTTAGTTGTAGTCCATGTTTCGGACCCATAGGTGAGAGATGGTCGGAAAAGTTACTTGTACACAGAAATCTTTTTTCGGTGAATCAAGAGTTTGCTTGAAAGTTGACTCCGGTTCACTTCAGCAGATTAAGTTTAGTTGTCATTTAGTTTAAATCAGATCAACGACAATTATTTCATCTAACAAACTCATTTTCCTCAATAGTTAGCTAGGTAGAACAAATAAATAGTTAACTTCTTGTGCCTACTATTGGTCCAGTACAGTGACTGCAATTTAGATTTTAGAGCTTACTTTCGGAGATAAAAAACATTTTTAATTTTCAGTTTTAAAAATTTAACTATCTCATTTTTCTTTGTTTTTAAATTTCTTGTTATTCCAGTCATTAGCCAGTTAATCGGTCTGAGCAGTCAAAACAATTTTCTAGTTTGTTTTTTTCTCTAAAGTACATTAAGTGGAAATTACGTTTTAAAGGTTTTTACTAACGGTGTATTTATCCCATATTATTTTAATAGATAAAGTATTTTTCACTATACCAACATAAAAAAAAAGAAGTGTTTAATGGTCCTAATTCAGGTTAGACCTTAAAAAGACAAAATAGCTAACTAAAACTTATGATAATATAAGATATAACAATGTTTGAATGGATTTAGAGGTATGAACTATCAACCAAGGTATAAATCCTTAGATAGCATACAAAAATATACCTAAAGTTTATTATTTAAGGAGCTAGATTCCCTAACAACACTGCTATATTAGCCACGCATTCAAAATCTCAAACTGCAGACAGCAACTTACAGAATAACTAAATTAAATCACCAATTGGCCACAGAAATAGGAAATCAAATTCAACCCACAGAAATAGGAAATCAAATTCAACCCACAGAAATAGGAAATCAAATTCAACCCACAGAAATGGGAAATCAAATTCAATCCTCAGAAATTATATATATATATATCTCCAATCCACGTAGAAAAATCCACGGGAAAATCCACGTAGCCTGCCACTATCCCCCCTCCCCGGATATGTGAGGCCCGTCAGCCTACTGGAGGCAACTCACACAGACCGGATGTAGGAGTGATGACCCTATCCCGTGTACTTAAATTGTGAATCGCGTTATGGTCTTCCAGGATGTTAAATAGCCGCCCGGAGGTTTGGTCCATGGACGGTCTGCTTCGGGGAAAAAAATATAGGTCCTCTGTGCGCCTGCTGACCCCGAACAGCCATAATCCGTGGGTCTAGACCAATTTGTCACTGTCCTTGAACCCGAGAGTCGGTGGGAAGGACACCAAATTGGCCCTAAAAGGACTGGCTATGGAGCAATGGGCAGCCTGCCGTTGCTCGCAGCAACGTGAGATTGGGTTACCCCCTCCAGGCTGTCTGAGCCTCCGCAAGCGAAAAAAAAAAAAAATGTCTGCAAGAAGACCACATCGTGCGGCCAAAGATCTGCATGGTCTATAATGCCAACAGAAAAAAAATAAAATAAAATAAAAATATATATATATTGATGGCCTGGATGATATTAACTTACTTTCAATTTCCATAGCACTTTCATCTTCTTTCCTCTCAGGCTCCACTGCTTTTGATGCTGAAAATTGAACAAACCTTGAGATTTATACTATTTTTTATTTAGTGATTTTTTTTTTTTTTTTTTTTTATAATAATTAAAAAGTGTCATTTAGGCACTCATCAAGTCGACTTACGTTCAGTCTCCATGATACTTTCATCACCCTTTTTCTCGGGTTCCACTTCCTCTGAATCTGAAAAATAAACTAACTATGAGATATAAAAAACAATATGAGAATGGATCGTTAATTAAGGTTCCCTTATTTCTAAAATATAGACAGCAACATTTATATTCAAAATCAAATGCACTGGATACTACATATAACAACGTGGTTATAGTGATGAGCCGGCTGTAGTGACTAAATGGTCAGGTCCCTTGAACTTGGTATACCTAGTACGAGCAATTTTAACTGGATATGACGACATCGCTTGTAATGACACATGTTTTTCATTGAGCTAGGATGTAAAAACATCGGTTATAACAGCAGTGGAAAAGGGAAGAAGGGCTCAGCTCAAATTGTAAACAAATCTTGTAAACAATTAAGAAAGGAAATGATTAGCAGTCACTTTCAATGGTTTTTCACTCGATTCGTATTTTACAAAAGTTTTGTGAATTTCAGAGCAACATAATCAAAGGGAGTATTGATGCTATTCAAGCTAAATTTAGATATTTATCTTAT
The DNA here is from genome assembly GCA_948150685.1 of Rhaphigaster nebulosa. Taxonomy (NCBI): domain Eukaryota; kingdom Metazoa; phylum Arthropoda; class Insecta; order Hemiptera; family Pentatomidae; genus Rhaphigaster; species Rhaphigaster nebulosa. The sequence continues at coordinate 210,874,053 of OX411306.1, read as the reverse complement.
CAATCTTTCAATATTAACAAATACTCTAAACCAGAATGAAAGATGTACAACTTAAAATTGCCAAAGTCAGAAATTTTAATAGTTGGATCTCTATCATCCTCAAGAGCCGATGGATAGTGAATATAGAATAAAAAGGGTAAAGAATTTCAAAAGAAGATGGCTCAAATATGAAAAGTATAACATACCCTCAGAATCCTTCTCTGCAGTCTCCACTTTGTCAGAGGCGAGTAGTTCATCTTGATCTTCCCCTAAATACAAATGCATTTTCAGTTAAGTTATGGCATAATGAGAGTTGTATTAAATGATGTATTTCATTGAAACTCTCATAACGATACACATTTAGATCCATTTGCTAATCTATAATTTTTTTCATAATTCCAGGCTCTTCTCATAAATTAACTTACATGAAGATGGTTAGGAAATTGAGAGACTCTTAGAAATAAGAGAAAATTATTACAGAACAATTGTAGTGAATAGCCTAACATCCAATATAAATAAAACTAATTTAAAGTTAATCAAAGAAGTGAAGTGTAATGTGAGTCAAGAAATGCTCAAAGACTGTGTTACTCTTGTCATGGATGCCAGAAAGAGAACAGGCGTTCTGGAAAGGACTCACCACACTGCTATAGGTAATATTTTTTGGGTATCCAGTTCTTTACTTATTGCTGAGTCAGATGAAATTAGTGACGAAGAATCAGTGAGCAATGATTTATAGGAACTCGTTGATGTAAAGCTATCATATTTAATTATCATAGGTAAGGATTCTCAAGTGCTTTGTGAAGCTGATCTTAAGAAACACTTGGTTACATGCTGTGGTAGAAGAAACATCAGTTTTTCTCTTATTATGTTTTGTTAAAACAGACATTGTATAATTTTCAACTTAATGTAATTTAAATTTGATTAGTTACATCAAAAGTTGTCTCCATTAAAAACAATTAAAAGGTAACCTCCTCATAAAAGTCTGAAATGCATAGTTTTAATTTGTAATTATTATTATGCTAACATATTACTGTATTTGAACTATATCTATTTTATCCTTACTATTTTATTTTTATATTTATCTATTTATTTTTTAACTTTCATAATTGCACAATATTTTTAAAAAATCACCTACTATAGAAGGTAAAGGTAGCCCATGAGAATGGGGTAGCTGAATGGGTAAGGCATTGGACTTCTAATTCACGGACCGAGGTTCGAATCTGGTTGTGGTATATAATTATTTATAATTATCTGTTATATTAGCCGTGGTTGGACTCAGGGGTTGAGGAACCCTCCTGGGGTATGCCTGGCCTCAATAAAGTGGGTAGACCTGATTATTTATGGGTTGGGGAAAAAACCTAGGAATTGAGCATGATTCTGGCCAGATCATCTCCTAGGATAACCATTTTTCCTTTCACAGTAAGTATTGAACTCAAGATCCATATGGAATTTAACCTAATCTGAATCGAAACAAGCATAAAAAAATAGACAATGAACACACCTGCATTTACTTCTTCTCTGGCAGCCTCACTCATGATCATGATCTCTGCTTCACCCTCTTTGGCTGACTCAGTAGTTTTCTCTTTTTCTTGGTCTCGAAGTACTCCCTCTTCGACGCCTTTTTTTTCTGCAATCTTGGCTTCCTGGTCTTCCTCTGTTCCTTTATTACTGCTAGTGTTACACGAATCCTCAGCTTCAATGGCTGGACTATTTTCAATAATCTCAGCTTCATTGACCCTATGTTCTTCGTCATGTTTCCTCTGTTCCACCTCGGCTGAAACTGAAATACATTATGATTAGTATTATTAGAGAAATGGTTCTTAGAAACACAAAAATAAATACAAATATAAAGTATTTAATGCCTGGATCTGTACAATGAGTATCAAGCAACCAGTATTTGAACCATTTTACAAAATCAATTTTATTGCATGAATTAAGAAGGCTCATTCTCATAAAGGCACAATTAATGAATGCAGTAAAGATATTTAAACAAATGCTTTATTGTGAAAATAATTGGTCTTCTTGGTAAATAAATTCAGAAATCTTTTGTACAAGTTTCTACCAAACTAATGACTGATTAAATTCCTGATTTTGCCCCAGATATTCCTGATTTATTTTGTAAAATTCCTTTAAAAAAAAAAGTTTATTTTAATATAATAAATGTTATATAGAATACTATATGCATTGATCTTTATTTTCCTGTAGTTTGCATATTTAACTTTAATTAATTTTAAATTAATAAGGAAACAAATATTTGTAGTAATTTGATACTTCTGTTTAACTGACATGTTATTAACATAAGCATGAGGCGGTCATGAAAAACTAGGTAGATTTTATATGATGATGCTAAATCTCCACTAGCCCTAATTTACTTTCCAAGATTGGCAACATATTTCACTTATTATATTAAATCTACCTTAAAGCAATGTCAGATATTTCTTCAAATGGAATATTAGAGATTAAAAAAACTATATAAATTATTTTTTATAGTTCTACAAATAGCTTCATTAAAATCGGTGAGTGACACTTTCATAAGTTTACTTGTTAGATATATTTATTATTCATGGGAGTGACCTTCATCAGAATTAATGATGTCAATGTGATGAATCAAATATTTTATGATGAATTAAAAATGATTTTGTAAAACTGAAATAATCTCCATACCTTCAGGTACGTCATTGGATTGTTCATGCATGGCCGGGATGCCATCACTATTTTCTGTTGGCAATGCAGATTCTGAAAGACAACACAGTAAGAAGATGAACAATGATTAACTCAAATTATAATAATTAAATTAATAGCAATAATAATAATACTAGTATACCCGAGCGAGAACTCTCGCATTAGATATCAATCCTAATACATTAGAAGTATAAGCGATAATAGGGAAACATATTTATTTGTGTAAAGAATACAATATTACCAAAAAAGTTTATTTAGCACACACATTTGGTGTAGCTACATAGTTTGTAATAACTATGTTGAAGTAACAGCTCATACTTAATAAGTAAATAGCATACCCCACTGGAAAACATCTCTTCAATTTAGCAGTTAGGCAATTAGATTCAGCTATACCATTCTCTATGTGTATTATTCATGTTTAACAGTGCCCTTTAGGGTTGGACATCGGAAACAGTGTGTAATTTCCCACTCATTAAAAGTTTTTGTAAACAGACTCAAATTGATATATAGTTGCCATGACAACGGCACATACGCAAGATGGCATGAGACCCGTGCGGACCTATATTGTGCATTATCTCGAAAACGGTAGGTTTTTAAGCTTTAAAACGCTGGACCAATACGCTCCATTGGAGCGTACATGATCTTGATGCCCGCGTCAAAATCTTTAAAACCCAACTTATCCCGTCTCGATCCGCCGACTCTCAGTCGTCAAAGTTTTGAAACCTTCCAGTTTATTCATCACTTTTATTTAAGCCCTTGTATGATTTTAAGAAACGAAATCAGGATTCGTCACTTCTCCGTGAAATTCCCTTTCTTTTGATACCTCACTCGTCAAAATCCATCGCTCCTGAGAGCCGGAAAAGGGATCTATACTACCGTAATAATATATAGTAGTGATTATATACATGCCTTGGTCACCATCAGCAGCAACCTCACCACTTTCTGCAACTAAAATATGAACTTTAATTTAAATAATCAGATATGAAATACAATATGATAATCAATAGCAAAAGAATTTTATAATCAATGTAGAGAATTTACTACATGTTTCAAGTACTCACTATGAATTGGTTGGCTTTCAACAGCAAACTCATTATCACAGGTGCTATTGCTACCATCTTCAACAGTAGCTGAAAGAAAAATCAAACTTAAATAATTACAAATAGAAGTTATTTCTAATATATTAAATATACTAAGAGACAAGTGAAATGGAATTTGTCTATGAATAAACATAACAGCCCATACTCAATTTGTCAGTTATCACGTATGGAAGTATAAGGGCATAGCTAAAAGGTGAACTTAAAAAGTATGCATTTTATGGTAAATTACGTCTAGGCGTGTATAAGAGGTAATTAAATTATCTAAAAAACAAAAAAAGAATCATCAAAATTGGACTAGTAATAGCAAAGATACAGCGCATTGGACTAACCGGAAGTTGTAATTATATCATGGATTTTACAATTTTCTCGTAAACGGCTCAGACGATTTTGATGAAACTTGTCCAATATCTTATCCTTAAAGCTCTATAACTTTTTATGTATGTAGTATATCAACGAGAAAATGCAGGGAAAAAAGTTATAGCGAAAAGAAAATTTTATTTGCTCATAACTCAAAAAGTGAGCATTTTATGGTAAATTTTGTATGATACAGACAAATGCAACCTCCCACTAAATCACCAACCTTTTGTTAACAAAACGCTCTGTAACAATGTATTGTAATAACATAAAAGTAGAAATTAACTTAATTATTTCTACTTTTATATTATTTAATGGAAACAAAATGATTATATGGAAACTAAATGGAATTTTCATTGAAACTAAACCGAAACTTTTAAAATATATTTTCAGCTTGATAACCAAAAATATTTAGTGTACAGAATTGTAGTACTAAAGTTATTTAAAAACTAATTTATTATATCAATGTGAGAAAAGACATGAAGAAGTGCATTCTACTGAGTTTATTTCAAGTAGTATTTACGTGAACTCTTTCAAATAATTTTAAAGATTATTATTATAGATTAGTAAGGGAAAGCTAAAGAATAACAAAGCACCTGGGATTGATGGGATCCAGCAAGAACTCCTGAAATATAGCGGGGATGAGCTAAGGAAGGAATTCCACAACATGATAGTGACGATCTGGGAGCAGGAGCGGATGCCAGAGGACTGGGCGAAAGCCGTAATATGCCCAATACATAAGAAGGGAGATCAGTCCGACTGCGGAAACTATCGAGGAATCGCACTCCTGTCATGCGCATACAAGATCCTATCAAGCATCCTCTTTGAACGGCTATCACCCTTTGCTGAAAGACAATTAGGGAACTACCAGGCAGACTTTAGAAGAGGTAGATCAACCATTGACCAGCTTTTCTCATTAAGAATGACACTTGAGAAGTGTAAGGAGCACCAGATCACAACTCAGCATCTCTATGTCGATTTCAAGGCTGCGTACGACAGTGTGGACCGGATGAAGCTCTACCAGACACTTGAGGAAATGGGATTACCTAAAAAGCTGACGTGCCTGGTAAAAATGACCATGAGGAACTCAAAATGTGTAGTACGTATTGGAACCGATATCTCGGAGAAATTCTACACAGATAATGAAGTGAGGCAGGGAGATACACTCGCATGCCTGCTCTTCAATCTGGTCACAAAAGGAGCTGTCAGGAGATCAGGTATTCAGGTTGGTGGGACTTTGTTCAACAAGCTGGTGCAGCTGCTGGGTTATGCTGACGATATTGACATAATGACTAGATCCAAACGAGCCCTAAGGGAAGCATTTCTTGCCCTTGAGGAAGCTGCAAAAAAAGTTGGATTAAAAGTAAACCAGCAAAATACAAAGTATATGCAGGTTGGAGGGCTAGGAAACCACGAGGAGTACTTCGAGGTAGGACAGTATAGATTCCAGGTGGTCAACAACTTTATCTACTTGGGAAGCGAGATAAACTCCCAAAACGATATTTCCCAAGAAATTAAGCGTAGGATAATAACCGCTAACAGGTGCTACTACAGTTTATCAAAAAACTTCAGGAACCGATATCTGTCAAGGAAGACAAAAATCAGTCTGTACAAAACTATAGTCTGTCAAGTACTAATTTATGGCTCAGAGGCATGGGCCATAATTTCTTTATGGCATGGGCCATAAAATTAAGAAGGCAGATGAAAAACGGCTCTTGGTGTTCGAAAGAAGGATATTGAGGAGGATACACGGAGCCATCATAGTAGACGAGACATGGAGAAGACAAAAGAACCTAGAATTGTGCAGGAACTTTGAAGATAACGAGACCTCCACAGTCATAAAATTGGGAAGACTTCGATGGGCTGGCCATCTAGCCAGAATGGATGATGGCGAGATTCCGAAGGTGGCCACAGAAGAGATTTTTGGGGCAAGGAGAGTGGGACGACTGAACGTAAGGTGGATGGATGGTGTGGCTGAAGATGCTAGGACTCTTCTCGGCGTGCAGGACTGGAGGACTGCTGCACAGGACAGAACTAACTGGCGGAAGTTACTTGAGGCTGCCCGGAATCGGTGACGAGTTGTTGCGCCGGTTTTATATATATATATATATATATATATATATATATATATATATATATACACATTAATTATTAGTTTTGTTATTGCAATAAGATAGTTCTGATCTAAATGTTTAAGAAAAAAAATGAGTCCTCTAAATCAAACAGTGAGGATGGTAATATGTTTTTTTGTACCATCTGAAAAAGTTATAGTATCGGACATGTACTTTTTCTGCAATTCACGATTCATTTGGCAAAACAATGACTAGTTAGTTAAATGCTGGTCTTTGAGAGACTTCAGGCTTTGCTAACGAATCATCCAATAATATCCTAACCATCATTTGTGTCTCTTCTTTTTAGTTCTTGTTCTCATTAATTAATTGAAAAAATAAACTAATAATATCAACTGATTCAGGTTTATAAAGATAAAACTGCCATACAACTTACTATCCTTCGGCCGGTTAGCATAGGCTTAGACTGTGAGCAACATATCCAACATTTGGGATAGTGCAATGTTACTAAAATAATAAAATTTTCATCAGACTTGGTGAACACAATGAAATCAATATCGTCTTTGTGGTCCTATTCCAAGCTATTATTTTTTTTTATTCTGCCTCAATCTCATTAGTCTTTCCTATAATGGCTTAAGTTTTTTAGGGACATTTTTAACAGAAATGGTGGGACAGCCAAAATTGATATCAGGCCTTTGTTTGTACTATTTAAGTGGTAAACATACTAAAAGCAGAGGCAAAGAGGGTAAGGGAGGTCATATTTTCAGGTTTTTCATTTATACCTCGAAAACAGTTGGTTCTAGCTTAAAAAATTATACTTAAAAAATTGAAGATTATTAAATTATTAAGTTTAAGAAAAATACATTCTTCAAATTAACTAATTTGAAAAAAAAAAAAAGCATTTTTGATTCCATACTATACTGGAAAATAAATACTTTTCCCTTTATTGCCTTTACCAGCAATAAGTTACTAAGTTACTATGAAGAGCCCATATTTATTAAACTATTACATACATGAAAAAATTAATAGGAACATTCTAGTAGGAAATTTAATGCTCTTCAGTTTTATACATGAAATGTTTTGAGCTAGGATCAACCGTTTTCGATATATAAACGAACAACCGAAAAACATGACCTCCCCTGCTCTCTTTGCCTTTGGTCCTATGTCCGGAGACTTTAAGTATATTTAACTCTTAACAAGCCCAAATAAAGCTCTAAAGTCAATTTTGGTCATCTCATCATTTTTGTCTACACTTCCCTTTAGGGCATTCACTGATTGGATTACAATAATTTTTCCTATCTTTACTTTTTATTAACAATCCACTCTTAATACTGCTTGTTTACTTTATTCCTAACTACTAAATAAGTTCACTTTTAAGAACATTTTTTTAGTCCTTAAGCTTCTTCTGACATAACAATATTTAAGATTTAGAAGATAAAATAGATTGTCTGAGGCAGTAATATCTAGCAATACTACAAAGAGAAGAAAAAGGCAAACAGAATGAACAAATGTAAAGAAATATTAGGTGGACTTAATAGGTCTCAGCGAAATGCGGAAGAGGTGGTAGAAAAATATAGATAAAAAATCCATAAAACTAAGTCTAAATATTTGATTACTTATTCGTAAGTAACTTTTAATACAAATACTATAAATTGAAGCTAAAAATTATAAATCATTAAAACAAAAATTTCAACTTACGTTGCTCTTCTTCACTCTCACTCTTTATTGTAGGAATTTCATCTCCTTCAGGGACTGAAAAATATACAGAACGGTATCTAATAATATTACAGAAATTAATGTTTTAATGTTTATGATACTTATATTATTAGCATATAATGAATATGCTAATAATGCATATTCATTAACTTTTTTTGACTTTGTAATAAGACATATTTCTTAAATTCATCAACAATAGATATCTAATACATAATACATCAAACATGACTTATCAGAAATAAAAATGGTTAAATGACTGCTAGAAATAAAATACATGTATTAATGCTTACAGCCTGTAGCCATCTCAAGTTGTAACATGATAACTGAGCATTCATAATGTTAACTACAAGTTCAGATTTGCTCCTGCAGAAATGCGTAAACTATTGGCCCATGACCAGAGCTCGACCATTATGAAAACTCTAGCAACCAACTGGCAAAGCTCATGGTACCACAGATCTCATTAGATCATTATTACTTACTAGCTGCACCCGCACGGCGTTGCTTTTGAAGAAAAGATTGAAGTTTAACTTTCATTTTAATTTTATTTGTAACACATTAATTTTATATTTCACATTTCATAGGACTAATTGCTATATGAAATGAATGAAAATGTAAATAAAAGTATTATAGCGAACATAGATTCACCGAGGAAACACATCATTTAATTCAATACCCTTGCTTTGCCATGGCTATGTGGATTGAAAGGAAAGGAAAAAAAAAATATTTTTACAAAAAAAAACAAGAAATTATTGTAAAGGTCCATTTATGAATGTGAGTTTATAACTTATAAAACCATTTTTGAGCATTTCGAAAAATGTAATGCATATAAACATTCTCGAAGAAATTCTTTAAATGATAGTGAAAATCAGCTGACTACTTTTCAAGTTTTGCAATCATAATCATAAATATATATACATATAATTGATTAATATATGTACTAAATTGTATTTTACTATTTTTGTGAAAATATACGTTTATTGCATAAAAATGTTAAAAAATATTTTATTCGAGATATTATCATTGCTAGTTATATCTCAAGGTCCCGGGTTCGAGACCGGCTGGGGCAGATAATTATTTATTCTGTATTCAGTCGTGGATCGACCCTGTGGGATCGGGGGACCCTCCTGGGGCTCATCCAGCCTCTATAAAGTGGGTACCCTTAATTGGGGAAAAACCTGGCGGTTGAGCGTGATCTCGGCCAATTCACCTCCTTACACAACCGTTGGCCTTAAAACAGTACGGTCCTTACGAAGTACTGAGCCCAAGACCCTTCACGGGTTGTAGTGGTACAGGTTTTTTTTTTAGTTATAGCTATGCATTTTATAACTATGCATTTTATCTATCTCTCTGGCAATTTATGAATACCATTCCGGAAAAACTGTTGCTCTTTTCCATACATTTTCATAAGAAGTGAAGCACTGCTAAGCAAGTGCATGCCCCATTGATGTAAATAAACAGTAGTTGGACGGAGCCAAATCTAGAAAGCCGCATTTGCTAATATTGCCCAATTGAATGCCTCAATCGTTTCCTTCATTCGTTTTGCTGTGTGTGGTGGTGCATTATCATGAAGCAAAATCACTTTATGTTGTCTTTTTTGATATTCTGGACGTTTTTCATGCAATACTCGATTCAAATAGATCATTTGTTGTTGATGGTGTTCGGTATTATCTGTTTCGCTTGGAATTCGCTACCTTCAAACTTTTTCGGTGGTCTTCTACGTTCTTCATTTCTCACTTCAAAATCGCCACTTTTGAATTTTTTAAACCACTCAAAACAATGTGATTTACCAAGAGCATGCTCACCATAAGCTTCAACAAGCATTGGATGCGATTCTGCAGCAGTTTTCTTTTAATGGCAACAGAAAACTAATGCTGTCCGCAAATCGTAGTTTGTAGGCAAAAAACTTGATATGTTCAACACTATTAAACCGATACTGTTGCATGGAACTGTATTGTTGAGAGTTGAAAATCTTTGCCAGCTGTAATGGCACAAAATGGCACCAATAATGCAGTCTAACGGTAACTACATTAACAACAAAAGCCATCTATGGACGAATTCCGGTTTCATATTTACACATCTGTTGTATCGGCTTTAATAACCCTGAGACCAGAAGGTGCTTTGTAATTTTTTTTTTTTTCCTAGATCAAAATATCTTTGGCCCTTAATTTCATAGATATAATTACATCATACATACATATTAATAACACAAAAATAGTAAAATACAATTTAGAAAATAAATTAAACTATTATTAGTAATAATAATCTTATAGTGAGATATGTTCGCCAGTTGGCTCTGGTCGTGGGCCAATAGTGTGCACGTACAGTAGCAGTCACTAAACACCTCTGCCTGAGTAAGTTGCCTCCTGTAGATTTACTGGTATCACCAATTGATGGGTGCTTGGTCACAGATGGGTACTCACTTAATGCAAGGCAGTCACTATCTCATACCCAATAAAACAAATAATTTTACATTTTAATTTAAAACTTTGAAGTTTTATTGAATTTTGAGAAATATCAATCCATCTTTCAATGGCACAACAACTCATTTCTGAGTCAAGAACTCCTGAACCAACCTACACCATGTGGAGGAGCATCAAGATACTAACTAGAACTAGATCTGCTGATACTAGATACTAACAGGTTATTCCTTATAGTTTTTACATTAAACTTTCTCATATTATTCAGACAACTGAAAACACCTAAGTAGTATTATTTATTATTTCTCTCAGTATACGCTCAGATATGAGACAAGACGGAACTCAAATTCTTATAATTTTCATTTTTAAATAAATTTTGATGTTTACCCCAAATAAGTATAAAAATAGATTTATTTTGAAAATATTAGTGGAAAAAAAGTTAATTATTGGTTGAAAAACATTATAAAAAATATCTTGACATATCTGTTAAAAAATCTCAGCTGTTGGGATAAGATTAATGGCTATTAGTTAACATCATCACATAATAAATCTGTAATATTAATACAAATTGTAAAACATTAATTACTTACTGTTCAGAGTAGGATTCTCCATCCCTTCATTTACACTGTACCCCTCATCCTCTGAAAGATTAGAAGAAAAAAATAATTTAATTTAACATCACATCAATCTCTAAAGGAAAATAAAAAATTCAATCAAGTTAAGAAAATTAAGCATCAGTCAGTAAAATCAAATTGTCGATGCATTCTTGCATAGCTAATAATACAAATAAAGCAAATCTATTTATTAATAGGCAAGCAATTTTTTTGTAATAACGATTACTCCGTCTGTATGCATAGCAGGGAACAAATAGATAAATAATAGGATAGGTATTGTCAAGCAGATGTGCACAATTTTTTTTTTTTTTTTTTTTACATATGCTGTCATTAATTAGGCAAATCCTTGTGTATTTCTCTTGGGCTGTTTTTTTTGCTATTTTTTTTTTGTTTGGTATGGAATTGGTCTCTGATGCTAATATATCAAATCGAGCACCCTGTGGGCAACAGCGGATGCAAGATAGCCGAAAATTGAGTTTTTTTTTATGAATTGTTAACAATAAAACGGCTCAAATAATTTTAATAAACACCTTTTGATTATCCATATGCAAAGTAAATTCCAGAAAATAGCAGGAAAAAAGTTAAGAGGAAAACAATATTTTATTTGCTCATAACTTGAAAAGTATATCTTTTAGTGTCAGTAAGTGCTCAAATTATCTCTTGAACTGATGAACTGATTCTGTTTTGTACAGATTCAGCAACCCACCACTTGTTTATCGACTTTCGCAGAGCCTATGGTAGGATTAAAAGGCTTAAGTTGTAAGCAGCCCTCTGTGAAATAGGAATCCCGTAGAAAGTAGTCCGTTTAATCAGAATGACGTGAGGTGCACTTAGTGTGCAATCAGGCATTTCACCAGAATTTGTTTATGCTAGAGGTCTTATGCAGGATGATGGGCTTGCCTTTCTGCTATTCAACTTGGTCCCAAAAAAGGTTATATGTGACTTAAGAATACAGACAACTGACATTTTTTTAATAAAAGAAATCTGTTCAAGTACTTGGCTTAGCACATGATTTAGATCTTATTGCAAGATCCTTCATGTTGCTCAAACATGAGTTTCTTAAGTTGGTCGAAGCTGCAAAAGAAATGGGAATGACTGTGAACTAAGAAAAAGCCAAGTATTTGTGAGCAGGACCTGGAGCAGATACAGCAGAGAGGGAACCGGTAGTGATGGGTTCATTCACCTTCCATCAAGTTGATCAGTTCAAGAATCTGGGATCAATGATAATTTCTGGAAACAAAATCAGTTAACGACTCATCAATGCTAATAGGTGTTATTTTGGCCTCAGCAGACACCTAAAAGGTTCATCATTATCCCGCTCTCCTAAGTGTCCCATCAGACCTGTCCTCAGAGTTCTCGACTCTCACAGGTTCAGAAGAAAAGGCTCTTCTTATCTTATAACGCATGAATGCCATCAGAGAAGATCCCCAAGAAGTTGCTGGACGGAAGACTGTACGAGACTAGAGGAAGAGGCAGACCGCAATTAAGGTGGGAGGATGCTAAACCTAGAGACGCCCAGAACCTGCTGAGCACCTGCAACTGGCAGGAGGTTGCATAGGACAGATTGACCTGACGGAATCATTGAGGAGACCAAGGACCACACAGTCTGAAGCGTCACTGAGTAGTAGAAGAGTTTTGCCTCCTGATGCCTGTAAACCAAATTGAACACCCTTTGTGCAATGGTGGCTGCACAATAGCCGAAAAAAGTGTTTTATGTTTTAGCAAGCAGGGTTCATTCTTTTCATGGAATGTGATTTTAAATTTAAATCACAGATAAGGCCGTTTAGCTAATCATGATAAAATATTTACCAAATTTCTGAAAAACTTTTTATTTGTCAGATTTGTTAGCCGTTGTAAATAATTAAGTTTTGTTTTATATTATTTCTATTTTGAACTTGATTTCATTCAATTTTAAAATTTCAAAACAAAATAATGTTCTCTGCTTATTTTAATTGTATAAATGAATCACAAAACTGAAATAATAATTCGAGTTTCTACCACTGGGCAATAAAAAAAAAAAGAAATTAAAAGATATTGGGTTGTAACATAATGATATTTTTAAGATAGAAGTTGGTCAGGAGAAACAATCAAAGACTAACACACTAAGTATAGCTTATTTATTCTATGCCAAGATTTTGGCCTAAGTTTCAGGTTATCATCAGGACTAAAAGAAAAACAAGATAACAGCATTGAAAACAACAGAAGCAGTACTAGTAACAGTAAAAAATGATAATAAACAGAAATGACAAGCATGATAAAAATATATGAAGTATAAAGAAAAAGATGTTAATATAGATATTGTAATAATGAAAAATTAAAGTAATGTGAAAAAAGTGAAGGAAAGATTATAAATAACATGAAACAATAAAGAGCATTAAACATGATAAAATAAAATATATAAAAACTATTAATTAAAATGACTACTAGTATAAAAATTGTAATAAGATACTAAGAACAATAATAAACCAGATGGAAAAGCAGGCTATAGAAATGGAAATTGGATACGGACTTAAAAACTGCTACATAGAATATAAGGGCATTACTACAACCAGGAAAAATGGCGGAGGCGGCAGAACAAATTATAAAATTCAAAATAGATGTAGTAGCTCTACAGGAAATAAGATGGAGCGGCCAAGGAAGATTAGACAAATCCCTCAATATTCTCTACTATACAGTGGACCAGGAGAAAGAACCGGCAGGAATAGGACAGGATTTATAATTTCAAAGTGATTGAGAAATGCCCATTTACTATTCGAGCTTATCAATGATAGAATATGTAAAATACGACTAAAAAGAAATTTAGAAATATCACATTTATATCGGCATACGCTCCCATGGAAGATAGAAATGAAGAGGAAAAGACGGAATTCTACCAAAAACTTGAGAGAACTTACCAGATTATCCCAAAGTATGACACCAAAATTGTAAAGGGAGATTTTTAATGGCCAAATTGGAAAAGAGGATTTTATAAAAACTGTTGCTGGTGCTCACTCGCTACATAATGTAACAAAAAAGAATGGTGAGTTTCTATTTAAATATGCAGAATCAAATAATATGATAATAATGAGTACATACTTCCCTCATAAGGACATCCATAAAGGGACTTAGCAGGCACCTAATGGCGCAATAATTCAAATAGACCATGTCCTGATTTCTAAAAGACACAGCTCTTCAATAATAGAAGTAAAATCTGCACGTGGCCCTGATTGTGACTCTGGCCATTATATAGTTAGAGTCAAACTTAGAAACCATCACATTAGGAAATGATGGAACTTGGAGACACTTAAAGATCAGAGAAAAATCACTGAATTGAAAGAAATTATAGATAAAGAAATGGAAATAAAAACTGAAAAAACATGAAGAGGAAGAAGAACGAACAGAAAAGAAATGGAATAGGATAAAAAATGTAATGATCAAATCAGCGGACAAAGTAGTTGGTATGCAGGATAGAAGTAGAGGAAAGGAGTGGTTTGATGATGAATATTTAGAAGTGTTAAAGAAAAGAAACGACTACTGATCAGCAATGATGCAACATTCCTAGACAAAGTGTGGCAGCATATCAGGCAAGCCATAGACATGCTAAAAAACTTATAGGAAAAAAAAGGGAGTACATGAAAAAGAAAGTAGAAAAAATTTGGGAAATTACATACAAATAATGAAACCAGAAAATTCTATGGAACTATAAGGTATATAAGTCGCGGCTCTCAACCAAAAATGGACACCAGCAAAGACAGGAATGGTAACATAATCGAAGGGAAAAGCCTTGTGATCGACAGATGGACTGAGCATTTTGGTGAATTACTTAGCAAGAATAAAAATGAAGAAATGAATACTGGAGTATTATTACCAAGCGTTAATGACATTGAGCCACCTGATATAGAAGACGTAACTAAAGCAATTCAGAATTTAAAAAATATTAAAGCATCAGACGAAGATTATACAGCTAAATTCTTTAAAAGCCGTAGCGAGAATAAGCTCACACACCTATATTATTTTGTCTTTGACAAATGGATGAATGAAAGCATGCCTTAAGAGTGAGAAACTAGTTTGATTTGCCCCATCTTTAAAAAAGAGAAGAAATTACAATGTAAAAATTACAGAGGAATATCGCTCTTAAGTGTAGCATACAAAATATTCTCGAATAATATCTTGAAGAAACTTAATTTCTTTGCTGAAAGCATTCTAGGAGAATATCAGTGCGGGTTTCGGAAAGGAAAAGGAACAGTTGATCAAATTTTTACAATGAAACCAATGTTAGAAAAATATTGGGAGCATAAATAAAACTACCCTTCATATTCTTTTCATTGATGCCAAGCTTTCGACAGCGTTAATAGGGACAACTTAATTAGAGCACTAATAGAATATAACATGCCAAAAAAGTTAATAAGATTGATACAGATGACCTTAAGTAATAGTAATGCCAAAGTAATTCCCAGTATAATATAAGTCGTTCATTTTTAATATCAGCCGGTGTAAGGCAAGGATGCTTAGTCCACCACTCTGTTCAATCTGGCATTACATAAAGTAGTAAATAGTATAAATATACAAGGAAATATAATCCATTTAAGTAGTCAAATTTGTGCATATGCAGATGGTATAGGTCTTGTGGCTAGAAGTGTTTAAACCCTTACTGAAATTTTCAATAACCTCAATACTGATAGTAAAAAGATGAGCCTTGAAATAAATAACTGATTCAAAAACCAAGTATATGTGCATTGCTCCAGATAATTCAAGAGTTGCCCAAAATCTTGTGGTGAAAGGGCACATTTTTGAAAACTTCGTCAATACAATTAAATAATGAAAATAAAATGATAGCCGAGGTGCAAAAAAGTATTATGACCGCTAACTGTGCATTTTTTGCAAACTTAAAGTTTTTTAAATCATCCTTGTTATCAAGGAAAACAAAAGTAAGATTATACAAAACTTTAATTAGACCTATTCTTGCATATGCTGCTGAAACATGGACGTTGACTACCACCATCGCAAATACATTAAGAGTCAAGAGGAAAATACTTAGGAAAATATTTGGCCCCTTCTTCAATGAAGTAATTCAAGAATGGAGGATAAGAACAAATAATGAGCTCTAAGACTTATACAACAATACCGAAATTGTGAGCTTTATAAAATCCCGCCAAATAGAATGGTTGGGACACGTTCTAAGAATGCTGGCTGATAGAATGCCAAAAAAGTACTCTAAAGCAGAATATATGGGACCAGAAGGAGAAGAAGACCTAGGAGAAGATCGAGGGATGATGTGGAGGATGATCTTAAACGGTTGGGAGTAACAAACTGGAAGCAAAAGGCTAAGGATACAAATATCTGGAGGACTATTGTTCAGAAAGCCAAGGCCCACCCCAGACTGCAGAGCTATGCAGTAATTAAGTATGAAGATTTGGAAGTATGGAAAGTATATCGAGATAATTATGATATTATAAGTGTTGTAAAAGATTACAATGATGTTAAAAATACTGAAAGGTGATTAATGAAAATAAAAATTAATTGAAATTAAAATAATGCATTATTTATGAAAAGTATTAATTAAAATAACTACTGTTATGAAGATTTGGAAGTATGTAAAGTATATCGAGATAATTATGATGTAACAAGTTATGTAAAACGTAACAATGATGTTAAAAATTTCAACTTTAGTGTGCATGCAAGTTGCTTCAGTGCCTAAAGAATATAATGTGAAAAGGCATTACTCAACAATGCATGAAAACAAGTATGCTACATATACAGATTAAAGTCGGCGTACAGTAGTTGGAGATTTGAAGAAAAAGCTCAAACAACAAACTGGTATGTTTAGTAAAGTATTATATTCTCAAATGCATTCTTTGTATGCATCTTATGCTGTATCTCTTGAGCTGGCAAGGGCAAAAAGACCTTTAACTGATGGCAATTTAATTTAAAAATGTGCCATTGAAATGGCAAATGCTTTTGAAGATTCCAAAATAGCAGAGAAATTTTCAACAGTGGCACTTCCACCTCAAGCAATACAAAGGATTGTTGACATGAGTGAGCAAGTAGAAAAATTTTTGCTTAGACAGGTTAAGAAAAGCTCATTTTTTTCACTTTGTTTGGATAAAGTACTGACCAAACAGATGTTAGTCAGCTCTTAATATTTGTACAAACTACTTTTGAAGATTTCTCCAGTAAGGAGGAAATATTCGATTTGTGTTACCTTCAAGGAACAACAAAAGGAAATGATATTTATAAGGCTTAGAAGAAAACAGTCGACAGAATTGGCGGTTTTGATAAATGTTCAGCCATTGTAACAGATGGAGTACCAGCAATGATCGATAAAAAGAATGGATTGGTAGGGTTGCTTAGGGAGAACGGAGTAACTTGTCCGATAATCCACTGTATTGTGCACCAGGAAGCTCTTTGTAGAAAACCCATCAAGCAAGATCAAGTTTTCAAACTTGTGATTAAGATTATAAATCTGATCAGAGGTAGAAACCCGAGTCCATTTACACAGACAACGTAAGGAGTTTTTACAAGGAACAGTGGCACTCAACCATGTGAGGTGGTTGAGTGCAGGAAAGTACATGGAACGATTTTTTGCAATAAGAAAGGAAATCCCTATATTTCTCAATAAATATGTACCATCAGACACCACTGAACTTTAGAAGTTTGAAGATCCAGAATATTTAAAAATATTTTGTCTTTATATTTTCCTTATTTATATATAATAACAAATACTTGGTCAATATAAAGAAATATTACTACTTTTGGTTTTAATAATAACTTAACCTTACACACTAACCTTATTGATACTTTAAAGTTTAAAATTTAAAGTATATAATTATTATATGGCTCGCAACCTCGTTCAAGTTTTTAATTTTGGACCTTGAGGCCTTCTAAGTTGGACAACCATAAACAATACTAACATCTTATTCTTTATACTTCATATATTTTTATCATGCTTGTCATTTCTGGTTATTACTATTTTTTTACTGTTACTGGTACTGCCTCTGTTGTTTTCAATGTTGTTATCTTTTTTTTCATTTAGCCCTGATGAAGGCCTGAAACTTAGGCCGAAACGTTGGCACAGAATAAATAAGTTATTCTTATTAGTGTATTGACGGCACCCCCGATCTACTTCTTCCTTACTTATATCTACGGTCCACTAAACTTACTCCAATAATGATATTTTATTCAAGAAGATTTTATACCTCAGTTTTCATTCAGATCGAGAAACTTTAATTGTTCATTTCTAGCAAGCATTTTAGTATGCAATGCATTTACTGGCTCAAAAATGAAAAAAAAAATTCTTATGCCCCAATTACAAAGATGAGAAGATACAACATTCACAAAACTAAATAACTAAGCCAAATTATAAGATTAAAAGAAAATTAAATGATTATCACACGATAAGATGAAATTTTACATTTCGTGTTCAAACTGGTCAAAAGCTGTTAATAAATAAGTTAAGAAAGCAAAAGAATTTAGAGAGAAGCCAAATCAGAAGAAAATAAGATGCAAATAATTTAGAAGGCAAAGAAATAAAGCATTTCAGCACAAGCAAAAAAGAAACAAGAAATAAAAATACAAAGGATGATAAAGACATCTTTTATGCCCTTACCTTCTTCACTCTTCACGACCACACTATTATCATCTTCACCAAGAGGTGCTGAAAAAAAGACAAACATATGCATCAGAAATTCACTAATTATAACAGAATCCAACACAGCTGACTAAAAATCAATATGAAATATTACCAAGTATTTTGAATTGACTAGACAATGAATTCCTTCATATTAAGTCAAAATAAAACTAGAAATATCAAAATATGAGAATAAAATTGGCATCAGCCAAGAGAAATGAAACTTACGATTCATCACGACAATTTCTGAGCTTTTAACATCTTCGTCCTCCTCCATTTCCATCCGAGCAAGTTCCTCTTCGACTATAATAAAATAATTAATTTTTTTTTTCATGATACTACCATTGGGCTCAAAAGACATGACAACTATTTCAACATAACATAAATAAAAGGGAAATTCTAATAATTACAAAACTAGCATCCAAAAACTCTAATTAGCTATCTAAGTAAAAACACATATATCTGAAATGTCATTAAACACTCCGGGAATCTTGGGGTCTATAAATTTTTAATTTTTGAAATAACAATTGAAGAAATTCTTTGGCACCTATCATGTTCAATGGATTTTAGCATGAAACCATCTAAAATATTTATAAATGGAACCGAAAATATTAGAAGACCTTTTTGAATATATACAAATTTTTTTTCTCAACAAAAATATGGCTCGGATTCTTTAGAAACTTCCATGGTATTAGACATGACCATTTTTAAAATTTATATATTTAAAAAATACAATATAATAATTTTACAGTAAAATATATTTTTCATAATTTTTTACAAATAATTATTAGCTGTACAAATTTGCTTCCGCCCTTTTTCGATAGGTGGCTGTAGCGGTAAGTAGTTGAAATAGGTTAGGTCAAAAATATCTTAATAGTAAGCTTGGACATTTGTCAATATAACCAAGTCACCATAGAGAATTTGTGATTACATCATAAATTTATTCTCGATCAAAGATGTCAGTTTTCGAGCCAAATTCTCATCATTTTTGAGAAGTTTTAAGGCATGTCCAGAGGGTATTCCCCAAGATTTTCTGCACTTGGGATTATCGTAGAGGACCCACTTTTCGTCACTGGTCACAATGCGATGTAGAAACCCCTTACGATTCTGTCTTTGAAGCAGCTGTTCAAAAGTAAAGAAACACCGTTCAACATATCTCAGCTTCAACTTGTACGCAATCCGATTCTCTTGCTTCTGAATCATTCCCACGGCTTTGAGACGTTTAGAAATGGCTTGTTGAGTCACTCCCAATGATTCTGTAAATTTTTCTTGCGTTTGGCACAAGTCTTCACCAAGTAATGCCTCCAATTCCAAATCTTGTAAAATGTTCTCTCTTCCACTACCATGGTGGTCCTCGACATCAAAATCAGTGCTTTAGAAGCATCAAAACCACTCACAATGCGTTCTTTCACTAAGAGCAGCCTCTCCATTAGTACTTGAGAGCATTCGATGAGCCTCAACCGCATTTTCCTTCAAATTAAAGCAGAAAATCAAAACTTCCCGCAAATGACGAGAATTTGACTCGAAAACTGACATCTTCGATCAAGAATAAATTAATGATGCAATCACAAATTCACTAATATCACTAATGCTGCTGTTATGTTGACAGGTGTCCAAGTTTACTGTTCAGACATTTTTGACCTAATCTCTTTCAACCACCACCTACCACTACAGCCATCAATCGAAAAACAGCGGAAGCAAAGTTGTATACCTAATAGATAAAAAAAGGAAGTGCACATAATGCCTGGGCAATATTACTTCAAACAACACCATAACTAATTATTTAATTTTATATTATCATTATAACTATTTATCACAAGGATATACGAGGGGTGTTCAAAAAATAAAGTGACTTTATAATTTTCTCAAAAAATATTTATTTATTCATCAATATTTATTTTTTCCCCTTCAAAGTAATCCCCCTCAGACATAATACGTATGTGCCAGCGCTTTTTCCAATCTTCAAAGCACTTCTGAAATGCACTTTTTGGTATGTCCTTGAATACTTTCAGCGATGCGGTCTTTATTTCCTCAATCGTGGCAAACCTCCGTCCTTTCATGGGTCGTTTGAGTTTTGGGAACAGAAAAAGTCACAAGGGGCCAAGTGTGGTGAATATGGTGGTTGAGGCATGATTATGGTGTTGGTTTTGGCCAAAAAACTACTAACAAGCATCGATGTGTGAGCAGGTGCATTATCGTGATGCAAAAGCCACGAATTGTCTTTTCATAAATTAGGGCATTTTTTTCGTATCGCATCACGCAAACGGCGCATAACTTCGAGGTAGTACTCCTTATTAACTGTACGACCTTGTGGTAAGAACTCGTGATGCACTAGGGCGTTGTAATCGAAGAAAACGGTGAGCAAAACTTTCACATTTGACCGAACTTGGCGTGCTTTTTTCGGTCTTGGCTCGTCTGGCTGCTTCCATTGGGATGATTGGGCATTGGTTTCGACGTCATAACCATACACCCATGTTTCGTCACCAGTTATGACCCTTTTGAGTAAGTCTGGATCGTCATTGACGTCATTAAGCATCTCCTGAGAGATGGACATGCGACGACTTTTTTGGTCAAAATTCAGCAGTTTTGGAACAAACTTTGCTGACACACGTTTCATGCCCAAAATAGTGATTCGACGATTATTCAGAACCATTTCCTTTACTTCTTTAGCATTTGCATCTGTTGTTGACGTGCTGGGGCGTCCAGGGCGAGCTTCATCTTCAACATTTTCTCAGCCTTCTTGGAAGAGTTTGTACCACTTATAAACATTTTTTTTACTTAGAGTACACTCACCATGTGCCATTTCAAGCGTTTCGGAGCACTTAATTCCATTTTTTATACAGAATTTGATGCAAATTCTTTGATCCATTTTTTCGACAGCAACAGATGGCCGAACACGCAAAACAGTTCTAACCTTTATGCCTCTCACATACAAATAAAAAATGCTATATAGCTGAAACTGTGAACATATCTTCGGGACGAGTGTATCAACATAAGAAAAAAAAAAAAATTAAAATCGAACGTACCTAACACGCGAAATTTAAAAAGTCACCTTATTTTTTGAACACACCTCGTATTTGTAAAAATAACTAATTAATTTACCGAAATGTTTCTTGAGAAACTTAATATTTTTTGCAATAGTTGCAAAAGCTATGTAAGGCGCAGAGGTCTAAAAAAATAATGTATGTGAAGAGAGTGATAATTTCTTTTAATTCAATATTTTTAGAAAAAATTGTCTGTTTTATTTTTGAAATAAATGTTTTTGGTAAATTTATATTTATTTTTTTTATATCCATGCAAACATTATTTACTAATAGCCAGACTTAAAAAATATTGGATATTCGAATTTTAAGCTAGAAATATGCAAACAAATAAATTATTTATATAAAAAGAGCTCACAGTATAAGAAGAAAAAACAAGATTCAATTTTTTTTTATTTTTGGGCACAGGCAAAAAGAAACCAAACTAAAAGATGAAATTCATTATAAGCACACAAAAACAGGTGCAAGTACCAAGTTTTAACTTCCGATTATTCCGAATTAAAAAAATAAATGGAACTAAAATAAGAATGAAGGAGAATCTTGGTTGGGAGTGCCGTCAATAAATGAACACACAAATAATAAAACAAATAAGACTGGCAAAACTTATCCTTAGCCTATTCCCAAATATTCCATTTATTAAAAAAGCCCTAATTTTTTATTATCTATCCCCATATTGCTACTTTTCTTTTATCATCTCCATTATTTTATGTTTATTTATTTTGATGATTTTTATCATTTTTTAGTCTTATTATTTTTATTAATTAATTTCCTTATTCAGTTACACATCTTTTTCAATTTTTTTTTTCTCTGTTTTTTTTTGTGACAACTCCTTATACATGCATAACAAATTTCTATATCAAATTAATTAATTGATTGACTATATATAATCACTGCCTATTTTAATTTTACCACAATGCTATGATTTTTAACCCGTCACTTTTGGATTATTCTAATTACATTATTATTCAATTAATTCTTTCTTAACCTTTAACCAATATTTTTATCAGTAAGTTTAACCAGTCTTTTAAATCAATAGTTTTACCTTTTTATCCAGTGTTGCATATATATCTTAGTATCCGTCAAACCTTTACGGTAGCAACATTGTTTTGTTTTGTTCTTAACAGTCAAAATTCTCCTGCATTCAGTTGGCGCCTTACTATATGCCAATCAGGTATGCTCTTTCTTGTTATTAATTATTTTTTCTCCTTCCTCCCCATCTTATTTAATTCTTTCCATCCTGTTAATTGCTTGTCCATCCCGATTGTTTTATTTTTCTTCCCCACTTACAAATTTATATCTTACTACTTTATTCTACTCTGCTATTTTCAACACATAATTTGTCCATTTATTTCATTATATCTGACATAGAAATTATTTACATTACTTATATTATCATGTTATCTTGAGATACTTTTCATATTCCTAAATCTTCATTCTAGTATTTATTATGATTATAATTTTTCATGTATTCTTGTCATTATCTATTATCATAATGTTTAATATTTCTTATTTTCACATTAATATTAGCATATTATGATCATATTTTTCTTTATACTTTATATTTTTTTTCATCTTACTGTTTGTTAACTTTTTTTATTATTACTGCTACTGCCACTGTGGTTACATCTTTTGTTATCTTGTTTTTTTTTTAGCCCTAATGATTGACTAAAACTTTGGCAGAAACGTCGGCACACATTATAATAAGTTTTTTCTTATTTGCGTGTTCATTTATTGTCCGCACCTCCAACCAAGATTCTCCTTCATACTTTTCCACGGTCAACCATACTCTCACCATTAAAAACAAAATAAAATATTGACAAAGTGACTCACTGTCAGGAGTTTCGGTTTTCACTTCATTGAAGCCTTCAGAGGAATCAGCTGAAAGAGAAAACATTTTCATGAATAATTTTTATAATATCAAAATCTTTTTCCAATTAATTTTATATATTTTTCTTTTAACAACTATTAATAAACCTCACATCTCTTCTTATCATTACATCTCTTGTTATCATTATTAATTGTGCAAATAAATGCAATACAATAAAAAAAATTGATTATCCCAAATTCAAATTATTGTATTTCTAAATAAACCTTGACAGCGACTGAATTTCTAAAAATTAGACAAAAATGCACCCTACATAAAGTTGAATTTTATCCCAAGGCAAATGGCAATTCCGGATCTATTCAGAATTCCATTCATTTTTGGGTTGCTTCATCAATGCTGTTGAATGCTTCCAAGTTAAAACATTTTTATTTTTTTTTAACTAAATCTTCATTAAATGGCAAATATTATAAAAAAAAAATACAAAGTTGTATTAATTAACTGTTAACTCTCCATAAATTTATTATTTAATGTAAATAAATAATAAAATATTAAAAATAACAACTTACTTAGTGATTTAACTGTAACAAGTAGTAAGAATAAATGAGGTAACAATGAGTAAAGGATATTATAACATCATTGAGAAAGTAAATAATATAATCCAATCATCTACTGTACCAAAGTAGTTATCTATCCAGAACCTGTCTAGAATAGGAAAATACTGAAAAGAGCCAAACATAATTATTACTAAATGTAAGAAAGCCCAATAAGTGTTACCTGTAACTTCATCATGTGAGACAAGTGTTTCAGAATTGGCAACCATTTTCATCTTTGATTTAGAAACATTCTTTTTAGGTGGCTTAAATTGGATAGTCTCTTTAGTAGATCTTATCTGAAACAAATAACAATAATTTCTTCAAAAATAAGCAAATACAGAGGGGTCTCACTTATACGAATATCAGGGGAATGGAAAATTCTTCGAATAAGTTTTTGTTTTTGTTCTTTTAAATGAAGAAAAATTCTTGGCTAACAGAGACATGTATTATAATAATAATTCACTTTTACACCAATCAATTTAAACTCTTATACGAAATAATTGAAAAATATTTCTTTCTTATGCACACTCATAAAGCAAAACAGAATAAAAATTTTCAAATAAAAAACAAGAAAATCACATGAAATAAGGTAAAAATAAGGCAAGTAAGTTAATTGAGCTTACAAAATTTAATAATAATCCACAAACTAATTCTTGTAAAACTCGTTTATAATCAACAAAAATATCTAAATCTTTTTCATTTACGTCTTTAGAATAGACAAAACACATCACTAGCTCGAATGCAGCTAGCATTTGGACAAATGTTAGTGGTGTCACTGGCCCTTTGTCGTCTAAACATTGGGATCGTCTAAGATTCCTTTAGCTTTTTGCACGGTGACTTCAGCTGTAATTTTCTGATCAGTTTGGGATGCGCAGACAGCCAAGTTGTTCTCCAATTCGACAAAATGTTCAAAAGTTATTCCTACAGTTCCATGAAAAGTAGATCACTTAGGTTCTACCACACCTAGAGGTTCTGCTACACATTTATGTCTCATTCGGAATGTAACCAACTTCTTTTAATTTTCTTTTCTAGAGAATTTTTTATTTGCTTTAAAATAAAATAAATTTTCGATTTGTCATAAATTTATGACAAGAAATTGACTTTCAGTATTGACAAAATTAAGGGAGTGGAGGAATTTTTTGAACTGCAGGAAATGAGTCACTGGCACACAGAGGAACAGATTGGAAACACAGGAAGCCCTGAAACGATTCATAGGAAGCGAACACCTTCTTCGGGCATCTACAAGCAAGAAACATTTCGTTGAAAAGCCAATGTTTCTTCATATAACTGAATAATTTTTACACCTGGAGATCGAATTTCCCTTCATAAAAGTGAATGTTTCATATAACTGAATATTTCAAATAAGTGAGACTCCACTGTATTATAAAATAGGCTAAGTACAGGCTATATGTGATAAAATTCTAAATAATGACAAAAAAAACAGACAGAATGTGTTAGTAAAATTGTAGATCACAATTGCTATACATTTTCATTAACAATAATGAAACCACAATGATTAACTGCGAAAAATTAAATGTCAGTCCTGTAGGGCAGTAGTCAATGCACTAAATACAATGATAAGCAATTTGAAGGACTAACAATCAAATTAAGTACTGAATTCATAAATTAATAATAGGTTCATCAAAATAAGAAAACCTGGAGATAATACAACAGGTTATTATTGATAAAAACACAAATGGTGAAAAGTAAGCACAGTAAACTCTTCGATAACTTTAATTTCTAGAGGATGAGAAATCGCTTTTGAATAATGCATAGAATTAAAAATAATTTCAGAAATAGGGATTAGCTTTAGGATGTTCTAGGGATTAGCGTTGGGATGTTAGGAAGTTCGAGATATAATAGTTTTCTTTGAGGATTAGAGGCTAAAATGAAAAGAACTTTATATATAGAAGTTAAAACATGGATGTTTGTTCATTTAACAACCTTATTCAGAGAAATAGTAGTACTTTTAAACATATTATTAGGGACTTGAATAAGTTCTCACTGTTTTTTCATGAAAATAAATGCTTTATTTAAAAAAATTAGTAAAAAACATGTCATTGAAAGTATTGTACATTGCTAGCCACTACTTTCTCCCATCTTTCTGGCAGCATACGAATACCATGTCGAAAGAGCGACTCATCTTTTGAAGTTATCCACGAATCGATCCATTTGTTGGCATCTCCATAAGATTGGAAGTGCTGCTCAGCCAGGCCATGAGTCATCGATCGGAACAAGTGGTAATCGGAAGGAGCAATGTCCAGTGAATACGGCGGGTGGGATAGGACTTCCCATTTGAGTGTTTCCAAGTAGATTTTGACTGGTTTTGCAAAATGTGGCCGAGCGTTGTCATACTACAAAATTACTTTCCTCAGTCTTTCCTCGTATTGAGGCCATTTTTCCTTCAATGCTCGGCTCAAACGCATTAATTGTAGTCGATAGCAATTTCCCGTAATGGTTTCGTTGGATTTGAGGAGCTCATAATACACTACACCCACCTGATCCCACCAAATACAGAGCATGAGCTTGGGACCATGGATATTCGGCTTTGCCGTCGATGTTGATGCATGGCCGGGCTTCGAGCCATGCAAGATTTTTTTACGCTTCGGGTTATCGTAGTGTATCCACTTTTCATCACCAGTCACGATACGATGCAAAAAATCTTTCCTTTTCTGCCGTTGGAGCAGCTGTTCACATGTGAAAAAACGCTGTTCGACATCTCTCGGCTTTAATTCGTACGGCACCCAATTTCCTTGCTTTTGAATCATTCCTAATGCTTTCAAACGTTTGGAAACTGTTGTGTGATCAACTCCTAATGATTCTGCAAGTTCATTTTGCGTCTGACTTGGGTCTTCACCGAGTAATGCTTCCAATTCTTCATCTTCAATTTTTTTCGGTGCGCCAGAGCGTTCTTTATCTTCAATATTAAAATCATTATTTTTAAAGCGTCTAAACCAATCTCTGCATGTTGTTTCCGACAGAGCATGATCACCGTAAGTCTCCACAAGAATTCTATGTGCTTCAGATGCAGATTTTTTTTAAAAAAAGGAATGCAGTAAAATTCTCCGCAAAAATTCTTTTTTTGGCACGAAATTCGACATGTTTAACGCTATGAAAAAGTATGTTGTTTACACTTCGGCGGAATAACATATACTGTGATTTCAAGTCTAATGGTGGAGCTTCACGATAAAGTTGGCTATAGTACTGCCTGATGCAAAAAGACTAAGATAACACCATCTGTCGGGAAACAGCAAGAACTTATTCAAGTCCCTAATACAATAATTTTCAAATGCTTATTACTATAAACAAAAAAAAATTATAAGAATGTATAGAATGTGTTAGTAAAGTTGTAGATCACAATTGCTGAGCAGTTTCATTAAAAAGAATGATAGTACAATCAACAGTTGCGAGCACTTTGATGTCAGTCCTGTTCGGCACTCATCAATGCACTAATTGCAATGATAAGCAATTTGAAGGACTATAGTAACAAAAAAAAATGTTGGCGATGGAAGTAAATGCTTTAAAATGAACAATTATCTCTCTCTCAAAAAAAAAACACAGAAATATAGCAAACTTCAGGGTCCACATTAAGCTTTTCATTCTGATCTGTACAAAATAATCTTTATAATTAAAAAATAAGAATGTACAGAATGTGTTAGTAAAATTGTAGATCACAATTGCTGAGCAAAATTGTAGATCATAATTGCTGAGCAGTTTCATTAAAAAGAATGATAGCCCAATCAACAATTGTGAGCACTTTGATGTCAGTCCTGTTCGGCACTCAACAATGCACCAATCGCAATGATAAGCAATTTGAAGGACTATATTGACAACAACAAAAATTATGGCGATGGAAGTAAATGGTTTTAAAGGAGCAATTATCTCTCTCTCAAAAAAAACACAGAAATATAGCAAACCTCAGGGTTCACATTAAACTTTTCATTCTGATCTGTACAAAATAATCTTTATAATTAAAAAATAAGAATGTACAGAATGTGTTAGTAAAATTGTAGATCACAATTGCTGAGCAAAATTGTAGATCACAATTGCTGAGCAGTTTCATTAAAAAGAATGATAGCCCAATCAACAATTGTGAGCACTTTGATGTCAGTCCTGTTCGGCACTCAACAATGCACCAATCGCAATGATAAGCAATTTGAAGGACTATATTAACAACAACAAAAATTATGGCGATGGAAGTAAATGGTTTTAAAGGAGCAATTATCTCTCTCTCAAAAAAAAACACAGAAATATAGCAAACCTCAGGGTTCACATTAAACTTTTCATTCTGATCTGTACAAAATAATCTTTATAATTAAAAAATAAGAATGTACAGAATGTATTAGTAAAGTTGTAGATCACAATTGCTGAGTAGTTTCATTAAAAAAATGATAGCACAATCAACAATTGCGAACACTTTGATGTCAGTCCTGTTCGGCACTCATCAATGCACCAGTTGCAACGATAAGCAATTTGAAGGACTATAGTAACAAAAAAAATGTTGGCGATGGAAGTAAATGCTTTTAAATGAGCAATTATCCCTTTAAGAAAACAGAGAAATATAGCAAACTACAGATCCATATCCACATTAAACTTTTAGCTCTGACCTGTATAAAATTATCTTTATAATTAAAAAATAATAAGAAGAAAAATAAGAATGTACAGAATGTGTTAGTAAAGTTGTAAATCACAATGGCTGTGCAGTTTCATTAAAAATAACGAAACCATAATTGTCAATTGTGAGCACTTTGATGTAAGTCCTGTTCGTCACTCATATTAAACGCAATACACCAATCGCAATGATAAGCAATTTGAAGGACTATATTAACAATAAAAAAAATGATGGCGATGGAAGTAAATGCTTTTAAATGAGCAATTATCCCTTTAAAAAAAAAGAGAAATATAGCAAACTACAGGTCCATATCCACATTAAACTTTGAGCTCTGACCTGTATAAAATTATCTTTACAATTAAAAAATAATAATAAGAAAAATAATAATGTACAGAATGTGTTAGTAATGTTGTAGATCACAATTGCTGAGTGGTTTCATTAAAAAAATGATAGCACAATCAACAATTGCGAGCACTTTGATGTCAGTCCTGTTCGGCACTCATCAATGCACCAATCGCAAAGATAAGCAATTTGAAGGACTATATTAACAATAAGAAAAATGATGGCGATGGAAGTAAATGCTTTTAAATGAGCAATTATTCCTTTAAAAAAACAGAGAAATATAGCAAACTACAGATCCATATCCACATTAAACTTTTAGCTCTGACCTGTATAAAATTATCTTTACAATTAAAAAATAATAAGAAGAAAAATAAGAATGTACAGAATGGGTTAGTAAAGTTGCAGATCAGTATTGCTGAGTAGTTTCATTAAAAAAATGATCAACAATTGCACTATCAACAATTGCAAACACTTTGATGTCAGTCCTGTTCGGCACTCATCAATGCACCAATCGCAATGATAAGCAATTTGAAGGACTATAGTAATAAAATGTTGGCGATGAAAGTAAATGTTTTAAAATGAAAATTTATCTCTCTCCAAAAAAACACAGAAATATAGCAAATCACAGGGTCCACATTAAACTTTTAGTTCTGATGTGCACAAAATAATCTTTTTAATTAAAAAATAATATGAAGAAGAATGTATAGAATGCATTAGCAAAATTGTATATCACAATTGCTGAGCAGTTTTATTAAAAAGATTGAAACCACAATGAGCAATTTGAATGACTAAGAACAAAATGTAAGCTGTTCATAAACAAACAAAATAATTTCTTTCGGAGATATAACCACTATAATTACTAATCCATCAAGTAATATTGAATTTTACATTTAGATTTAAAAAGAAAACTTGGTACGTCATATGTATAAATCTGTATATCAGAAAAGCTATGCATTCAATTTGAAGATAGAAATAGCTATTTTGATAACTCTGGTGTCAGTCCTGTTCAGCTTTCGTCAATGCATGAATGGCCATGACAAGAAATTTCAAAAAAGAAGTAATACAAAAAATATATAAATACATAAATAGAAAATTACTGCAGTTAATGAATTAATAACTGTTCTGCCTCAAATATTCTTCTTCAGAAAAAACATGATTTATTTATTATTTTTAGTGTGTTAAACTGAAGTTGAAAATTTGCATGAAAAATGCACTAATAAGTGTAACTTATTTATTTTAATTAATTTATATAAATAAAAAAGTTACTTATTAGAGTGCTTTTCATTGACCGCACACCCCCCTTTCCCCTCCCCGACCAACTTTTTATTTAATTACATCTGCGGTCAACAAAACTTACTCCATTAATATTTATTAACTTGAAATCTTTAGTATTTTTTTCTTCCCTTCCATAATAATTGTATTATGTATTTTGTAATTTTACAAATGCAATACAAATTAGCATATTATCTGTATTGAAGTGATAGCGGCTTTAGATATGATTAGTCACTGAAAATTGACCAAAGAAAATAAACACCAATGAAACAAAACAGAAAATAATGAAGAAACAAATAAAATAAAAACTGGGAAAATTGAAAATTGAATAAGTAGTGGCTAAGAAAAAGTAACTAATTATAATCCATCATAAATGAAAGAGGATAGATGTTGTAGTTTGTGTATTGCAGAATCAGTGTCTATTGGTTTTTCGTAAATGCATTCTTTACATTTTTTTAAAATTTTCTGAGCGCCTTCTGTATTCATCATAATAATAAATAACGTAACCAAATTTAAATTTAAGACCATGTAAAAGAAGATAAAATATAAATATAAATCAAAAACTGTTTTTACATAATTTAAAAAGTTAGTTCAAAGCTTGAGAATAAATGTTTTGAAGCCATTAAAAATGTTTTTCTTATCAACTACTTTTTATCTAACTTTTTGTTCCTATTAACTACAAATTTATTATCAATATGTGCAAACAAAGAAATGTTAATCCTTCAGATCAATAGACTACAATGTTTCAATATGATAAAACTTAAAATCTGAGAAATTTAAAAACCAGAGTTTGAATTTATACAAAACATTGAATAGAGTTAACCTTAGAGCAAACTGTATTAAGGCTTAAACAAGCCTTAAAACCTTATTCAATGACAAGAGGGTCAAATTTCTACTCACCGTCAATGATTTCTTCGGCCTAAGTTGCGTAAGTAATGGAATTTCTATTACTTTTTTCAGTTCATGATCGATTTCTTCTGTAGAAGGCCGACTACTAACTGAAAACAAAAAATTAAAATTAAAAAATAATATGATTTTATTAAACATTTCAATATATAAAGAAGCAAATCAGAGGTAAAAAATAAATACTTAAGTAGATTTTAAAAAAATAAATAAATATTTTAGTGTTTAACATTATAATATTACCTACCTACAGGCTTACAGGTATTTTTAATTTTTGAAACAGTTTTATCCATTAAGCATTCCAGAGGCACTAGACGAATTACTGGCTGCAACTAAAAATAAAAAATAAACAAAATCATTATCTGTTCAGCTATTTCCTTCACGTTTTTCACACTAATCTTTTCTAATAAGTTAAATAAGTTCCATTCAGGTAATGGACAATCAATTTAGATTATTTGTCTTTCCACAGTTAAACTTAAATGATATACGGAAATGTTATATTACTGCAAACAAAATTCAATAAAAGTGTGATTAAAAATCTCAAAAACTATGGAAATAAAACCAAAGTTAATCAAAATAATTTAAATTGGGAGAAGGTTAAAAGTTCAACCATATAACGGGAACCAATCGATTTTCCATACCAATAAATACTTATCATTTGTAGCACTTGAAAATTACTGTTGGGATGATCAAATATATTCAGGCATTGAAATCAATTGAAATTACAAAAAGACAAATTTTAGTTATTCATAAATCAATTTAGACAATCAATAAAAGGGTTTTAAAGGTATATAAGATCATAGATTAAAGGTACTACTAAGTCTACAATGAAACCCAGGCAAGACTTAAAATTTTTTTTACAGAACGTTGCATTTAATCAAAATCATCATCCACATCCACACATAAAATTAAAATCAATCAATCTTACTATTGTTTGACAAAATGTTTTGTATAGAACACAAGATGATATTAATCTTATTAAGCAGCCTCTAGACAATCAATATTATTGTCATTAAATGGCACAATATACTGAAGGCAAGTTGTGCGGGCAACGGATTAGTTATAGCTTCAAAAAAAAAACATGTGGATGAAGAAATGGTTAAAAAAAAAGGATTGAGCACACTCATAAAAATAAAAGAAATGAAATAAGGATTATGTGATTTTCGAAGCTTTCTGCGAATCTACAATATATGATGATGATACATTCTAAAATGAATTTTATTTCTCCTTCTTTGTCGTTGGTAGCTAGCTTTAATATTGCAATACTCACTGCCTTACCGTTAAAACAGAACTGAGACAATATTGTCCAAAGGCAAAGTAATATTTATCAGATTGCACAATGAAAATCAAACTCTTTTTTATTGACTTAATATATTGCACAATCTTCCAATATGATACACAGACATTCAGAATTACCAAACAATAACAATTATTGTGCCATTTATTGAGGATTATATTGTTCATCTAGAGCCAGCCCAAAACCTCTAAATAAAGATACACCTTTGTACTTACCCCCGACGATTCAGTCTTCCTTTTCTTGGCAGATCCAGCAGCAGCCCTGGATGCTGCACCTGCAAATAGGAAGAGTTGTTATTGTGGAGGGCCTAAAAACAATTTCATCTCCACTAACATGATAGAAGAAATCTATTACCCTAAAACCACTACAACCCATCTGTCACATCAAGCAAGTTTAGATCAAGTTAAATATCAACATTAAAAAAAAAAACCTCTTCCAATATTCATACAAAAAACTTTTTAGAAAAAAAAAAACTAACTTCAAAACTTACACAAGAATCACTAAAAAGAAATAAAGAATTTTTCTTACAAAAGTATATTATTAAGTAGCATTAACTATTCCAAATCAACCTAAATATTGCAATAACTTATTTGTTTTTTTATGTCAGTACCAAGCTACTCAACAACTCTTTTTTTCTCGTTTCAACTATTAAGTTGTTATAAGTTCTTCCCTTAACTATTCTAAGCGAAATATAGAAAATTAATGTTTATACATTTTAGACTAAATTTACTGTATGTTTTCATAAAAATACTATTTCCAATATTATTTACTTAACCATTTCACCACCTAACAGCATGTTGATTAGAAAACAATAATTTTTTTTCAAGTATTAAATTTAAAAGAAATGATACATCATTTCTTTCATTGAAATGATTTGAAGTAAAACTTACTACCACCACGTACCATATATAAATTATAAACATACACACACTTTGACGTTTTCAAATCAATTTGAGTACTTTGAAGGGAAGGACTTATTTCACCTTAATAATTAAAATGAAAGATTTGCAGTTATAATAAATTATTTTAATGTTTAGGTTGAATTGAAATAGTTACTTATGCTACTTAAAGATGTACTTCTGTAAGAAAAATCATTTCTTTCTATTTAGTGTTTATTGTGAACTTTTTTTTTCTTTCTAAAAAGTTTTTATTTAGTACTTTTAAGTGGTTTAGTGTCTACCGTTTAGAAATCTTTTTTTTAGTTTTTATTTGTTTCTTCTTTGTGGTTCTTGTGTACCACTTTGTTATTTTTTTAAAGCTTTTATTTCACATTTTTCAGAAGGTAAACTTTAACACGAAAAGCACAGGAAGGTCTACTGTTTCTACTACTTGTATGAGACAGCAAAGATTAGCTTATTTATTTATTAAGTATAAAATATAATCTTGATTCAAACTATGTTGGAATCACCCTTTTTCTTTATGTTTATATTTATTAATTATCTATTAAAAATCTTATTGTTGGATACATGCCTGTTTATTTAACTTACTTTAAACAGAAACCAATAGACTAATAAATGTATACTGTACACTAAACAACTGTAATTATAGCGAGTGACAAGCTCAATCTCTAAAAGTTTTCATCGGATACTGATCAAAGAATGAAGGTATTTTTAGAGTGAATGGTTAAACCAATTTTTAGGATTGATTGCTCAAATTATTTAGTGAGATCCTGCGAATATTTTGGAACAATTTAAGCTCAAAATGCTGGGGGGAAAATCTGGTGCGGTGCGCACATCACACAACTTTCCCTTACCGTCCTATAATAATTATCTTTTTAATACAATTTTAAAGAATTCACATAAACACTGCTTCTACTAAGCTCAGCAGCATACAAATCTTCTCCCACTTAAGTACAATAAAAAAAAAATTTTAAACAATTTTAGTACAACAATCCTATACACTACCTATATATTTTAACTTTGTCAAGTTGCAAATATATTTTAAAAGTTTCTGGTTTAGTTTCCATGGAAACATTTTCTTTCCACTAAATAATGTGAAAGTAGAAATTATTAAGTAAATTTTCACTTTTCTATTCTAAAATTACTTTATTACAGAGCGTATTGTTTACAACAGATTGGCGTATTGGTGGGAGGAGGATCGGTCGCATCCGTCTCCTTTCAGATGCACTTGGTTATCCATCTAGGGTCTTGTAATCCTCATAAAATACACTGTATCTTTGCTAATATTGGTCCGATTTTTATGATTCTTTTATTATTTTTTAGATAATTTAATTACCTTTCATACAATTCTACACATAATTTACATTAGAATGCATACCTTTTAAGCTATAAGCAAACAAAGTATTCTTTTCATCATAAATGTTTTCTTTGCAATTCTTCGGTGATTTACTACATAAATGAAAAGTTAAAGGCCTTTATGAAGAATAATTTAGCCAAGTTTCATCAAAATCGTTAGAGCCGTTTACGAGAAAATTGTAAAAAAGTGAAAAATCCATGATATAATAGCTATTTCCGGTTAGTCCGATACGCTGTATCTTTGTCAATACTGGTCCGATTTTCATGATTCTTTTATTGTTTTTTAGATAATTTAATTACCTTTCATACAAGTATATAGATGATTTACCATAAATTGCACGCTTTTGAAGTTATGCGTAAATGAAATATTCTTTTTATCATAACTTTTTTCCCTGCAATTCCTCGATGATTTACTTCATAAATGAAAAGTTAAAAACCTTTATGAAGAATAATTTAGGCAAGTTTCATCAAAATCATTAGAGCCGTTTTCGAGGAAATTGTAAGAAAATGTAACATCCATAATATAATAGCTCTTTCCTGTTAGTCTGATGCGCTGTATCTTTGCTAATACTGGTCCGATTTTGATGATTCTTTTATTATTTTTTAGATAATTTAATTACCTTTCATATAAGACTATAGATAAATTACCGTAAAATGCATACTTTTTAAGATATGCGCAAATAAAATATTCTTTTCATCATAACTTTTTTCCCTGCAATTCCTCGGTGATATACCATATATATGAAAAGTTAAAGGTCTTTATGAAGAATAATTTAGGCAAGTTTAATCAAAATCGTTAGAGCCGTTTTCGAGAAAATTGTAAAAATGTGTAAAATCGATTATATAAAGTGGCACTTCCGGTAAGTCGATTTTGACGAAAATGTTGCTGTAACATCACATGCATGTGCTAAGCTTAAATATGTAATTTCAGTATCGTACAGCTTTCCGTTTTTGAGCTAGACTGATCACAGAGACACAGACCATTTTGCGAGACTTGGTCATTTGGACTCAGGAGACCTTAAAACATGTATTTCCGTTGAAAACTCGAATTCGAAAATTTTCACGATCGCAATACTTCCCCTTACTATATACTTCATATATAGGTAAGGGAAAGTAATATTTCATAATATTTTCTCGGTTTTTTATTGCTCTTTCATAGTATATCATGTGAAAGTCCATGATCATAAGTAATAAAATATAAATTGCCAATCCTTAAAAACTAAAAAATACTCTCTCTGTAAAAGTTTTCATCGGATCCTGGTCAAATTTATATTGAATCATCCCCAAAAAAGAACAAATTTGAATTAAAAAAATTGATTCAAAAATGGTGAAGTTATGCGTGGACACACATAGAACATAATGCAAAACTGATAACCTCCTTTTTTGAAGTCCACTAAGAATACTACTTATTACGGTTATATATGGTTAGTATAGATTTAACTAAAACGCAACTAATGTTGTTAAACAAAACCATATTAAAAATTACTTTGAAATAAATACATTTATCCACAGAATATATCTAATGATAAGTAAATTCTAAGCCAAACACCTTTCCTAATCAAAAATATTCAAAACAACACTGATGCCTTAGCAATCGAACTCTTAAGGTTCCAATAATTATATTCTTAAAATCCAAACTCGTAGTGTAATAACATTACTTGTAGAGACTCTTTATATAGTACCTGTGTTATGGACCTGATTCAGTTCTTCGTCTGTCCAATAATCATCAAGAACAGTTGACCTCCTCTTCACACGCTGATAACAAAAAACTCATATAAATTAAAAACATAACTTCCATCCGTTAAATATAAATAAAAAAAATTAGTGACAATTTAAATTATAAAAAGTACATGCTCGGGTATAACACTGTGTAAAATTTTCAAAAACCTAATTCTACAGTAACTAGAAAACTGAGTCAAAATAAAGCCACTTCTAATAATAAAAAATTAAAGTTATTGAATTTAAAGACATTTACAAAATCATATTGATCATTTTGAATACCTGAGGATTCCTTTTGCCTGATGACTCAATTGGATCTTTGAAACGAATCCTAAAATTACTTTTGGGAGTTTCAATTTTTTCTTTAACAACTGTGTTAGTGTTCTTCACAATACTTTTAGGAGTTGCTGATCTATCTTTCATGAGAGCACTAGGAATATTCTTAACAATAGGTCTAGGTGTTTCTTGTCTCTCTTTCCCTGACAATGTGGCATTTTCCTTTTCCAGTCTTTCTGCAGGAAAAATAGATGGAATTGTGCCAGGCCTGAGAATGGGTTCATCACGCAATAATCTTCGCACATTGCCATTAGGTAGTTTGGTTTCAGTAAACCAAAGCACTTCTGAGGCCAAAAAATGGGAATCACACAGTTTGTCTTTTGGAGAGAGCACATTCTCACTTTTAGGTGTCACCCTTCTCCATTTCTCAAGTATATTTTTATCCTAAAATAAAATGTAAACATAACTAAAAAGAACATTTGGTAACACTTTACTAATAGCAATTTAAAAATAACAAAATAAATACCTCTGGGACTGGAAAAAATTTAGTCAAGTCAGAGTCCTTTTTCTTTTTCAAAGATTTAGGTCCATTTGGACAATCGCGAACGTAACAGTACATTTCAAAGAATAAACATTTGTCGATTTAAATCAAATTAAACTTAATGACAAGTTAATAAACTAATAAACAAAAAAAGCAAGAGCAGTTTGAGGTACTATCACAATATAAACACCACAGAGAGTGTGGAGGTAACTACATCTGATATAACTAAACGTAAATACTTAGATAAAATGGAAAACAAAGAATAATTATCAAAATTCATAAGTTTGACAAATAGCAGTAAAAGGCGGTACAACGAAATATGCCTTCAGAGCTAAAAATGTGGAGGTTGTTACCAAACTAACCCACGCTAAAGGTAGAACCCAGTGGCGCTCACTACTTAGACCAGTCTTGCTGACTCGTTGAAATTATACAGTTCATATTTTGACTGTAGCTTTATTTTTCCGTTTTACAAATCTCACAAAAACACCTCCCTCTTATTGTATTTCATGTTTTATTTC
Organism: Rhaphigaster nebulosa; assembly: GCA_948150685.1. Classification (NCBI taxonomy): domain Eukaryota; kingdom Metazoa; phylum Arthropoda; class Insecta; order Hemiptera; family Pentatomidae; genus Rhaphigaster; species Rhaphigaster nebulosa. The sequence continues at coordinate 210,836,322 of OX411306.1, read as the reverse complement.
ATAATAAAAGTATACATATTATAAAACACCTTCATACCTTTGAAGGTTTTCAGGTTACGGCTTAATTAAAACAACGAAAACTCATTCTTTTTATATTTTCAGTTGTTTTTTGGTATTCAAATATTCAAGAATGTTATTAACAGCTCTTCCAATAGTGTAAGAATCCTCTTAAAGGCGGAATTATTAATTATGGTGTTTTCAATTCTTTATCTATGCAGTCATGGCCGTTTTCACTACGAATCCACGTCAATACATCGCGTGATCATTGACGACTAAAACTTTTTCAGCAAATAATTACTAATAAAATCAATAGTAATAGCTGTTTTTGTTTATTTCGTGTAAGTATCAATGGTGAAAGAATTCTTGTTTTAGCTTTTCGATAATTTATTATCATTAATTACAAAACAAAACAGACCCGTTTCATATTAATATGTCAATGTGGTGTCGTGCGTTTTGTTTTTTATTTTTATTTCAACCTCGATTTCTTTCTAACATCAAAGATAAAGCAAGCCGACTTTACTACGTAACTCTTTTATAGATAAAATATTACTCAGGTGCTGCCATATTTTAGCCAAATGATTACCAATTTTAATGTATCCTTCTCTATTAAAATAAGAAAGATTTATTTGCTTCTTGAAAATAAAAATTTTCAACGAACAAGACAAATAAATAGACTTGACCTTGTAGCGATCAATTCTATTTAAACCCTTGGAACAAAATCTACTTGAAATGTTGATAAATTGAAATAGTCAGATCATGAACTAGATTGGTTTACGCAAGATAAACGTGTTAGTATGTACTATGTTGACAAGCTATGCCCAACATTTTTATTCTACCTAGCAATAACTTTTTTATGTTTACAGAATTTGCACATTCATATATTTATATATGTAAACATATATTAGAATATAATACTAAAATTATAAAGCCTGCATTATAAATATGAAATTTGTCTTAATCACAAAATCGTCGGTATATACTTTAAGTTAAAATGTAAAATTAGCAATAAAAAGCTAAAAAAAAACGGGGGACCCACACAAGACATGATTCAGAAATTTTGGCACATCCGTTAATGAAGCACAAAAGAAAAGTAATATCAGAAAAACGCTGCAAATTAATACACTTTGGTTAATTATTATGTAATTATTTATTAATAAAATGAAATTAATAAAAAATTATTTGGATTTTTTGTTTTTGCCTTTGGTATAATGATTTCAAAAACACTTTATATGTTTCCTCAATCTTCATAATAGCCGAGATATGGGCGAATGAAACTTATAATCGGCCACCATTTCGGAACAAAATGGCAGATAGTGATCCAAGGATCAGCCTGGAGTAACCTATGATTTTGGTGCCAAATCTAAAAAAAATAGGCCTAGTAGCCTCGGATAAGAGCTGTGGACGGGGGCGATTGGAACATCTATTCGGTCGGCGTTCTGAAACAAAATATTGGCCAGCAATGCCGAGTTCCTAAGATCATCCTGTGATGACCTGTGACTTTGGTCATCGCGGCAGAAAAACCGTGGGCGAGGGACGGACAGATTTTTTTTAAATTTGATTTTTTGATTCAGCGGATCTTGAAACCCGAAATATAGTCTAAGCAGGTTAAAAAATAAAAATTTCTTTCATCGATTACAAATGTTCGTGAAAATAATAAACCATAAGTAACAATAAATAAATAAAAGTGACGGTAATGAAAAGTATAATATGTATGTATGGAAGATGGTTGAAGTTATATTTGGGATAATGAGTGGTCGTAATTGGTCCTTTAATGGACAGTGTTAAAAAAACTTTGTGATTGCTATGCCTAACGTTTTTACTCTATGTAACCTTAAGTTATTGTTAACAATGCGACTACATAGATTTTTAATATAATACTATAAGTTTAAACTTTTTTTAAATTAAAAAAATTATGGTTACCTATGTACCAACTTGGAGTTATGATTTGTTGGTATCAGTCATGATTCATATACAAACGCAAAATTATCAATCTAGTATAATTTCTAATTTTGACAAATTCTCTATTGGTACAAAAGATCCAGGTTTTTAAATACCAGGGATACGCATTGTGGCCATGTACAGATGTTGGAGAGGCGATATACTGAATGTACAATATACATGCTATGATGGTCAAAACAAGAAGACTAAATATTTATAGTTTATCCTTATTCACTAAATTTATATGAAAAGCGAAAAACAATATTGCTGTTAAATTTTAAAAAATAACTAAATTGATATCGTTGCATTTCTGAATATAAATTTCTTGTAGCTAATAGTCGAAGTATGTAAAGGAAATGTTAACAGTCTACGAGAAAAGAATGGTAACCAGCATAGCAGCCATCCGATCTCAACGTTTTCAACTCTTGTAGGTATATGAAGTTCGAACTAGCCAAGAATGGATACTGAAATTTTTAATTATGTTTTAAACTTTAATTAAAGCTGCGAAGAAAATAATAGCTATAAAATAAGTTTAAAATAACTTCTGCATACTCGAGCAAAAAGTTTGGATGGGTTGGCATGTTTATAGTGATGGGCTCTGGAATAAATCGCTACATTTACACTGACGATGAGATTAGAACATGTTACCAATGTGTAAATAACCCGTCTAGCACTGCCTGCTCTAACTAACGTACACTAGGCTTGAACCCAACTCAAAGCGGACTCATATTCATCGCAAATAATGTTGAACAATAATTTAATCATGATCTTTAACTCAGAAATAATATCAATTGTAGCTAAACTTTGGTCTGAAGTAAATATTAATCGTAATTAAAATAATGAGAGAATAATAAAAATTAAGTTTACGAAGGTTGCTAATTAATAATAATAATTAACCTGTGCCACACCAACTACCTACCAGAGGCCATGGATTCATTAGTTGGTAAGCCCGTACTGTCTTTTGACCAACAGTCATACAAAGAGGTGATGTGACCAGCATTCACGCTTAATTGCCAGGTATATTCTTGATCCCAACGAAGGGCCAAGAATCCATTTTATAGAGGATGGGTGTGCCCCAGGAGGATCTCCCGACTCCACTCAATCCCAGGCTTTTATAACAGAAAATAAATATTCAACCACAACCGACTCAGACCCAGATACGGGAATCATGAGTCCAATGCCTTACCAACTGAACAAATCCCTCCCAGTTTTCCCATTAAAAACATAAAATACATTGTTTACTTTTTGTTATTTTTAGTGATAGAGGTCGGATTAATATAATATCACGCCCTACTAGTGTAGATCCGCATGACAGACAGTAGAGACATGAGGGTGTAGAGACATTTCTAGTTCCGCGACGCGTCAAACATTACCTAATATGGAACAATTCCCAAAAGATCACTTTGGACGACTATAATTCATCGACTTGTGAAACATCACAATAGCTAATAAAAACTATCTATTACTGATAAATTAAATGAGAATCGTGAGGCCGTGGTGGGCGAGCATCTTAATTCTTAATGTTCTCCTGTGAGAAACGGCGAGCCGCTTCGAATCCGTTTGACCAAGTTGAAATTTATTTCGTAGCGGATCCACGGAATAAATCTCCAAAATAAACAAACGGCTATCTCGAAAATTGTTTATATTAGGAACTGAAATGAAGATAAGCATTGAGATATAATCTCGATTTTTTATATAATAATTAAAAGAATACTCTTTGACGTTTCTAAAAATAGAACATACTCTTTTGGTATATTATTTTCAATAATGAACCTTTGAAATCGAGGAATAAGAAAAATCTGGTTGGCGTATATCACACAACTTTCACTTTCGTATCACGTTAATTGAAATAAATTCTAAAATTTTCTATTTAGTTTCCATGGAAACATTTATTTTTAATATTAAGGCAGAAATGATAAAGGAAATGATAAATTAAAAAGGATGATCCTAGGATTCGACATGACCATCCGCCAGTTTAAAACTGGTGGTGACCAATTAGAGATTTCATCAGTCCACATATCGACCATAAACATTTTTATTTCCGTATAAATCGAACATCATGGTAAATTTTGTACATAATCATCCGAAAGGTAATGAAATTTCCTAAAAAAGAAGAAAAACATCGAAATCGGATGAGTACGAGCAGAAATATAGGCTATTGAATAACTTAAGCATGTTTTATAAAGTATTCTTTAATTTCAATATGCAGTTTTCAATGGATCTATATGTTTCATATTCCCTTGAGTCCAAAAAAATCATTTTCAAGCATTGCGATCTGTGGCACGATTATCTCTTAAACCTTACCTCTTAGGGTGGACCGATTTTATTGGTATTTTTTTTTTGTTTATTGGGTTTCGACTTCCGTTGCCTGTGTACCAAATCGGGCATCATGTACTCAATAGTGGCTGCGCAATAGTCGAAACACTAGTTTTTGTGTAGAATGTAGCGCCGAAACGACTTTAACGATTTTGATGAAACTTGCCTAAAATCTTCTTCTTAAAGCCCTTTAAATATCAGTATATAGTGTTTCCCCGAGAAAAGGAGGAAAGAAACATTAAAAAGAAAACAAAATTTTATTTACGTATTTATATTTTGAACTTTTAGACATATGTCCATATAATGTCCATTCTCAGTATTCAACGCAAAATGTATAAATTTTATGGTAAATTGTCCTGTGCTAGGTAATTTAAAAGGTGATTAAATTCTCTAAATAACTAACATCGAAATCGAACCGTTATTATCAACTTTACTGCGATTTGAACTTTTTATTACTTACGTTACAATCTAAGTAAGGAAGATATTGTGATCGGGTCAAATTTTTAATGTGCAGTTTTCAACGGATCCATGCGTTTCAGAACCTCCCTCTCCCTCCCCCTTTCTTCCGAGTCAAAAACGTATTCATAGCGCATGTCCCTAAGGAAATCTAGTTACTTTTTGATTTATTATTTTTTCGAACAACTCGAGAACTACTTTTAAAAAATAAAAAAATTATCACGCCAAGATTAGCGAAGATACAACAATTTTTTTATAGGTCCCGAAGAAGTAAATTAAGCTCTGTGAGTGGATTTACCAGACATGTACTCATTTTTTTTTCCATACAAGGGAAGGTGTGCTCAGCGTGGCAAGAGGGAATGGAGAGAAGATACGGCATGCACTAAATATCATTGCTAGTATATTGGACGGAAACGTTATTATATTAATGTATAGTCCAAGAGCCGAGGCGAAATTTGGTGACTTATTTGAAAAAACGTTTTAGACATATGTCCATATAATGCCCATTCTCAGTATTCAACTTACACTTGTATGCCAATTCAAAGCAGTTAGCACAGGTGATGCTAGAGAGTGCTAGTTCGGCGACCTTCGGCAGCAGCCAGTGATAATGAGCCCCAATGGTAAAATTGAAAATGAACTAGTATACTCAACTTGCAATCTTTTAAATTATTTGTGGAAAATATTTAGAATCTTCCGATTTTTTATTAAACTCGCTTTGATCAATTTGGCTTTGATAAGTTTATTGATCAAAGATTTCCAACATGTTGCAGCGCTTCTCGTGTCGATCAGATATACTAGATACTAGTCTTTAAAACAATTACAGCAGTCTTTGGCTAGAGTGCCTATCAGGATTTGGATAGCGTAATCTTCAAAAGTTACAAAATCAAAATGTCGGGTTGGAATCATGAGCAGGTGTTAAGATTAATTAAAGAAGTCAGGAAGAGACCTTCTTTGTATGAAACTAAACATCCGCTGTACAAATCACGTGCTACCAGGCTACAAATGTTAAATGAATGTAAAGACGCTCTCCAGTCCATAAGGTAAGTAAACATGCTTTAATTGCTTATGTTTTATTGGAATAATTTTCTCTTTCTTAAAAAAAAAATTAAGAAGTTAGGGAAAAAAATGAGATATTTTTCACGGATTTTTAAAACGTTTTTTGGCATTGATGGTTGTAAATTTACTATATTACATTACATTACAACTACTACTACTACATACAAGAGCAATAAATATCCATTAAAATGACAAATTATGCAGCCGTAAGTCTTCTATTTACTTTTATTTATTTTTTGTTAGTTGAGGAAGCATGTCTAGCGCCACTTGTACCAACTTCACATTTTTTGTTTAACAATTTATATTTTTTTGGCAAATCTTGCTCTGCCAAAATTTATTTAAAGACTTTTAGTAGACTTCTCTGATGAAGTCCAGAAGACAGAAATCGTTCAGGAATTAGCTTCTTTTTTTTCACTTGCAGGCACACTGTGGGCATGACTATTTGTGGTTATGGTTTACAACTCACTTTCAGTTTCTCTTTGCAATAGTTTGGTATTTTTTGTTTAGGTCACAGACTACCATTGATGAAGTTAAAAAAAAGTGGAGTGCCATAAGGCAAACATACATGTTGGAAAAAAGGAAAGAGGAAAACTCCATGAAAAGTGGGGTTGGAATGGAGATGGTATGGTAATCAACATTTAGTTAACAATGATTGTTATATCAATGTGATTTTTATTTTATAATTTTTTTTTTTCAGGTCCACACATCTTCACTCTTTTATTACAAGGAGATGGAGTTTTTACAAGATTCGGTGGAAGCACGAGCCTCTGATTCGATAAATAATCCAGAGGAGGATACAGATTCCTACACTATCAGTGATCCGTTACTATCCATTTTTTCTGTGAGTACAGCTATTCTCAAATACATTAAAAAATTAACTACCAATAAGATAACATTTTTGTTTTATTTTTAGTCATTGCGATCATTCTATTCAATGGAACCAGAAGATAGTGAGGATAGGTATGTCAAGACTGTTGCCGACCGGCTCAGATCCTTTTCAGAAAGGGAAAGAGTACTCATTAAAAAAAAAATTGACGACATATTATTCAAAGCGTATGCAGAGAAAGAAGGCATATTAATTCCTTAATTCATATTTATTATTTATTTATAGTTAAAATGCTATTTATGAGAGTTTTGTTGAACGTAAATGTAATTTTAAGAAGAAATTGGTCAGAGATGCGGTCAATAATGAACACATTAATATATGTAACTTATTTTAATATGTGGCAATGTTTCGGTCTAAGTTTTAGGCCATCATCAGGACTACAAAAAAACAAAACAAGATAACAACAGAGACAGTATCATTAACACTAAAAAAATATGGTAATAAACAGAAATGACTAGTATGGTAAAAAAAATATATGAAGTTTAAAGAAAAATATGTTAAAATATATTGTAAATAATGAAAATTAAAATGATATGAAAAGAGTGAAGGAAAGATTATGATTTATATAAAATAATAAACTACATTGTACATGAAAACTATTAATTAAAATAACTACTAGTATGAAGATTTGGAAGTAAGTAAAGTATATCGAGCTAATTATGGTACTACAAGTTTTGAAAATTATGCTAAAAATGTTGACAAGTGACTAGTTGAAATTAAAATAATGCAAAAATAAAAATGGGAAGGTTATGAATTATGTGTAAATATAATAAAATACATGAAAAAATGTAAGTAAAAAAATAGATAACAAAAAATAAAATAAAGGAGTAAAGTATAAAGTTATGTAAGATTAAAGATAGAGTAATACAATTAAATAAGTTATTATCATACGTGAGGAAGAAAGAAGAATAATGATAGAAATAAGATGAAAAATACTTCATAATTACATACCAGAGAGGCGTTCAACCATTGACTTTCTGATGGTTGAATCATAAAATAAATAAATAGATTAGTATAGAGAAACAAGGGGCATAATTATTTAATTCTTTAACTAAAGCTAATTAATATATTACTGTAATTACTTTTAATAATTCACACTTTTTAATACAAAATATTAAATGTTTTACAACATATTTTGTTTGAAATATTTATTTAGTTCCTTCCTTTTCATTTTGGCTGCTGTTGGAGGATTATGTCCGATCTTTGAAACATTAAACATCCCCAATGAAATAAGAAAAAGTGAGGATCTTCTTAAAACTATGCCTTGATTAATCCAGCCATTTGTCACTGCGTCTGCATAAATGAATTCTGTAGTCGCCATTAGCGCTATGGAAAGGAACTCCTTTTAATTAAAAAAATTAGACCCTACACTTATTGGGAGATCTAAACGCGATGTGTTTACCATCAATAGCACCTGCAAATTAATAAATATAATGTTATTGACAATAAAAATTCAAACAATATTTAAAAAAAAGACATTTCGAATCCAAGCACAGAGAATAGTTCCTGGTTTGCTCACACTTATTTGTGATTGTTTTCCACTCTTCCTCTGTTCCTAGTTGAACTTAAATATATATAATTATTATACTTAAAAAAAATCTGGTGCAGTGCACGCATCACACAACTTACCACCCTATAATAATAATAATCTTTTTAACATAATTTTAAAGAGTTCACATAAACACTGCTCAAAATAAACTCAGCAGAATGCTCTTCTTCTCATAAAAGGATAACATATTAGTTTTTTTAATAACTTTAGTACGACAATTCTGTGCACTAAATAATTTTGGTTTGTCAAGCTGAAAATATATTTTCAAAGTTTCGGTTTAGTTTCCATGGAATCATTTTGTTTACATTAAATAATATAAATTATTGTTACTTCTACTTTCATATTACAATACATTGTAGCAAAGCTTATTGTTAAGGACAGGTTGGCAACTTGGTGGAAGGAGGTTCTGTCACATCCATCTCCTTCCGGACGAGCTCAGGTTCCCATATAGGATCTAATATTCCTTATGAGAAATGCTGTATCTTTGCTAATACAGGCTTGGTTTAGATAATTTTTTTTTGTTTTCTAGGGAATTTAATTATCTTTCATACATAACTTACCATAAAATACTTTTTTAGTTATGTGTAATTAAAATTTTCTTTTCGCTGTAACTTTTTCTTGTGTATTTCCTTCGTGATGTACTGCATGTCTGAAAAGTTAAAGGGCTTAAAGGAGAAGACTTTCAGCAAGTTCTATCAAAATCGTTTGAGCAGTTTTTGAAAAAATTGTAAAAACATATAAAATCGATGATATAAATTGGCACTTCTGGTTCATAGATATTAAAGAAAAAGTTGCTGTATATCCCATGAATAAACCTACCTTAAATACATAGTTTCAGTTTCGTACGACTTTTCATTTTTGAGCTAGGTTGTTCACAGACACAGACATTTTTGCGAGACTTGGTTATTTGGACTCAGGACACCTTAAAGCGTATATTTCTATGGAAAACTTGGATTTTTCACGATCACAATACTTCCCCAAACTATATATTTCATATATAGATACTGGTATAGATGGAGGTAACTAGTCTGGCAAGTGGACCTTGTCGTCCATTTTGCCAACCCTCAACGGCTACTTTCACGTCACCGCCAGTGCGAGGGTCAAGATGCATTTCGCGGGATCGCCATGAAATAAATAATAACCAAACCAGGTGGGAATCGAACCCACAACCTTCCGTACGGGGCACTCTGGGACTCTTGCCCCAACGCACTCTCATATATACCTAGTTTTGCCATAAATACTGTTACAAAAGTTGAACTTTGTTTACGTCCTTGGGTATTATTTAGATAATCCTTACCTCTATCAGGTTATTTTCTATACATGTCAGGATAATAATCCAAATTAGTTTGTATTTTTCTTTCGCTCAGTTAACATGGAGTGGGGTGATAAAGAAAACCGATTAGCTGTGATCGCCTTACACAAAGTTGGAAAATGTAGGTCAGAGATTTTCAACACTTTGGGTATCAGCCGTATTTTCGTGTACTGCACTATAAATAAATATGACGAGACCCTATTTGTATGTGACAGACCGGGCCGTCCCCTCACTGTGAAAACGGCAAATTCAGTGAGCAGTGGCTGCTCGAATCAGAAGAAATTCCATTCGAAAACAAATCATGTCTCGGGAAATGGGAATCTCTGTCAGATCAATGTCTCGCATAATAAAATATTTTGGAACCTGTTATCAAGTCTCTAAATGATACTCTGTTTGCTGGAAGTCATTGGGTTTTACCAGCAGGATTCTGCTCCAGCTCACAAGGCCAGGTCAACTCAGCAGTGGCTGCAAAAGAACATTCCAGAGTTCATCTCTACCTCGGATTGGTCCTCAGGAAGCCCTGATCTCAACTTACTAGATTTCCGGCTTTGGTTCGAACTGGAGAGGATGGCATGCCACAGAGCACACCCTAACTTAGAAAGCCTCAAACAATCTCTGTTCCGAGCAGTTGAGCGCTTTCCTCAAGAAGTGCTGCGTGCTGCTATTGATGACTGGCCACGGAGATTAAATGTCTGTGTCAAGGCAAAAGGGAGACATTTTGAGTAATTTCTTTTTTGTTTTGCTCTCTATAGATATACATTTTATTTTCTAATAAGTTTTTGAAAAAATTAATTTTTCTGTTGAAATCTGTATATATTTGTAACAATATTTATGACAGGACTAGGTAGGTAAGGGAAAGTAATAAAAAATTTGTAAGGAAATTTGAATCTTAATGAGAAACATCCTCTCATTTTGAGTTTAATATGTTAGCAAATTAATAGAAATTTCTTACCGAGAAAATAAAACAATTTTTCGTTGCAAAATCCGCTGTGCTAAGATTTGTTTTTCTTTCAATTTTTTAGGCAATGCCTTTGTGCTGGCAATCCAAAATAATCTTAGAACTTAGATATAATAATATAACAAGTGAGCACATAGTTTCAAGAGTTTTTTTAAATATTTATAACATTAAACAATTTTTTTTTTTTTTATATAGAAATTTACCAATATTCTCTGGAATTAGATATAATAAAATAGGATTAGATATATAAAATAGGACCTTGGTAATTCACATGCTGGAGGAAAAGATGGTTTTTATAAAAAGGCACTTTTTATGGGCCTCTGGTACTTTGGTAGTTATGTGTATTATCAGTCATCTCAGGAAGAATTGAAATTTTCAAAACATGTCCACAGAATGAATCTTGACCTTCCCACTCTGACTATAATAGGTTGGTAATCTGTTGGAATAACCTATCCTGCCTGTCGTAACTGGAGTTGGTAAGGGTTTTAAAACCTAAATAAAAAATTAATGATATAGGATTACAAATGAAATATTTAAAAATATATATATAAGCTATAATTACAAAATTACACATAAGGAAATCAAATTAAATGAATGTTTTTAATTTTTTTTTCTTTCATTAGAAAAATAACTTTTCTTTTTCTACATTCTAAAGACTTTTTTTTTTTTATTTTTATTGAACACCTTTATTCAAATAAAAACTCTCAATTTGCAGAATGAAATAATTAGTTCCCTAGACAAATTTAAAAATGCCACTTTTTTGGGATAAAATCTGCAGTTTTTTCGACTGGTAGAGTTAACTTGTATAAAATAAAGAGAGAAAAACAATAAAAAATACAGTTTGAATCAAAAGGGGTAATGATAAAACAAATAAGCATCTAGGATTGATACAATGTTTATAATTCATTCATTATACAGTTTGTTAACGGAAATAATGTTTAATCATAAAATATAGGATTTGGTAAATTATTAAAAATATTAACATAACAAATAAAACAACAAACGTTTATCATTTTGATAAATTGGAGGAGAATCTATATGTATCCGTATACATAACTATTAAAAATTTATTGAGAATAACAATAAATATCTTTGGCTCGATTTACAATATTTAAAAAGCAAAAGAAACAAAATCAAAACAAGTACAAACATGATTAATAAACACTCAAGAATGGTCTCTTAATTAAATTAAATCGAATAAGAGACAGATGCCAGGTCAGGATAAAAAGTTACGCTTTATTTACATAGCAGCCATTGTCAATATAAATATATAAATATTATATATTTTAATTCCTAAAATAAAATCATAGAATAATCGATATTATTCACACTAACCTTAAAGTGTACACAATTACAATTTTTTTCTTAATGTATCAAAAATTTATACAATTGACAATTTTTATGAAGATATATAAGGGGTGAAAAAAAAAAGTAAATAATAATAATAAATTGGTGAAAGGGTAACCAGATCAAGAATTTTTTTTTACGAAAATAGTTTTTTTTTTTTTTTTTTTTTTTTTTAAAAAAACATCTTGTTTTATGGCAAAGCTTGCACAGAATAGTCTAGGCCAAGTCTGACCAACCCAAGTGGTCTCATAGACCACTTTCATGTAGCCGCAATTTAGGTGAACATGCTTTTAAAAAATAGCGGGCCGCAAGTTAGAAAAACGTGCATTAAAATAATTAATACAAGTACAAAAAGGAATAAAAGTTTATTGTTATACTAAGATGCAATAGAATATTTTGGCATTTATGGATATCAAATAAAAACTGGTTTGTAGTCACACTAGCGTTCGTAGTCACACTTGCGCATTATAACAATGACATTACAAATTTTCATTTATTTAATATTTTTTTGTACACATACAACAAGAAACATAACTTTTAATACAAATATAAAATCGTCCCGCTGGTCCCACAAATTAACATGGTGGACCGTGGGTTGGCCAGGTCTGCTCTAGGCTATTTACTTCAAAATGTTTATATAAAGCCGCATATGATAAAGTTGTACCACTTTATATCTTTACATAACTTTAGGTTATGTATATGCAATTTGGAAATATTTGGTATTAATGGGTTAAAACAAAAACACAACATTAAAACTTACAAACAGTATGAGTGAATGCAATGAAAATATAAAATATGTATATCATCTTATTTAACCATTATTAAAGCTGCCTAAATACTTTTGGAGAAGAGGAACAACTCTTTTAGCACAGCTATTACTTAATAGGAAGGAGATCATCAACTTGATATTAGCGTTAAAATTGCATGGAGAATCACAATAAGAGAATAATCACTCAGCTAAGATAGCAATTATCTCAATTACTTTCAGTTACTTTTTTCGTTCTGAAGTTTAATTGGTTTAAAAGAATACTTTCAAAAATATCTACGCATATCACAAATGGTAATTAACAATAATTGTTTTACTATATTAAAACTAAAAAATAAATAAATAACAATCTGGCCTCTTCCAAAATAAATAATAAATAAGGACTAGCTTAGTTATAACTTGATGTGATACACTGAGTAGTGGTAAGTCAAAATATAACATTTTTGAAAGAGAAGTGTTATGAATGGTGATTAGCTAGTGAGCAGGCGGTGGCGATGCATCACGGCATATCCTATAGGTCATCTCTTTAAGTGGTTCTAGTTCCTTAGTGCTGATCAGGTCAAACTCCCTCACGAAATAGTAAAAGTGTTTGTAGCAGGTGTTCACATGCGGTTCCTTTAAATGACATGCAACAATAAAAATATGTTATCTAAAAATTATTTAGAATTAAATAAATATTTTCTAACATCAGATTTAAAATTATCCTTAATATATCTTAATTTTTTTAAAACAAGAAAATATTTACTATGCTCAACACAGTGGTGGACAGCTACAGAGTTGTTTGGTTACAGCTTCAATAGATGTATTCCAGGATTATTATCAACAATGTCATAGCCAACTTTTTAACAGGTTGAATAGAATTTATCATTTTTATATATTGGCATTAAAGAAAGTACTGAAGTTTCTCATGTAATTCATCAACGGAAGTCATTAAAATTTGTAAATAATTAAAAAAAATATTTTTATCATGGTATATATATATCTCTTCATAAAGTATGAAAAAGATACAAATGTTCTCCCTTCTTTGATTTATTGGACGTACACCAAGAAGTCTATTACCTTTCCCTTTACTTTTTTGATAAATTATCCACCATAGTGTCATTATTTTTTTTAGATTCATAGGAGCATTTAATAATTTTAAAGATGCCAAGATATGAACTAAGATAAAATAATGGCAATAAATCTCTGAAAATAAGATTTGGTTTTTAACGTGCCACCAAAAACGTTATGTTTGAAAGAGGCTTTCCTCTTTTTTAAATTAAAGCTCTTCCCCCAATTTAATGCTACATGAAATAAATCATATTAGATTACCTCAGGTAGTCCTCCTTTCTAGTACAAAGATCGAATTTAAGAACAAAAAACAAAATACAATATTTGCTTGGTTGTTTTTATGATTAAGAAATATATTCAGTGTGTTTTTCAAAATTAAAATGAGAGAAAACATGTGTGCCTCACATTATGACCAGGCAAGTCAGTGAATGGCACAGCCTAAGGTGCTGCGAAAGTTTTACAGCATTAAATAAAATAAAATAATTAATTAAAACAATAAAAAAATTTTTTTTGGCTTTTATTACAATGCTATGTTTTTTAAATTTCTATATAAAATAAAAAAATAAAAACAATAATAGATGTGCCATGAATTTTGTTTTATAATTTCAGTGTGCCGCCATACAAAAAAGTTTGAGAACCACTGCCTTAGTCAAGCTAATTTCTGATTTTTTTTTTCAAATACTTGTTTTACTAGTAAAATTGATTTTGAGTCAAAGGTAAAGATACAATTAAAAATATATAAATGTGTGGATACAACACTAGTGCTTGTGAGGCGCTTCCCACAAAAACCGGATTGGTCACAAACAGAGAAACCAAGTAAAACTACCTCCTTTACACATTTGATTTGCCAAGATTTGGTAAAGGCGAACGCACACCAATAGAATCTGCTCTTTAATTTGTACCCAGTTGTTTTCCAATAGAATGTCATTTTAGAATAATTAATTTTCATTGACCATATTTTACTTGAGTTAATATAAGTTTTTTTTTAAAAATACTCAAAACCAGAAAACATGATAAGAAAATGACTTGGATAAAATTAGTAGATTAAATTCTAGTGCATTGCATTTATTGATTGTGCCATTAACCCAGATTACTGCCACCAGACTAAATTTTTTTGAAACCTCCCCATTGCGATTTATGTCTTCAATGTCTATTTTTCAGGGACTTCTAGCAGTTAGTCACACCTAAATAGCTAACAAATTACTATAAGGTGTTGCTGTGTTGCTGATGGCTGCTGTGTAATTTATGGTATATTTTGATAAAGTTCAATATTAAAACTTACAGCTCCGATGTCTACTATCCTGTCAAAATGGTGTATGTAGACATGCACAAATACTCTGAACAGTCTCGCTAGGATTTTTCGGCACAGTGGTAAAAATGTTTTAGGGAATGGTATATCTGAAACAAAAATGATTTATACTTTAAACATTCCTAAAAACATTTTACCCTCATAGATAGTAATAATTCATAAGGAAAAATAATTGATAAAAAATTAGTTGGTAAATTTTAATGCAGAACTATTATGCAGTTATTTATATATTTTTTTAAATCTCATTAGTGCCACGAGCAATATTTTGTTGTGTGGTCAGTTGAACTTTGTTTTCAGTATTTTAACAAAGATTACATTTTTGGTTTGAGAATAGATTTATTAATTATGAAATAATAATAAAAATAATATTTTCAAAAATTCTTTTGTCATAAGAATTTTAACAAGCCCAATTAAATCAATTAAAATATAATTTCTACTATTAGTTGAATTACAGCCATATGCAAAATATTATAACCATATTTGGTTTGAGACTAGATTCATAAATTATGAAATAATAATAAAAATAATATTTTCAAAAATTCTTTTGTCATAAGAATTTTAACAAGCCTAATTAAATCAATTAAAATATCATTGCTACTATTAGTTGAATTATAGCCATATGTAAAATTAACAAAAGTACAATAAGTTTAGATTAGCTTACCAGTTGAAACTGGGAATAGAGCCTCATTATTGATCTGTGTCTCAACCCAGTCAATGAGGTTGGCAATGTATTGCGGTGCAGTCAGCTGAGTTGGTTTCTTATATTTTACCCCGTCAGCCCATAAGTACTCAAACCTCGGCCCACCAGACATCGTCGGACAGGAAATATTAGTACAGTAGTCACTCACAGTTCCATATATGAGGTTTATACGGTTGAAGAAGTCAACAACTGCAAGAAAATAATAAATTTGAGAAGTTTAGATCATTGACATAACATATCTAACTCATATCGTCACCACCACGTACAAGTAATGAATGTGTTAAATAATTTACCAGAAGCATATTTGCAAAATAAAATCTTATAAACACAACTCTAGTGCTCAGAAAAGTAAAAAGGCTAAGGTAAAAAAATTATTCGCAATGGGTAAGTTAAAAGTGGGGTTTCAAATGGGTAAGCGATGCGAAATATATGACCACAAGCGGCCACTCAGCCTCTTCTTTCCAACACCTACTCTCATGTTCAAGTGGTGATCCATGTAAAGCATGGAACCAACCACCCCCAACCAAGCCTGGACCAACCCAGGTCCAAGGTGGCAGTAACCAATCCCTGCGGAGGACTAGAGTGGGCGTCAAACAAGAGAGAGGGTCCTGATAGGGTGGTTAGAGAGTAGCCTGAATCCCGATCTATGTGGATAGGTGCAAGTATCTCAGTGGAAAAAAGCCATCAGGATACCTTGTTAGGAGTTGGTAGCAGATGAACTTTGCTCTCAGAGGATCACGGGCAGAACTCTGAGGTCTAGTTAGCTGATTTACTGTGAAGATGGAGTAAACCCTTAAAAAAATCGGGCAGTCTTGAGTCGAAGCCCCACTATGGGCTTACGGTACGTAGAGAGGATCAGTGGCTCCGATCAATACGATACATCCTTAAATTAGCAATGGATTCAAATAGTCTTCAACTGCCATTCAGGAAATTAGATGGACTGGGAAAGTGATCCTCAATAAGAAGCAGCACACAGTGTACCACAGCTGCAATGAAAGGGAACAAACATTTGGTACCAGATTATAGGCTTTAACCCAATTAGACATCGAATCTGTTTTGTGTGTTAAAGAAAATGTTACAATTACACTATCCTTCGTGTCCATGCGCCTACCGAAACATCAGAAGAAGAAAAAGATGAGTTCTTTGAGGCGCAGGAGAGGCTCTCGACTCCTCTCCTAATCATGATATGAAGATCATACCAGGCGACCTGACCACCAAGATGGGACGAGAAGAAGTGTATATGCCAACAATAGCTAGACACAGTCTCCATGAAAATAGTAACAAGAATGGCTAAAGATTAATCAACTTTGCAGCCTCCAAAGATTTCATTATCGGATGCTCGACTTTTCTTCATAAACGCATTAATAAAAGCAAATGGACCTCATCTGACAGAATTACAGTGAACCAAATAGACCTCATTGTGATTGACAGAAGACATATTAGTTCTCTCATAGGGATGAATGTGGACTCCGTTAAGCATTACTCACATCATCGGTCAAATCAATATCTCAAAAGCAAGAACTGAAACAAGAAAGAAATACAACAGGGATAAGCTCATTGATCCCTGGGGAGAGAATGAGATACATTACCGCACTGAATCAAAAACTAGCATCATCAGACTAAGAAGAGGATAAAGTCAATGATCAATGGAGATAGATCCACTCAGCAGTGGATGAGGTTGCAGAGAACAAACTAGGAGCAGATAGAAAACCTAAATCACCATGGTTTTACGAGAAGTCACAGGCCACTGACACCAACAATATAGCCTATAGAGCTCTGATAGAGAGATGGACTAGGAGGACAATCGAAGAGTACAGAGGAAAGAGAAGTATGGAAAAGAAACGAACATGGAAAAGAAAAGAGCTAGAGGCAGCCAAAATGTTTAAAGTAGGTGAGCTTAGAAAGATCAATGCAATGGTCAATCGAAGCAGGCCTGCATGTATAAATCAGTGGAAGAACCACTTTGTGAACATTTATGGAGGAGATCAGGAAGAGCAGCATGATGACAACCAACCGTTTTTGCCAGATGAAGATATTGAACCACCGGATGATGAAGAAATGAGCATTGGTGGAAGATAGAGACGTAGAACCAATGGGCCTGATGTCGTCACTGTAAGAAAAAGATCCTGACTGAGATGGGCTGGGCATGTGACCAGCATGGGTGAGAAGGAGATCTCGAAGCATCTACTGGCGGAGATCTTCCACGGGTGGAGGAGAGTCAGGAAACCGAGACTTCGCTGGATCGACTGTGTGGCTGGAGACGCGAGGAGCTTTGGAGTCCGCAACTGGATGGCAGCAGCACTGAACAGATTATTGACAGCTGCTGATTGAGGAGGCCTGGACGCATCAACATGTAGTGTCAAATTAATAATAAGTTAAAAGTAAAGTGCAAAGCTTTTTTTTTGGCCTCTTGAAAAGTTGTTATTTTCACATTTGTTAGTTATACGTGGTGGTGATGATATATACATAAAAATTAATAACAGCTTCTTTTTTATTTATTACTTCCTTGTACGCAGTAAAGGAAGTAATGTAATCGCAAAAAAATTTGGTTTTCAGTTTTCAACGGAAATATACATTTTGACCATCCCTGAATCCATTTTGACTAGTTTCATCGTGGCGTCTGTATGTACACTCGTACATATATCGTATAACTCAAAAACGGTTAGAAAGTTAAAATTTAGTATTTAGGATTATTATATAATCTAGTTGTGAACCTCTCTTTTTGGTCACTGCATGATTACACGAAGTGCTACTTTACTTGAAGGTCATTACTGATCTTCATCAAAAACTGTATTAAAATATTATGCAAAACTTCTCAAATTTGGTATTTAAGACTCACATATTATTTTTACCGTTATAACATCATCAGCCTAGGCCAGATGCTGTGTCATCCTGTTGTAAATAGTGCCATCAGGATATGCCCTTATTGCATATTCTAAGGCAATATTAAACAGAATAGGAGATTAAGGATCACCTTGCTTAAGGCCATCTCTGAACTAGAAATTCACCGACAACAGACCTCATTCTTGTCAACACAAGAACAGCTTCTACCATACACATTCATTTCATTATGTTTCAGTTAACAAGAAATTTTTTTTTTCTGATTCAGGTCAGAAACAAATATAACACATCCATTTTTTATTTCACATAAAAATGTTTGACTGGTGGCTTACTCCCTCTCAAGGTCTCTAACTCTCTTTAGGTCTATAAGTTTTTAATTTACTAATACTAACAAATATATACAGCCACTGTTGTATATATTTTAAGTATAATAAAGTATCAAATCATATCACTGGCAATATAAATTTTTTAGGATAATATTCATAAAGCATGGATGTAACCAAATTTCATTAGTTAATCAAAAAATACTCCTAAATTTATAAATAATTCTAACAATGATCAAACTTGGTTATTTTGTAAGTTGGGATTACTAATAACTAATTTACAAATAAATGAATTATTTTTATATTTACTCATTTATTAATATCACCACCAAATGCAGGTTCTAGGTTCATCAGACCATTCTGGTACCAAGTCTATGCATTAAAAATAAAAAATTTAAGTTGCATTGTTACACACTAATAATCCCTATGACTTTATCATACAAACACAGTGGGAATGTAATTTCTACTTCTTTTTGGTTTATTATTTTCAGTAATAGATCTTTGGAATCGACCAAAGAAAATTTTGTTGTAACCCCCCCTCAAAATTTGAGGTTTTATGTTTCAAGATACGAATCCAAATATCTAATAAAAATAATTGAAATAAAGCTGATGAAATTCCCTATAAAAAAAAAATCATTTAAATCGGACCAGTATTAGCTGAGATATAGCGGAATGAACTTCGTAGACTAAGATAGGTAGAATCCAAATATCGAATAAAACAAAATCCGTCTATCCGCGGCTTTTCTCCGAGACTACTGGACCGATTTTCTTGATATTTGGTACCAATGTCACAGGTCACCCTAGGATGATCCTCGGTACTCAACATCCGTCTGTTTCAAAATGGCAGCCGATCCGAGATCTTATAAACCCATAATTCGGCCATTTATAATATTTATAAGATAGAGGGGAAACGTAAGGTGTTTTGGAACCAGCATAACAAGGCATTAAAAACAACAAAAAAAAAACTAAAAATCTATATAATTGCCGATTAAAGATCTTATAATCCCATAACTCGGCCATTTATAAAGATAGAGGAGAAATGTAAGATGTTTTGGAATCAGCTTAACAAGGCATTAAAAAAATATAAATAAATAAAAAAATTTCTATCTGTAAATGCTTTTGGTTTATTATTTTCAATAATAGACCTTTGGAATCGACCAAAGAAAAAAAATTTGTAAATCCCTTCAAAATTTGAGGTTTTATGTTTCAAGATACGAATCCAAATATCTAATAAAAATAATTGAAATAAAGCTGATGAAATTCCCTATAAAAAAAAAATCATTTAAATCGGACCAGTATTAGCTGAGATATAGCGGAATGAACTTCGTAGACTAATTCTCCAGGCGGCTAGTCATCGTGGCCCTAGGCCTCCTGACTTCTTCGTATCTCTCTGCTTTATCCTTCCTTCGATTATTTCTTCACTTTCTTTAGCTTCCTTAGTCTTTCCTTTTTTATTTGCAACTGAAGTGCATTTCAAATATTTCCTCTGTATCATTTTACCCTCTGATTGCATGTCCTAACCATCACAGCCTACTTACATTGACACAGTTTTTTCTTAACATTCCCAGTTCAGCACTTTCTAGGGCAATCATCTTGGGACAAGCTTCAAATTTCTTTTCCTTTAGTGTCTACTGCTTAATTATTTTTACTTGAACAGAATAGATATTTTTGAAATATTACTAAGTAGAAATAATAAACCATTGTGTAATAATTTGCAGCGTTTTTTTCCTCAGTTCAACTTCTTAAAAATGAAACTAAATGTAAAACAATTAATTTAGTAGTAAGTGGAAATCGAATACCGACGCAATAAACCAAGGAAACAATATTTGCCATGAAGTCATCAGGTTTAAAAGAAAATTGAATTTCAGTATAGTTAGACACTTCTAATAGACTTACGAAGTTAATTTTAATGTCAAATGTTGGTAATAAAAACTGATATTTAAAATCAAATATTAAAAAAATACCAAAGAGGCAATGTGATATTATTCTTTTCTCCTTATTCTACAATACACATAATATGAATATAATAAATGAGAATATTTTTTAAGTTTATTTATAGATAACAGGTGAGCCAACCATGCACAGCAATCCAGTCATTGATTTCTTCACCCTCCGGAAGCTGAACGACTGACCTCAAGTTGATTCCTGAATTGAGGGATGCTTGAGCCTGTTTGTGGAGGGAGTATCTGAGAGTTCCAGGGTTGAACTTCTTGTTCGGCCTGAATGTCTGAAACCACCATTAATTATATTAAATTATTTTGTTTTCTTTATAAATTATAATAAATATTATAAAATGTATTCTGAGGCATTGTAGTTAGAAATTTTCATGCCATTGAATTGAATTTGTTTTTTCTTGATGAAATTAGTTTTTAAAGAAACCACAAGTGAAGAGCTATAACCTATAATTAAAATAACCTATGGTTTAATAACCTTTTACTTTGCTCGCAACTGATTTATAACTTTTGTCACATACACAAGATAGTGAGATAAGATAAGGTAAAGCTATGTAGTCATGAGCCCTCTAATGGACCAGAACCAAAGTATTTTATTTGCATTTTATATTATAATACAGTACGATGATTTTTTAAACATTTTAATTCTAAATAATATAGATAAGTATAAGGCCCTAACTACTAATCATTTTTTAAAATACATTTTTATATTGTGCCCGAATTGTTCTAAAAACTAAACTTTTATAACCTAATGGTTAGGTCCTAAAAGCAATGGCTAGGATCTAACCATTACATTTAGGTCTTTCTAACGTTATAAAAAGATATAGTTTTTAGAGTAATTTGGTTATAATACAAAAATGTATTTAAAAAAATTATTTGGAATTAGGACATTTTAGCGTATGACAGCAGAAATATCTGGTGTGCCCATTCACATGACTTCCCACACCACTTTAGGTTTAAAGTCCAATACAATAATTGTTTGCTGTATCTTCGCTAATATTGTTTGTTTTTTTACAAAGTTTGGCTTTATAAATACTGAAGGGAATGAGTACACTGACGCGCTCCCAGTGATTAATGCAATCCATAAGGAATGGTTTAAGGGATTTAATTTATGTAGTGTGGTAGCACAGTAGATAAGAAACTGGACTAACTCCTAGGCCTAGCTTTGAGCCTGGCTCTGGTAGAAAATTAGCTTTCTATTCTTGCAGCCATGGTTCAACTCTGGAGTTGGAAGACCCTAACATCCTATGGCACATCAATTTCTGTTAAGTGGGAACCTGATCCTTTCTGGTGGTTGAACATGATCCTGGCCAGATCATCCATACATAGTAAGGTCCACAAGTTTCCGTCCTACCCTCGTTCCCCTACTTTAAGCAGATTTGCCCGCCATGCACGTCTATGTCTGCACTCTCCATACTGATCACCTGCACTTCCTCAATCAGTCCGTATCTAACCTTGAAGGAATCTGTGCGTTTTAACAATGTTCAAGATCGAATACCATGCGGTCATTAAATTATTGAGTAAAGACGGCCTTACTCCTGTGCAAATTAAAGAGCACTTGGATGGTGTGTATGTGGAGTCCTCCTGAGAAGGACAATTTAATTGATTATCTTTTAAATAAGCATCAGGAATGTCCCAGCAGAAGTATAGTTTTCAAGTTATTCAAAAGAAAAGTGAACAGCTTTCCATGGGAATATGCAAAAAATACTTTCAAAAACATAGGTACAAAGCATAAAAGGCACTACTACTGGTAAAATTTAAATGGTTATTTTTTTAATATAATAATTTAATTTATTTTTTGTTCTGTAGAGGATTTAATTATCTTTAAAATTATTATAAAATTATTATAACAAATAAAATTTTCTTTCCTACCTACATAAATTGTTTCTGCTTTTTCTCGCGGATGTACTATATAAGAAAAGTTTAATAAGAGAAGCCTTTAAGGAGAAGACTTTAGACAAGTTCCTTCAAAATCATTAGATCTGTTTGGTGCTAGAGTTCATAGAATAACATATTTTCTGGCCATTGTGAACAAAGTACCCAAATTGGTACAGAGGCATAAACCTACAAAACAAAAAAAGCAACAAAATCGGTCCACCCGTTCAAGAGATAATTGTGGCACAGACCGATGATCGAAAATGATTTTTTCGAGGAAAAAATCTACGGAGTTCTGAAACACATGGATCTGTTGAAAATTGCACATTGAAATGTTGACCAGATTACAATATTTTCCTTACCTATAGCGGTAGAAAACTAAAAAAATTAACTATTCATCATTCATCATAGAATTAGTTTCTATAAATAAGCTGAAAAAATAATAATATCAAATACATCAAAGTTCAACTACAATTTTCAAAAGAAACTTATTCTTATTTATCACATAAAAATAAATTTAAATAACTATGTGGCTCTTAAATAGAACTTACATAATAAACAACTTAGCATAAATATCTGCACTGTAATAAGCGTGCAGAACATTAATATTATGAAATAACTAACCTTGAATAACAGCAAAACAAGAAAGATATAACTAAAAACTATTACATAATGATTTTTCTTATTGTGGAGAAAGTTGCTTCTAATGTCTTTTTCGAGTAACATCAATTTTTCTTGTTTTTTTGTAATTACAAATGTAATTAAATAATTAATTTCAAAACAGCGAACATTATTGTTCAATGCATAGAAATTATGGTACAACCTTGCAATCGGGAAACCTTATTAATGGCTCGATCCGAAGTTTCCCAAATGTTGCCGCGCTAATAATTTTAAATGATATCTAATTAAAGCAATAATAATTTTAATAATTCCAATGAATACGAATTTTAGAATTTAATAGAAAGCAGTTAGTTAGGACAAATGGTGCTAGTGAGTGGTGCGGCAACCTTCGGGTAACTTCAGACCGAGTCATTGATAAGGCGTCCTGATTGTAAAGTTATACCAAAATTATATTAAAAAAACTGTTACCAAAACAGGTTTCTGGAAAAAAAAAAAATCTCAGATTTTCAATATAAGTTCAATATACAGCGGTTGAATGAAATTTACATAAATGCCATATATATATATATATATATATATATATATATATATATATATATATATATATATATATATATATATATATATATATATATATATATAATCAATAATGCATAAATAATAAATAATGCAAATAGTAAATAATAAACATTTTAAGATGACTGCTCTATAAAAATCTAACTTAAGTAAGTTCCAAATTAATGTAGTGGCTCCAGTGAATCATAACAACAATAGAGAACCAATGAATTTTCTAATAAATATGAATTAAATGGCCATTAATTTACACTAACATAAAAAAAAAGAGAAATATATAATTGGTTCTATAAAAACAAGATTATTGGTTTTACACATTTGGTGTGCGAGTCAAGGCATGCTCCTTCTAAATCTACAAATATGATCCATCGATCAAACAAAAGTTGGATATTATAAAAAATGGAAACCATTTAATTTTTTTTTTAAATCATGAAATCATTTGAGCTGGAAAAAAGTCAACTGCTTGGAATGTGAACAAATGTTTATTGGTAGGAGCAATATTTACATAATTTAGTAGATGCAGCAGAATTTATCATAGATTTTCTACAAGTTTTTACACTTTTTTTTTTTAATTTGAACAAAATAATGCATCACTTCCATAAATTATTTTTATTTGGCATAAAAAAAAAAAAATCATTATATCCTAATATTTGTACTAAATAATTAGAGGGTAAGTATGATATCCAAAAATATAATGAAAAAATCAATGTTAATAGCATGGCTGAAACCATTTTGAGGAAAATAATCATTTACAATTCCCACACCAGATATTTATTAGAAGATTGGCTGCCACTGATTCATCTCTAGGAGAAGCAGGATATTGCAAATTAACCAAGTCACATTTCAAACTTTCACACTACTATGTTAATGTTATGAACTATCTAAGGCAAATTGATAGATTTTTCAACAAATGATTTTACCAATCGATTATTTTAGATGGATGAGCTAAAATAGATCAAAGAAAATAAGGAGCATGTAACTAATAACCGGTATTCAGATATTTCAACAAGGTATAAATACAAAAACGACGACTTTCCGCTAACAAAATAGCGTTGAGACAAAAAATTTACCACTGAAACTTTAAATACCTTATTCAGCAGATGCAATAAACAATAATAATACCGAACCAAAGTCAACATACCTTTCCTTTTTGAAAAAATTCCATGAAGCCGCTAAGCGCCATACCACTTTTAACCAAAATTGTGAATCTCAGGTGAACACCTACGGAGTAATCGTATTTACAAATCACAAGACGAATCCATCTTGTTAAATCATATTAAATTACTTGAACAACCCATTGCATACAAGCCTATAAACTGTTTCAACAAATGCCTATTATTATCAAAGCCTATAAATCAACCGTTATCACACGATGCCACCAACCTGCCCGTGTTGATGGTTTTAAAGTCATCATACTCTTTATAATGACTAAATTATTATCCAAAATATCGATAAAATTAAAACAACTATGGAGATTGCAATAAAATAAAATATCACGGATCACACAACGAATATAGGAAATTTATTCAGTCCCCCCCTATTTTCAAATTCATTACCTATCGTTACATATTGAGATGTTATTAACCAATTATGTCTCAAAAATACCAAAGTAAAATTATAATTATTTTTAAAATATATATGAGGCAACTACTAACAAAAAAGGGATAACTTCAAATTCTAAAATAAAATATTTAAAAAAAACTGTAAAACCCGCTTTACACGGACAATATTATTTAGTCAATATCTGAATTCCACTCCATAAAATTAATAGGTATAGAGTTTTATTATTGTTATTTATTGATAGTTAAACTATTACATTCTATTGTACTCACACATAATTTTCAAAATAGTTTTTCACAGGAAATGTTGAGGATTTGCTAATATAAAATAATTTTAAAAAATATGCCATGCTCAACTATCGAATGTGAAAAAATGCGGTTTGATATCCGTCATTTTGAAACGCACTAATTAAACGCATTGCACGAAGTCTTGAATTCCTGATCCTCAAGTGTTGACTCCTTGTTTCTTTTTGGGGTCAGGTTTTCAAAACTGTCACAATACGCGCTTCGCCTAGTGCGTTTAAGGTGACAAATATTCGATAGCTGGAGTCGATATGGTAGGGACGATGTGGAATCCTATTTTGTTTTTGACTTACCAGTGCTAGAAATTTCAATGGTAATTACTATTTATATATTAGAAATACACTATAAATTTCCAATTTGCGCTCCTCTAACCACCAAATGACGAAAATTCAATGTCATCAAAAAAGTGAAATTGGTCGCTTTGACTTAAGGTGCGGCTATTATGGTACCCTAGGGTGTTTCTTTTTCATTGGTGGATGCGTGACATTTTTGTGCATGATTCTTGTTAGGTTGCAGTTGTATTATAACTACGAGGATGTATACACTTTATGTAGAAACTTTATATTTTTGGACCAGCTCTTCGATAAATATTTTTTTCTTACGATTTTATATTCGGGATTAGTCACTTTCCACAAAAAAAAGGTGTCATACGAAAAATCTCCAATAAATAACAACACTTTTTCTGTAGGTCACGTCATGATAATACAATAATAAAAAATAAATCGGGTGGAGGAAGCTGAAAGAGAATAACTGGAGACTAAAGCTGTTTAACTGAATTCCAAACACAAAGCCGTGAGGCTTTAAGTTTGAGCTTTGTTCTTTGTTATTAATTGAAATTGTGCATAAACTAATATAAATTTTTTTTTTCCTTGAATTGCCGTCTCCTAAATTCTGCCCCCCGGAGCAAGTGTCCAGTTTGCTTCCCCCTAGATTCGGTCTATTATACATATATATTTATAATATGTATATATTTTAAAGTTTGTCATTGATAGAATAAATATGTGACAAGTTGAAGGTCTGTCTTCTTAGTAGCTTTTTGTTTTGCAGCAATGGCGTACACAGGGAGGATTGGGGGATATATCCTCCCCTCGAAATGTACAAAAATAAAAAGTTTGTATTTTAAGTAATATTTTTGATAATTTTTAACAGTAATTTTGTATCCAATTTTCATGCTAATCCTTATAACTTATTCCCAATCTGGCGATTTTAGACATTTACTTACCTTCCTCTTATTAAATAATCCCTCCTCCCCTCCCAAAAAAAAATTAAATCCCCCAAAAAAATTTTCGCACGCCCCTGTTTTTACATATCAAATTTTTTGTAAATATTTATAAAATGTTACTAACTCGGCGGTTTTTTCACCAAAGTCGTATCTTGTCATGTTCACTTAGCTATCAAATTTCATTCATAGAAGTTTTTCGTTTTTTGTCTTGTCTCAGATTTTAGATTTTATAGATAACTAAGATTTTACTCGAAAGTATAATTTTTTACTTCAAATAAAAATAGTAGATATACTTTTGTCTTTGTAGCTATTAATTTTGCTTAATATTTGAGATTTCCACCTTAAATTATAGTTTTTGGGCCACTTGATCTGTTCAAAAGTATTAACCAATTATTTTTTAAATTAAATGCTTTTAAAAGAAGTAAGTCTCTCCTCTCCCTCTTCCTCCCCCTATATATGAGGCTGCAGATGTTATGCAGGGCCGGATTTAGGAAAAGGGAGGTAAAGGGGGAACTTGCCCCGGGCGGTAGATTTTAGGAGGCGGCATTTCGAGTGAAATTTTATTGATTTATTTTTATTAATTAATAATAAATAATTAATTTTATTGATACAATTTAAATTAATACAAAATAACAGATCTCAAATTTACGTCTTTGTGTTTGATATCTTGCAATTGTATCCTCTCAATTTTAATAATAATAGTCATAGATTTAAATACACAATGTAAAACAAGTGTAATCAAAAAGTGATAAAATTCAATATTTCCTGCTTGAAATGGAAAACACGATACAATGAGACAATTGTTAGATAGCAGAGGTCTCCTATTTCTCTTTGAGCTTCCTCCGCCCGAATTATTTTTTATTATTATATTATCATTAGGTGATCTACAGAGAAAGTGTCATTATTTATTGGATATTTTCACACGGTACCTTTTTTGTGGGAAGTGACTGAATATATAATCGTATCAAGAAAAAATATTTATCGAAGAGCTGTTCCAAATATATAGTGTTCGTAGTTATAATTTTACTGTAACCGTAACGAATACCATTCAAACATCCACCAGCGCCTCTTTCTCCTCTTTTCAGCCCATAATTAGAATTCAAGGGAGATCAGTTATACGACTTAATTATAATACAAAGAAGTAGAAGACCTTTGAGAAAAATTCGAAACTTCATCCGAAAAATCTACCATGAATAACGTTGAAAAAAGAGTCCATTATAAGGAGAAGTTGGGAACCCAGCAGGTACTATTAATTAAACCCATTAATATCTTGGCAGTAAGTGATAATGAGTTAACAGTATCTGCCCCAATCAGTGGCTAAGGAGAGCTGATGTGCAGGGCAGGTTGTTGGTTCAGTTATCATTGGATGCTCATGCTAAAAAGTTCAATATCTTTTATCGATTCTATAAAATTTTGAAAAGGTAAGTTCAAACTGCTACCAAAAAACTGACAGGTGCCCCACTCTACATCGAATCAAAGGGATGTATAGTAGCGATTTTCATTCCTGAATCATTTCTGGCCTCCCAATTTTTTTTCTGTCCTAATAATGCTCGAATTAACGAAACGTTGGCTGGTTAGTTGTTTAGAGATATTTTACAGATTTTTTGTTTGGAATCTAAAGTAGGCCTTAGAAGGTCAAACATTTTATCAAATGTTTGACCTAAAAATGATTGACCGTCTAAGAACCCGTTTGACGCTTGAGTCAAACATTGCCCGTCTATATATTAATTATATATAGATTCTAATATATTCTTTCTAATTATTCTAGATTCACAATATATATATGTGTGTGTGTGTGTAAAATTATATATTAAATTATTTTATATTAGCAAATCCTCAATATTTCGTTGGGAAAGCTATTTTGAAAATTATGTGTAAGTGGAATATAACAGTGTATAACAAAAACAAATCTCTGTACCTATTAATTTTATGGAGCGGGATTGAGCCAAATCAGGCGCTGCTTCCATAAACTACGATATCATAAACATTTCTGCTATAAAGAAAAAACAGAAAGTGAAATTTTAATGTTATTTGTTTACGTTCATCATTTTAATAATTTATTTGTTTGTTTAAACCTTAATTAAGTCAATAAAATGTGTTAATGTTATGATATGTTATTTATTTCGTAATATATTACCAAAAATACAATTATAAAACAGTTGATTTTTTAATTGAGGAGAGAGTATTAAAGTAGGGGCGGCAAAATTAAGCTTGTCCCTCTTGAAAAAATCCTAGATCCGGTCCTGTTACTAGGAAACCCCATTTTTTTTTGTCAGGTATCTGGTGAGCAATATGTATATGCACTGAGTAGATGAAACAGTGCGTAGCGAGTAAACTCGCCTAATTAAATACATGCTATCTATATTACGAATGTGGACAAATGTATAAATGACTGCGTACTTCCCAAATAATGATTTTAGGCAGATTATATTTTCCTGTGCAAATTACGAGCGTACGAAGAATTGTTTGTGGGGAGGAATGGCGTAACCAGAAAGGGATTCCAGGGGATCCGGATGGATGAATCTCCCAATCCTCTCCCCCTGCATACATCACTGGTAACAACCCACTTACATGCTGGGAAATCATTCTTCTCCCAAATCCAAGCAGTGATCTAACGTCAATGGCCCCTTGGTCTTCCAGTTTTATAAAATAGTAAAAACGTTTTGAAGATATTATCACCTCGAAATTTGGTCGGTTCCGAGGAAACTTGGAGTCAACTTAGTTATTGGCCTCCCTAATGGATCTTTCAGGGATAGATATGTTTGGGATGGCTATATATGGTTAAGGAATTTCAAATGCATTTAGAGAATAGTTAGAATTTTTTTGGAATAGGGATTGGTGTTTCTTATTGACTAGAAACTCTTTGTTGATGAATTGGCACCTCTTTTTGGGAGAGGGGAGGTTATGTCATCAACATTTTTGAAAAACGTGACGATTTTGATGAAATTAGGGATTGATAAAGTATTTGCCACTTCTTTAAATTTGTTTTTATTGAAAACTAGTTCTGAATGTTATACATTCATCTTCAGTTCTAAAAACACACAAAAATTGAAAAAATAAGCAATTCAAAATATAGTTTGGTATTATTATACCTTTTAAATTAGATGTAATATAAATCAGTATTATAAAACAATGGTGAGTACTAACATATATTTGATTTTTTGTCTTAATTAAATTCATAATTGTTTTATAATACTGATTTATATTACATCTAATTTAATATGTATAAAAATACCAAACCATATTTTGAATTGCTTATTTTTTAAATTTTTGTGTGTTTTTAGAATTGAAGATGAATGTATAGCATTCGAAACTAGTTTTAAATAAAACAAATTTATAGAAGTGGCAAATAATTTATCAATTCCTTATTAGATTGATCCTTCTATACCATCATGCGGATGCCAACTGATTTTGATGAAACTATGTTTACATATTCAGCATTATTATCAATTACATTGTAATAAAATACACCATTTAATAAACACAATATATTGAACTTTAATAGTTCACCAATACACATTCAAATAAACAGAAAATAAAGAAAATCAAATGTAATAATAAGGCTTATCTCGGCAGAAATTAATTTCAAGGATGGTAATGAATGTTTTGTGGATCGCGCGTCTCACAAGATTTTTACTGTTTAGTTTAGTTTCATAGATATATAAAAAAAAAAAAAAAATCTCTCAAAAAATATTTTTAATATAAAAGAGTAAAAATTCAAAAGAGGCATAAATTAAGAGGCTAGGATGCGTTAAGTTTAAAAAAGGCTGTACCACTACAGCGCATGAATTGTTTTGGGTTCAATACTAGGTAATTAGGGATTGATCGTTCTATACCATCATGCGGATGTCAACTGAATACTAGGTAAGGTCTGCTTGGATTCAGTGAGAACAAATATTTTGCTAGGATACCATTTTTAAGATTCCAAACAAAAAAGACCCTAGAAGATCAAACATTTTATCAAATAAATATAAAAGGGAAAAAACTCTCAATAAGAGACATAAATGACTTACTATAAACTATTGGAAAATTCCAAAAAACAAAGCCTTAAGTCTCTAAAATACTGGATGTCTTGGAGTGATGTGCTGTCTTTGTTGGATGCATCTTTCTGGACAGTTGATGTGAGATGTGCTGTATTTGATCTTCATAGATGTGATTTTTGGTGTATATCCTGATGCCTGAATTGGCGAAATGTAGACTGGTTAGTTGGTTGCCAGTATTTTAGAGACTTAAGGCTTTGTGTTTTGGAATTTTCCAATAGTTTATAGTATTTTATCAAATGTTGATTGACCGTCTAGGAGCCCTATATATATATACATATGTATATATATATATATATATATATATATATATATATATATATATATATATATATATATATATATAGATATAATAACATTTTTAACTAATGTGCCCTTTCTTGTATGTCGATTCTCTAGCTTCTTTTTATACTGGACACACCGCAAAGTTACCTTATTAGTGAGAGGGATCACTCTTGGTCTTGTCTCAGTTTATCTGCTGCTCTCCTGGGTTAAAAACTTATTGAGAGGGTGAAAAGATAGGATTGTGGTAGGGGGATAGCTTGCCAGTGCGACGCTGCCCTTACCCAATTGGGTGGTTGCCGTGGTTAGTTCCAAAGGCATAAGCATGGACCTCGGCAGCTAAAGGCGCTAACTAAGCAAGTAAAGGAAGGCCGAGAGCCGGGGTATGAGCCCGAACACTCAAGAAGGAAGCAAGCCTGAGGAACGGGGTACGAGCCCGACCACTCAGAAAGGAAGGAAAGCCGAGAACCAGGGTATGAGACCGACTACCTGAGGGAGCTATAGTCTAGGAAGAGGAATTTATCCATTCCTTAATGGTATCGTTTTGTCTGGAAGAAAGTCCTACATACCGAATTTCAGCTCATTCGGCCCAAAGGCGGCCGCTAAAGGAGCTCAAATGTAGCGGGAAAAAATATATATATAATCAGACATCTCCAAAACTTCCATAATCGTGCTCTAGAGATTATGAAACAGATAGAAAATGCAGTCTCGTCTCTCACAGCTGACCTTCGACTCATTGCAATAGTCTATTTTTTCGGGGAAAATACGACTAAAAAAGGAAAGGCCCTTTTTTTTTAAGATCTTACATATTACATTATTACAGAGCGTATTGACAATAGATTGGCGGCTTGTTGGGAGAAGCTTTGCATATATATTACATATTACATATATAGATAGGTAAGGGAAAGTAAAAATAGCCAAACTCAAACAAAAGATTATTTTAATTTAATTTATGATTAGCGAATTCATGCGCTCATTTATTTTTGTGGAATCCATTTGTTTGATTTCCGAATATAGTTTTCCAAGTTTCTGTCAATGCCAATAAATTTAATTGACTGGAAGGCACAATCAATATCAAAATTTGATTTTTTCGGAATTTCACAAGGAACAAATTGGGGGGATGCACTGCAACATCCAGCAGCATGGAATCAAAGAAATTTGTTGACTGTTTTACCTTTACTATTGTCGGGTCCTTCCATGGTTAATTTTCTTGTTTCAGATTACGCTCTAGCGAAATAATTTGTAAATGTAAAAGCGTTTGCATTGTTATTTTTAATTTTTGGCGCCATTTTTATATTGGCTCAATATGGAGTAAATTTAAAATTCAGTTAAAAAAATATGCTTTTAAAAATACCCCTCCAACAAAGCAGTGTTAGGTGGAAGTGGACTAGCTGGAATGACAGTGTTATTTATCCTGTAAGGAGGTAATAATGTCAGTATTAGTTATTATGTGAGGGGAAAATTATTGAAGGCTGTCCTTCATTATTTCCATCAGTAAGGCATATTGTTTAAGCCTTCAAATATAAATAAGCTATTGAATATGGATTGATAAGTGACATCCACCCATAACTAGTCTAGGGTTAATAATATTCTGGAGGAAGGATTCTTAATATACTCTGGAACTAACCATATTCTGAGATCGGCATAGTCTAGAATTAACTCCTGACCCAGAAAACAAGTCCTGTTGTAGAAAAATATCAATTCCTCCATAAGAGAATTTTCGAGTGACTTATTTGTCATTATTACAGCCAATGGTTTAGAATAGGTGTGTTCCAAATTCTACATTAAATATTGAATTCACTTGTTTAGTATTTTATGAGTAATAAATAGAACACTCACTCACTTCTTTTTAATATTCAAATGCTGTATAACTATTTACTTAGACTTTCTAAATTTTAGAAAATAATAGGAAAAGGGGAAAAAAAAAATTATAATTTGAAATAAAAATGAAAACAATAACTGAATCTTTTATTAATAACATCAACAAGAAGATACAATTGTATTAGCTACAACATTATGATTTTGTGGTAAAAGTTTAAAATGAGATGACTTCAACAGTCATTGGGCTTATCATCGAATACAAAACAGCGATAACAATTTTTAACAACAATGGTATCAAATTATATAATCAATACATTTGAACAAATATTTTAATTGGTTGTTCAAAACAAAATAAACAAAAAAATATTAATAAACTTCACATTTTATTAAAAACAAAATAAATAAATAAATACTGTATTTCCATCTTGATAAGCTTACACTATTCGCATAAATGTTTTTATCAAAATAAATAAAAGGGTACTCATAAAAATAGTGGAAGAAAAAGGCCAACTGACAGCACCAAAAGTTTTATAAATATACATATATATATTAACCACTAACTCATCGCATTAGTGTTAATAATACACAGCTCAGAACTGTCATGCACGGTCTCATATCTCTCAATATAAAAAACAAACTATATACCCTCAAACACGAGACTAGACAAAATTAGCTAATTTTGAATATTATACCTCTTTTTAACAACATGCTTCTTAATAAACAGCTATTCAAGCTGTTACTATTTTTTTTTATCACAATTTCCATTTTTTTCAATTCCATAATCAACTAACTTGTCATTATCGTACTATTTTTTATCATAATCGAGAAAAAAAAAAAATGTTATAATGCAAAATTTTTCAGAAATAGTTACTGCTAATAATGATAACTTGCGAATATATACGAATTGCTTATTAGACTTATGGACAATTCGATAATTCAACTTTTATACATTTTGCTATCTTTTACATTTTTAAAATTTGTATCTATATATATATATATATATATAGATACAATATATATATATATATATATATATATATATATATATATATATATATATATGATCTGAAAAAGCTAAAAATGAGTACATATATCAAGTTTATAATTCAATGATTAAAAATGATGCATTTGATAAAGATATGTGCAAACAAAATTTTTTTTTTCCTTTTTCTATTTTTCAACTTTTTTTATTTTTTTAAATTTTATTTAATATCTTTAGAAACAGCAAAGGAATGAATGCAGTTCACCATTAGAAAAAAGTTTTACAGCAATAAAAATAATAATAATAAGTAATAAAAATTGACAGTTAAATTTTTTTTCTCAGTTAATATATTTTTTAGAATGCCATAAAAAAGAAACTGTCAACAATAAAAAATAAAAAAAAAATGTTTAAGCAACAACTGACAACATATTAAAAATGGTAGAAATACTAATAAAGCCTATTTTGAAGGCTGGTACGGAATCAGAATGCTATTCCCTAATAAAAGGGATTATTAGTCATATGCACGAAAATAAAATAAAAATTCGAGTGATGTTGAAGAGATGCAAGTATATAAGTTAAAATTAAAAGAAATAAACAATGAAAAGGAATAAAATGTTTACTGATAAACCTCAGATTTACAATATGGTTTATTATTATTAGTTAAGATAATGCCAAAAGTAGTGAACATGGAAGGAGATACATCAAGCATAACAAAGCACTTCAGTAATTTAAAGTAAACATCAATAAATAAAATGCGATAAGGGCCTCAGGCGAAGGAAGAATGTTACGCGGTCCCGCCGACTCTTTGCCGTGGCTGCTGCCTCTTTTCTTGCAAACCACTTGGTCTATATAATACAATTATACTGTAACGCTTTGCTCCGTTGCCCGCTCTCCGACATTAATATTTCTTTAATCTCACATTAAGTATCTCTTTTTATAAAAGTAAGTTCTAATCCTAATTAGAGCGACAAATAGAGACATTTAAAGCCTCAAGTTCTATATAGATGCGAACAGACGCCCACTACTAAACCTAACGTGTATTCCATACCTCCCGAAACGAACTAAAATAAATAAGTTTTAATACATGACAAAGTACGAAACAGACACGAGACGAAAAACTTAATCAAGACCGAAATTATTTGATTCATACTTCGGTTAAACTAGATTTAAATATTACATATATCTGTTTGATTCAATTATATTATGTTTTAATATATTCATAATTAACATAATGCTAACTTACAAAAATTTTAATTTACATAATAACGAGTTTTTAAATTATTTATATAATTATGTTAAATGCAGTTAATAAAATATATAGACGAGAATGTTAACAATAACAGTGCTGCTTGGAGATATTACAAAAATTGAGATATTAATCCTTCGCAATTGACTAGACTAAACAATTCAAAGCAAAATGAATAAATCCATTATCAGATATATCTTCTTAATGATGAATAATTTTAATTTTTCCTTTACATTCTACATTAAGAAAATTTTGTTTTGGTAAAGGACATCAATAAATAAAATGATCTGATTACGTCAACTGTTAAATAAAATTTTCATTATTAAGAACAACCACACAATTGCTTAGCTAGATCCAAAGAGCACTTAAACCTGCTAGATCCAAACAGCACTTAAACCTAACTGTTATTAGTAAATAAATTAGGATGCCTACTTACATTTACGGCATAGACATTTCTCTTACGGTCATATAAATGCCACAAAACCACGACGTTAAACATCAAAATTACGAATCAATTAAAAAAAAAAAAAAAAATTTCTAGAGAATATATAATAAATGAGAAGAAACGAGGAAGGAGCCACTAGAGCTAGACATATTTACATATATACCTCTCGTTCACACTATATATATAGATATATATAAAAAACCAGATATATCACAGATGTTTGTCGAGGCGGGACCGCTATCATCACAGACAACTCAAGCTTTACATTTTACGATCTGCTATAGCGAGAGAACTGAAGGCACGTTATGTCATGTTTACGCCAAGAGCTTGCCTGCACCGCTCGTAAACAACATAGCTAATGGACACAGCAGGAGCCACCTGTAACATTGAATCATGCATTAATGATTAAGTGGGTATTGATAATAAATGAACAAAATATAAGCTTGATAATGAAAGTGGAAAACAAAACTGACATGATAATATGATAATACCTTCATGAAATTAGGTGTTATTCCTCTATAGAGCCCAGCCCAGCCTTCTTCCCTAATGATGTCTCGCATAAGGGATGTCATGGTATAATGAGTGTGTATCTTTGAACCGACATTAGTAATAACTGCAACAAGAGTTACAATCTAAGATATTTAGTTTAAATTACAATACATAATTTCACATGAATAAAAACTGATATTGAAAAATGTCAATAAAGTGTAATTAAGTGGATTTATTGTACCCACCTTGTGCCTGCAGCTTTGTCCTAACCAGAGCCAAAGGATAGCTACAGACTTGTCCACAGGTTGAAGATGCTGTTCCACAGGCTAGCAACAGCATGGCAGAAGGTGCCTCTCCATCGGAATGCTGCCGGAGATAATTGTTCTTCAAGGTCTATAAAGAAAGAAAATAATATTAAATTAAGTAAACTTAGTAATATATACAGCATTACAAGACTAAAGCAATACTCTAAATAATAACTTTATTTGAAAAAATTTAACACTACTGCTCCATAGATAAGGTGATGTTGATATACCTTACCTCATAAACTGCAAGATCAATGCCAGCATAAGGAATAATGCCTAAGAGATTCGGTATGTAGCCCTTGTAAAATGCCCTCCAGCCTTCTCGCTTATAAATTTTTTTTGCTGCATCCATTATACTACTGAATTCTCCAGTTTTTCTCAGAGCCAGCCTTGTTTTTAGCACCTATCATAAAAATCACAGTCAGTATCAGTGACTTTAACTGCCATAAAACTGCTTTCAATTGCTTATTAATTTAGGTAAATATCATTTGTGATAATGTTTATAAAGATTTTACTTTAAAAAAACAATAGGACACCGTATAATGAAGTTAGATCTTACACTAGTGATAACACTATAAGTAGAACTAAGAGGTGTTAAAATCTAGAGCTAGTTAAGCTATCTCACCTACCTCCAATGGATAGATGATGGTCTGGCTAAACCCACCGGCTAGAGAACCGGCCACAAACCTCTCGTAAATTGTTAAGTCTCTCGCCGTAGACTGCTGACGTATGATCTGTTAAACAATATAATGTCAAAGCCTTCTATTTGTTGTTTATTAAGAAAACATTGGATAAAACAATAGCTAATCTTAATTTCCAAAATAAATACAATTAATTTATTAATTAAAATAAATTCCAGAAACTAATATCATATATAATAAATAATTAATCCTTCAAAAAAAAAAAAAAAAAAAATTATAATTCCATGAAACAATCCATTCATTTAGAGTGCAATAGAGATTGGTTGTGACAGCTACTTTCTGTCTCAGTGACAAGTTATTCCTGCTTCACACCGGCAACTTTATGCCATATTTTGGTGTATCATCTATAGTCACTTATCGGTATCAGTGACTATAAATGAGATTGTTACATTCCATTTCATCTCTAAACAAATGATACCATTAGTGTATCTAAAGCACTAGCCATATTGTGGTACTTGGCAATGCCAGCTGTAGCTTTTACTTTCAAGATTAACATTATAAAATATTATGTTAATACATCGAATCTACTCAAAGCGAGAGTATTCAGAAGAGCAAATATGGATTCTGACCATTATTTAAGCATTACCCATGTCCGAGCACAAATAACGCTGATGAAAACAAGCGTACCAGCACAAAAGCCTAAGTGATACAACCTTAATAAGTTTAAGGGTCCACCAATAGTTAAGGTAGCTGGATAGCAGGCAGCAAAGGATCGTAACAATTGGTGGAGGCTGGTGCAGAAGGCCAAGACTCAACATAGAGTTGTAGCACTGATTGATTGAATGTTAATATTAAGATAATTATAATAAATGTTTTAAATATTATCCAGTAATGATAAGAACAATAAAAAAAAAATCAGAGAATACAAGAGATTCTTTTTACATTTAAAAACATATCACTACCAAAATGCTAATAACAAGAAACATACCCTTTTAGCCTGCTCGTAAGCCATAAACTTGAGCGCAGATTCAGGAGCAATCTTCAAAACATTGATTCCGTTCCCCCTCCAAAGTGACAACCAACCTCCCTCCACCAACATGTGCTTTAGACATTTTTGGATACCAGTAGACTTATTACCATGGACCTGTTATAAAAATATTTTATCTTAGATTATTTAAAAGAAATAATGAACTTAATAATAGTAATTATTTAGAAAAGTTTCCAATTTTTATTACAAACTATGATAGTTTTCATTAAACAAATTATGCCAAATTTTACAAAATTGCATATTCAGTTTGCACTTTTTAGGGTTGGGAGATGATGCAGAAAAAAATAAAACAAGTTTTGTTAAATTACAAAACTTTTTAATGACAAGGTTAAACATCATTTAACTGAGTATCGAAATGTTTCAATATAATTTTATTACAGAACTTTTTCAAAATAATGATTAAATGCAAATTTACTTTTTCTTAAAACGTTTATATATTTGACAGTTTTTATGTAACTACTAGTACTGATACTGTATATTTTATAATTAATAATTTTTATTCAATTAACGAACTCAAATTGGACAAACAGACAAAAGTTCCAATCTGCCTTAATATTTTATTAGAAGTCTTGAGTTACTAAAATAAAAAAAAAAAATAGATTTTAAATCAGGGTCGGCTAAGTTAAGAAGATACCTTCTAACAGAATATTTTTTATTGTTTGTTTTTTTGGTACTCATTTGGGATATTATGATTGGCTTAAAAAACGATAAAATATTTTTTGTTTCACGCATTATATTTTGTGGTAAATCTATTATTGATTAAAAGGAAAAATTGGACCAAGAAAAAAATAAAAAAAATAATAAGGTCGACAATTTTTTCTTTAAAAATAAAAAGTTATTCCATGAATGGATTTGAAAAGATCGTTACAAGTATAAAAATTATAATATTTTCGATTAAATTGGTAAAATATTTTGAGGAACAAATATATTTATCAATAGTAAAAATAGAATAATTTTTCCAATACCTTAAAAATAGTTTTTTTTTTAATTTATAAAATTTAAAATTTCTTCACAAGACAAGGACATTCTGACTTCTAGAATAGTTAAATCACACGGCATATCGAAAGAAAATCCAAGGAAATTAGATACGCTAGCGATAAGATTAGAAGGCATGCAATTAGAATTCTGAAAATTTCACAGAGGAAAAACTTTGCATGCTTTTGTTTTTTAAATAGTTAAATTATTATTTTCTATTCGAATATTTTTTTTATTATTCAAATACACTTTTTTAATTGAAATAAATGTTTTAATTCCAATGATTATTTGTATTTGATTATTGATTGAAAAAATGATTAATAAATTTATTCACTGAATAATAGAATAACGAATAAATGGGTAATTCATGAATAAAATAGAAGTTTTATTCGTTATTGATTTATTGTTTTCTCAATAAAATATTTTCAACACAGGTTACGGCCAATGTCATTCTGTAATTTATAAAATTTAAATTTTTTTGACAAGACTTGTAGAATAGAAAAGTTATAGGTTTTGTCTCTTTTTTTATCTCAGTAATAAATAAATTTGATTAATTAAAATGAGAAAGTAATGCTAAATAAATTAATTTTCTAATGAAAATAACACTATGATCAAACCTTTATTTTATATCATCACAAGTAAAATAGCAAACAATATATTGCTTTTGGATAGTTTTGGAATATAAATGAATTATCTATTTTAAACAAATGTTTCAGGGATGAAATAGGTAGCGATAATAATGAAATGAAGAAATAATTTATAAAAGGAACTCACTCAAATAGTCATGATATAAGAGCATTAGGTAGCAGAGTTGATATTTGCGGAAAATCGCACAGTGTGGACATACAGCTTTATTATGGTGCAATTGGAACTTAATTATCTTGAATAGTTTTTGAGTGATTGATTCCTGTTTAACAAAAATGCGACATACAAAAACACAAAACTTAACTTTTCTGTGGGGAATCGGGCCATGGTTCATATGAAATTCTTTGTTGGTATTGAGGTCTATTATCACCTCCGTAAATATTTCCCATGACTTACGGGACACCCTGTATATTATAAAATTATAAATATAATCATTATTTAATTATCTAGTTTATTTCTGATGTTAGGATTGTTCATTGCATATTTTCAATTTTTAAACATTAATTTTAAGAGCTCCTTTACTGCATACAAATCTGGCATCTTAATGTGACATTGTGGAAATAAAATGATAATAGTGCTTTATTATACCTGTAAATAAACCTTGAGCCTGTCGAGCGGGGCAGTACATGTTCTAGAGACAGCGCCCGCAACTCCTCCTGCCACCAGATGCCTCCACCACATTCCCGATTGCATTTCACTTTGGGTGAAGTCATCGGGTACATTCATATCCTCACCAATGTCCAAGTACTGTGGGCAAAAAACAGATTTGTCAATTAATAATTAATAATACAAATATAAAATTGTTCCCCTCAATTATATAATTTAAAAAATTTATTTTGAAATAATATAAAATAAGAGTCGTGATGGCTAAGCACATTGGGAAAGGGTTCCTATAGTGCCTAGTTCAGAACAATGTGTATTTGATTCCCACCTGGGAGAGTTATTATTTACTTCACGGTGGTCTGAGAAATGAATTTTGACACTTCCACTTCAGTTAGAATGTGAGGGCAACCTCTAGGTAGCCATCAGGAGTTGGCAAATAGGACCAAAAGGCCCACCAATACTAGTAATATGAAATAACTGAAATGAAAAATTATAATTAAAATAACCATTATTAGGTTTTACTAAAATTTCATTGATCAAGGGTGCAATGGATGTGAAACATAACTTTATAACAGAGGCCACACCAAAGTGGTCAATTTAACATTAATGGGTATTAGGGAGTGATGGAAAAATGTATTAAAGAACTCAAACATACATGTGTTTTTGATTGTTACTATAACTAATTTATAGTTATAACATTTATCTCATCTTTAGTATGACTTGGGACTTCCGACATCTCATCGCTGATAGAATAATTTTTAAAATGCATATTTATTATGAAATGTACAGAATCAGTTCATTTTATGTTCCTTATGGTTTTACCAAAATAAGAAAAGTTATTATTTTCTTAAGATAAAAATGTTTTTTTTTTCCAAAAAAGTAAAAAAAAAAACTTATTTCTATTTCATAAAAAATAATCATAATGGTTTATGAAAAAAAAAAAAAAGAAACCAAACAAATTTTACTTTTAATTCATTAATTGCTATATTATTATTTCCGAAAATAATCATTTTTTACTTCTCTTAGTTTAACATCCTTATGTACTCCAACTAAACAGGAAGTTTTTTTATTATATGCTTTTAGAGATATATCCTACAACAAATTAACATTATATATAAAATAATCATATATTTCAGTTCTATCATTTCATATTTTAAAGGTTATTTACAGCATGAAAATACAGTTTCTACACATAAATAAATCACTAAAAATAATATTTTTGGTTGTCATAAATTTGAGGCCTCAAAGATTTTCAAGGTATTAATAATCAAAAGACCGATTATGGATTGATAAATTATTTGTCACTTCTATAATTTTGTTTTTATTGAAAACTAGTTACGTATGTTATACATTCATCTTCAGTTCTAAAAACACAGAAAAATTCAAAAATAAGCAATTCAAAATACAGTTTGGTGGTATTATTATACATATTAAATGTAATATAAATTAGTTTTATAAAACATTTATGAATTATGAATTTAATTAAGACAAGAAATCAAATACATGTTGGTACTCACAAAGGTTTAAGCATATTATATCAGACAGAAAAGTTTGTATTGGTTTGTTCTCGCACTGAACTAGCAATGGAAGAAAGGTGGGGTGTTTATAGGTAAACAGTTTAGGGTTCGGGATTTTTCCAGTAATTCCGATGAGTAATTGTTTTTTCTGTTATAGATGGGAATAAATTTAAGATTTGACTATTGGAGATATTTATTTGGTCATTTAAGCAAAAATATGGATTAGATTTGAAGGATTTTATTATTAAGTGCTTCATATATATTTAATTTGAGACTGTTTTCAACATGATGCATTAATTTAACTCCTGAGTCTTTGATGAATTTATGTTTTGTTTTTTCATTTAAATGAATTGCAAAGTTGGAATTCTCTGTCTAAATATTATATGCACATATATGTGTTCCTTTGATCTCTGATTTAGTGATCTTCCAGTTTTTCTCATGTATTTGGCTGCATAATCATAACAGTTTAGTTCGTATACTCCGCTTTTTTGTAAAGGGTCTATTTTGTCTTTAGAAGAAAGGAAATATAAGGGTAGAGTTTTTCTATTTTAACCTATTCGATTTTAATCCTAGTTTTTCAATTCATTTCGTGGATATAGGGTGTATGATGGTATCAAGATATAATGTTTCGAGATATACCTGTCTTTGGGGGTTGTTAAATAGAATCATTAATTGTCTTTTTTTATATATATTTTTTTTTTTTTTAATGTGATTGATAGTGGCTTTATTAACCCGTTATTTTTTGTTATGAAATATATTATTTCAATTTCTTTATTATAATTCTTTTCATTTAATGGTAAGTTCAAAAGACGGTAAATCATGCTATTCAAGGCTGTGAGTTCAGAGATTGGTCTCCTAGTTTCATTATTCATAACGACATCCGTGTGGGTGGGTTTCCGGTAAATTCCAAATTCATGATGTTTGTTTTTTACTGAGATTTCTAAATCTAAAAAGTTTATGGTTTTGTTTTTTTCCAGTTCTACTGTGAATTTAATTGAGGGGTAAATTTTGTTTATTTCCTTTAAGAAATTATTTATTTGTCTTGTCATACCAGACCATAGGCATATAATGTCATCTACCTATTTAGAAATCTCAGTAAAAAACAAACATCGTGATTTATTTTTAAGAAATAATAAAATCCTTCAAATCCAATCCAGATTTTTGCTTGAAGAACCAAATAAATATCTTCAATAGTCCAATCTTAAATTCATTCCCATCTATATGGGAAACACCCCGATCCCTAGACCGTTTACCTATAAACACCCCACCTTTCGTTCATTGTTAGTTCAATGCGAGAAGAAACCAGTACAAACTTTTCTGTTTGATATAATCCATTTAAACCTTGGTGAGTACCAACATGTATTTGATTTCTTAATCAAATTGTCTTAATGAAATTCATAATTTATAAATACTTTATAAAACTAATTTATATTACATTTAATTTAATATGTATAATAATACCAAATTGTAATTTGAAATGCTTATTTTTGAATTTTTGCGTGTTTTGGAACTGAAAATGAATGTATAACATACAAAGCTAGTTTTCAATAAAAACAAAATTATAGAAGCGGCAAATAATTTATCAATCCCTAATTAGATTGATCCTTCTATACCATCATGCGGATGTCAACTGGTTTTCTTTTGTATGATATAATTTGAATTATTACATTTTCTCATCAAATCAATCGTTGCATTACTTTTATCAATTTTTAGTATTTTTTTTTCAATCTTTATACATTTTTCAAATTTATTATTCTCTT
Source organism: Rhaphigaster nebulosa (assembly GCA_948150685.1). Lineage (NCBI taxonomy): Eukaryota > Metazoa > Arthropoda > Insecta > Hemiptera > Pentatomidae > Rhaphigaster > Rhaphigaster nebulosa. Next base: position 210,792,611 of record OX411306.1, on the reverse strand, counting down.
GATTCACTGGCAAATAAAATATAAATTTTCATTCTTCCTTTTGAACCAAGTTTCAGAGTGATAGATATAAAAATTTAAATTATAAAAAAACAAAACATGAAATAAAATAAATGCTGAAATTTTCGGTTCTTCCAAGGATGTATAAATATATCACATCTCTGAATAGTAGGTAATGTAAGTAGTTATTAAAGTTACTATTTTTTCAATCTTTGAATATTTTTCAAATTTATGATCTGTCTGGTTCACAGGTAAATAACATATAAATTAATAAAAAACAGCAAAAATATACATCAATTGATTGCTAAAATTTAATTGGTAGATCCAAACGCAAATCCTTGAGTTTAAAAAATACTGATAAATAATCAGCAACGTTTCACCAATTTAGGTATCATCAGGACAGTAAAAACAATATCACATACATGCAGACAAAATACAGCACATCTCATATTAATGGCCTAAAAAAGACACATCAACTAGGGACAGTAAATTGCTCCAAGACATCTACTCATGACACATACTCAAGTACTGTGTCTCAAGTTAAAGCACCTTTTATTTGGCTGTTGATGTGAGATGTGCTGTATTTATTCTGCATATATATGCGATCTTCTTTTATTCTGTCTTGATGATACCTGAATTGGCAAAATGTTGTTGACTGATTAATAATTTAATGGTATTTTAGAGTGTTAAGGCTTCATGTTTGGAATGTTCTCATTATATTCCAATAAATCATACATTTTTTTTAGCTTCTTTTAAACTAAGTTCAGAATGATATAAAAATTATAACAAAAAACATGAAATAAAATAATTGCATTTAAGGAATAAATTTTGAAATTTTGGTTCTCCCATGGATGCATAAATATTTTGAGACTTCAAGCACACTGAACAGTTAAAATTCAGTTCAGTTCACACTGAAATTAAATAAAACTAGTCAAGCGATGAAATCTATAACAGCTTTAATTTTTTTTTCTATGCTGTGTAAAATATTATTTAGCATAATTTATGATGCTTTATTTAGAAATTTATATAATGTTTTATGGATCAACATTGGAGAAAGATACAAATCGATTAATAATGTATTTGGAGGTTGGGCATAGGGCATGCTAGAGGTCAACAACTATCAATACTATATCATATTTATATTATCAATAGTTTGGTTCATAATTTGCTGATGTTAAATATATAAATAAATTAAAATTTAATATTGTTGTCCATTTTCTTGTGTTATTTATTACTCTATTATTATAAATATCACTGAATGTTCTAAGGCGCTATTGCAAGGGCTGGATTTAAAGTTTAGATGCTCCTAGGCCCAAAAGTTTGTGTCACCTCCTGTTCATGGAATGGTCGGTCTGGCAATTCTCTCAATACAATAATTTTTATGATGGAAATTTTAATTTTATCGCATAATAACATCACTTATGAAAATGAAGACTTCACTTAACTCATTATGAGCATTTCCTTTGTTATTTTACCAAATATTTTTTTTAGTGTGGTGTGCAATCAGACACTGACTACTGTACCTCCAAAGTTTAGTCGTGTCCAAAAAAATATTCAGAAAAGCAGACAAGATAGGGATCAAGGCATATGTTGGCACGTTTATTTTTATTATTGAAAGCAAATCTTTGTTGAACATTACTAAAGTATATGTGATTAAAAAAGAAAATCATGATAATCATATCGCGGTACGTAGTCTCTAATTAATACCAACTATTAGAATTCACAAATAGTACGGAGTAATTTTCATTAGTTAATCTATTTTTAATAACTTATTACTTTTCTGCTACCTTTGAAAGTTCATACCGGTCGCGTCTGCTTTAGGCATTAAAGGGAACCTGAAATTATTTGTTCGAAGAGAACAAGAATTAATATTAAATAAAAAAATTAAATTAATACAAAATAGACGATTATCGATAGTGCACTACTACTATGAAATGTTTTTTATATCAGCGCTGTACGCCTAAATCTCGATATTTCAATATCGAAAGACGATTCGACTCGACATAGACCAACGCTATTCGATACCAGTTCGATCTAATATCGATTTTCTTATTCCGATATCTCTACTAGACACACCTACCTCGACATCCTGCTGGCTCAGATCGTTGAGGCAGTAGTAGTAAGGGAACGCCATTCCTCACGGGCACCTACTGAGCCTTATCACCCGTCTCTCGCTGATAGCAAAACTGACGTCACTAGCCCCGCAGTCAATGGGCAGTCTTTGAGTACATGTCGTTAACTATTTCATGCCGCGACAAACTACGACAACCATGCCTATAGGACAAACACTTTGGGCGATAACCCTTTGTCCACACATTTTTTGTATTGCTTTATTTACAAAAACAATAATCTACGAATGGGATAAAGCCCAATGTTATTTATTGAAATTGAAATCTCTTTGGAAAAAAAAAATCGATAAAATAAAATTGCTGTACTAAGAAAAACTGCATTTTTTCACCATTAGCATACATCAGCGTACGAAGGAAAGGAGGGATTTTCTCAATAATTTTTTTTCCAAATAAGTGAACTAATAACTAATAAAAAATTTGTATTCAAATAATTTTTTTTTTTAAACCCCACTTTATAAAAAATCCTCACATATGGCGTGCAAAGCTTTTATAGGCCTTCAAAATTGCGATAGTGGTGAACTTTAAAACTTCGAGGCGCGAGAACTTTTTTGTTAAATTTTATAAATTTATTTGTATACCACTAGTTATTACATTTAATGTAATTTATTAAAGTATTTATAATTTATTTTATGTATTCATTTATCTATATATCTATTTATATAATAATTTATTAAAGTTTACCATAACCTATTACAAATAATGTAATACATCCATAACACTTAAATTTTTAGATCTAAGGGAATTTTCGAACGAATTGTTAATATAAAACAGAAAAAAATATTACAAAAAGAGAAGAAAAAAATTTGAAATACCAGTAACCAACTAACCATTCAAAGTTTTAGCAAATCAGGTCATAATATCGACTATGGACTTCGTTTTTTGAAAAAGGCGTAAGCGCCATTTGGCAAACTTCAGGAAACATGATTTTTTTTTTCACAAATTACAATATATATATATATTTAATTTTATTCTTAATTATATATATTAGGAGTTTATTCAAGTGGCAAAATGTTTATAATTAGAATATATTTTTAAGGTCTCTAGCACTGGTCATCTTGTAGTGAGAGTATTTGGTAATTACGTTATCAATTGCCGATCTTTAGACAATTAACTATTTTTTTTTTCGATATATCGTGAGTGGGAATCAATAGAAGTAGTGTTCACTTTCCATAATAAATCGAAATTTAAATTTCGAATTTTTGGTGCTTAAGCCTTTTTCAAAAAATGATGTCGATACTTGTTGAGATGTCTTGCAGCGATGTCCCGTCTCTAGTTGATAAGTCTTTTAAAGAGTGTTGATGTATGATGTGCTTGTTGTTTTCATATATATATATATATATATATATATATATATATATATATATATATATATATATATATATATACACACACACACATATACACAAAAGATACTCCGAATAATATTAGGATAACCAGTGGCGGATTTACGCACAGGTAGGCCAAGCATTTGCCTGGGATGGCAAAATTTGAGTAAAATTGAGGAGTTTTCTAACAAAAGTTAATATATCCACTTTAGGAAAATTATTAGGAGGGCATCTCATGGAAATAAAGCAAATTTTGAAAATGCAAAACTGAAAATTCTCTAAAAGATTTTTTTTAAGTTTTCAAAAACTCAAGAGATAATGAGTTTAAAACACGACTATGAAGGAAAAAGTACATTTTTCACAGCGATCACCTTCGGCAGTGTTGGTTAGGTAATTAGTCTCAAGGTGAAAGCTACAATTGTTTTTCATATTTTAAACTTATTACCACCATTATTAACTTACTTCTATAATTTCCACCACATAATTTATCACTCGAATTGAGTAAACGACACGTGACCATTGCAATAAGAACTCTTATAAAATCGAAAATTATTCAAGTAAAAGTGTTGTTGTTAGTAGGTGCAATTAACTTGATGACAAATATCCATGATACAGGGAGGTTGTGAAGGGGGTCACAACCCAAAATCGCCTACGTTGGTAGTATTCCAATTTTTTCTTTTACCAAGAATCCGTCTAAAATGACCTTAAGACAATTTTTTATTATAAAATTTCGTGAAAGGTTTTACAGAATGAATTGAATAAAAATCAAATCAAAATATTATTGGAAGATTCCAAAACAAAGCCTGGAGTCTCTCAAATAACTAACTTGCCAATAAACGTTTCGTCAATTCAGGCATGAGTGTATAACAACGAAAATTACGATTTGTTTGAAATACACTGCCAATAATGTGTCTAAAAAGTATTCCATACTATAACTTCCGTTAGTCCTTTTTTGTAGTTACAATCCTATTGAACAATTAAACATAGTCAAATTTTCAGTTTTTTAATATTTTTCATATTTACAAAAATATTTAGTCTATATTTATTGTAACAAGGGTTACCATAAATAAAAAAAAAAAAAAAAAAAGGTTTAGCGCTCAAAAACTGAACTCTTTTTAGTGCAGTGGGTCATATTCGGCACACATGAGAAGTGGTATTAAAAAAAACCGCGGATAGTCTTGGTTCGCTTTTATAGACTGTCAGATATAAGGAAAAATAAAAAGTTGTTACCTGGACTTACATATTAAGTGCGCTTGCTAATCTTACAAGCATTTGTATAATTTTTCGTTTTCTGTTCACGAAATTACCCGTAACAATATTAATAAGTCTATGGCTTGAGTGCAAATGGCTGTCATTCAGCGAACAGTGGGACAAATAGGTCACAACTTTTTTTTTTTTAATTTGAACATGAGTAGTTCTGTCTTATAAAGGGCTAATCAAGACAAAATCAGATTTTTTTTTTTTAAGGAATGGTACTTTTATTTAATTATTCATTTCTAGCTATTAATCCAGCCGTTTTGAAAGTATTCAGCAATATAAGGAGACGTAACACTTTAATATTATAATTATATTAATATTAAAATTTAATATTTTTGAGAAGAAGTTGGTCGGAGGGTGCGATCAATGAAGAACACATTAAAAAGTTGAACTTATTTTTATTATGTACCGGCATTTCGGCCCAAGTTTCACGTCATCAACAGGACAGAGAGGCGTCGAGCCAAGCGCTATCAGGGAGAGGGGGAGGAATCAGTCACTGAAGAACACAGTAATAAGTTGAACTAAATTTTAATGTCTGCCGGCGTTTCGGCCCAAGTTTTAGGGCATCGTCAGGGTAGAGAGGCCAAGCTCCAACAAATATTTTTAAATTTACATTCTACAAAGGTCAGAATCAGTAGCCACGGTTTAAAATGTTCCTCTACGGTTGAAACTAAAAAAAAATATTCCCATGGCATTTTTATTCATTTCCTTAAAATCAAAACAACTCAGTAAACGAATTAGTTTTAACTCTGAGGTATGCAAAATATCATTATTGATGAAATCCACCCCCATAATTAGCAAAGAAAAAGTAAATGCTGCCAAATACAGACCACATTTCACATTAACCGCTTATAAAACAAACCAAACATATCAGCATTCAAAATGTTTAATATATGCTCAACTGTCTGTCTGAGAGTGGTTACTATATCTATTTGGTTGATCTTTTCTAGAATGATGATGTGTGATGTACTGTCTGAGGTTTGCATTTACATTATCATAATTGAAGAGTTTACTACCAATAGAGCATATCTATTAAAAAAAGGAAAAAAAAAAGCAAGTATTTTTCACTTATTTAATTTCATTTGCATTAATAAAATTGAACCCTCCCATCAATTCTATCAGCACTAAACCAACCCCTTTCTCCAGCAAGGCTCAAGCTAGGTGCTTGTACCAAAAGGGAACAAATACAATACCAACAATATGGTTAAGTTAAATTTTCCAAATTGGATATGTGCTCTTTTAAAAGTAAGCTCCTCAATTGTTCTGCCCTGATGATACCTGAATTTGGAAAAATTTGACTGGTTAGTTATTTACTGATATTTGAGAGACTTAGGAATGCTTTATTTAAACCCAGACTCAGATCTTCACCTTGAGAAATGCAATATCTATCTGCCATTTTTGGGCTTGAAGGCAGCGTTCGATTTGGTTCTCCGGAAAGAAACTTGGGAGTCCTTGAAGGCAAAGAACATTTCTATAAAGCTCCTAAAGACTATAAAATCAACTTACTGGCAACCGAAGGGTGACGTGCACCAAGAAATGGCTGAATGAAATGGCCAGGAATCAAGTGTTTGAATTGGAGAAGGAAATAAAACAAGGCGAATCTGTGAATTCCCTTATCTTTGTTGTATAAATATGGATGAAATTACCTCCATTTCCAAAACACGCACATCCCGAATACACATGGGCCAATGAAACTTGCAATCTGTCGTTATACAGTTTCTCCTGCTTGCAGACGACATCATGCTTGCTGCCGAGTCGCCCGAGCGACTTCAACGGGTAGTAACAGAGTGGAATGAGAAATTGAAGAGAAAGGGAATGCCTATTAATACTCAAAGCAAAGTCCTCTCAGTCGGTAGAACTCAAGAAGATGTCCAAATTGTCTGTAGTGAAAAGGTAATGGAGGTGGTGACAGAATTCACGTACCTTGGTATGGTAATCAATAGATATGGTAAAGTGGATTCAGAAATCTCGAGCAGAATCTATAAGGCAAATTCCATATGCTACCAGGTCTGAAATTCTGTTATCGGAAAAAGAGAGGTGGGACAAGATGTAAAGCTCCACTTATTCAAGTCTTTTTTCTTAACGGTACTTCTCTATGAAGCGGAGAGCTGGATTCTGAATGAGAGGCTGCAATGCCGTGTTACAGCAGTTGAAATGAAGTGTCTTAGGAAAATTTCGGGGAAAACAAGGAGAGACTGTGTTCGGAAGAATAGAATTAGGAAAGAGCTGAATGTACGCCCGGTGACGGAAACTGTGGAGAAGAGGCAACTGAGGTGGTATGGTCCACAACAGAGACCCAATAAAAACCATGGAGGCGTGAAGAAGACTAAGAGGGTGGCCAAGAACCTCCTACATCAGCCATATGGAACGAATAGGAAAACGCACAGGAAAGACCATAGGAGAAATGAGGAATCTAGCCAAGGACAGAGATGCATGGCAGAAATGGCTAGAAGTATTCCCAAGCTGAAAGACAAAATGGTGGAAAAAAAAGAGGAGGCTTTGTTTTGTTTAATTAAAATGATAATATGTAATAAAAAATATACATACAACTGTAATAAAACAATTTTAAAGTTTAATTTTATTATATATATATATATATATATATATATATATATATATATATATATATATATATATAATTTATGACGATAGCACGCCAGATCACTGCTTTAAACGAATTGACAGTATATAATATAGCAGCGATAAAACGGCTGAGAACGCGCAAAATTAAATGACTTCGTCAGCTAATAATAATCAACCTAGGACCATAAAAAATCAACCCTTCAAACATGATTGCCACTTCCTCTCTCCCTCCAGAAACAATGTCTAATATTGACTTATCTGGGCATGCAGATTGCAATTTTACATTCTTTCGTGATGACATTTCATGACAATTGTTTTTAATTTCCTTCTATTGAATATATTTATTATAAGTTGAAATGTTACCAAAAATAAAGACACCAGTTTATCTACATCTCTAGGATCCGTGGATTCTATTTCTCCATATTGAATTTACTTAGGATCTACATTAAACATTAAAATTCTTAATCCTTCATTACCTGGCTGAACTGCGCCAGGGTCCAGCCGTCTACGGACCCGGAACGGAAGTCCATAGCCAACAGACCTCGCAACTTCATTTCGTTTGTGCGATTTATCTAACACCCTTCGTCATCTCCTTCCCTTCACATATCGAAACTATTGGCATCTAATTTTTGGAATGGAGCTTTTTTTTTTTTTGGTGGTTTTAAAATTTACTAAACTATTTTTCGTAAGGCCATTTATGGGATAACCTATTGATGGAACAACTGTTAATAACAAATGTTTTTTTTTTTTTTTAATTGGTACATTATGCCATCGATTGTAGAAAGAAGGTTGGGGATCGATTTGAATGACTAAGGTTATCCCAACACCTGGCAGATGAAATGATTCAGTTAATCTATTTAATATGTTTATAAAGATGTTATCCACCAAAATAGTTTAAATCTAAGATAAAATAAAATCGAAGAATTTACAAGTTAAAGAAAGTAAAGTATAACATGAATGTAATACATACAACATCATCACGACAGAACATTCTGTAATAAAAATGATATTTGCTTGTCCGAAAATTCATTGAGTTATCGGGTCATTGCTGAGTCATTATTATTATTAGGATTGCCCGGTGGTCGAAATTCGTCCAAAAAAGCAATATTAATGCAGTTTTGTGAGTTATTTATACAATTAAAAACATTTATTTAAAAAAAAAATTGAAATAAAAAATAGTGGGATGAACATTATTTAAATACAATGTAATTAGCCAGAACTGCCAACTAATCAGCTGAAAAGTTATAAAAACGCTCATCGGGATTTATTTTTGATAAATACTCTATCGTGATTAGCTAAATACCCTTTTTTCCTGCCTTTTCTAGGGGTGATACTATCTGAATGGTTAGTGAAAAGATTTTACAACAATAGCGACTCCCGCAAGAACCGGATCGGACTCAAACACAGGGAAGCCAATCCAAGGCAAACAAAACTATCCCCTTTACACATTTGATTTGTATAAGTTTGGAAAATGAGTAAGGGCACCTTTGAATTCACTAAAAAAACAACACAATTTTATTAGCCTGATAAGAGATTACTTACAATGTAGTGTTATGTTCTGTTAAGCCGATTTATTATGGCCTCAGCATATTTATCTTAAAACGATTTAATATATTTTTACTCCATTGTACGCAGTAAAGGAAGTATTGTAATCGCGAAAATTTTCATTGTATTGTAATCTGAAAAGTTTTCAGATTTCATAATATTGAAATCTGAATCCATTTTGCATTTTGATTAGTTTCGTCATGATGTCATTAAGTACGTTCGTACCTCGCATAATTCAAAAACGGTTAGGCGTAGAAAGTTGAAATTGTAATGGAGATCGTTGTAGCATCTAGCACTGCATGATCACCAGAAGTGGTACTTTACTTGAAGGTCATACCAGATTTTCATAAAAAAAAATATTATAAAATATAATGCATATAATATTAACTTTGAAATTAATTACACATTAATATAAATAACCTACTAGATTTAAGTTAAAATTGACGAAGTGGAAGCGGTACTTTACTTGAAGTTAACCAAATTAACTTTCAAAAGTTACATTAAACGAAAAAATTCTCAAATTTGATACATAAGACTTTTATCTTTATTTTTTTTTTTTTAACTGCATAACCGGAAGTGGTACTTAACTTGAAATTCAAAATAGACTTAAACTTCTCAAATTTGTTAAATAAGACTTTTATGTCAATACAAATAACATACTAGATTTTGGTTAAAATTGGACAAAGGGAAGTGGTATTTTTTTGAAAAAGTGTCTTTTTACTTCCTCGTACGCGGCTACTTCACAAGTAGCCGATGCCAATAAACGTCGCGATGCGAAGTGTCGTTTTCTTACATACTGTTGTCTTCAGAATCTAGTAACCAAATAATGATTCACAGGATCACTTTTTGAGCTACCGATTTATAGTTTAAAAGGCGTACAAGGAAGTCATGGGGTGTCAACATCAGATATTACTAATTTTTAAATACATTTATTTTTATTTTTTGTAATATATTATTTTAGTTACTTGTGTATATTTTAGATTCCAGATTAGATATAGAGACAGTGGGCAAACAACTATTTGGAGAAAGCAGCAATGAGACGGGCTGGACTAAGGCAGGTAACCAAGGGGTGGGGGAGTAGGCATACCTTTTGCCTCCCTAAAGCATCTATACTACGATAGTATAGATCCCTTTTCCGGCTCTCAGGAGCGATGGATTTTGACGAGTGAGGTATCAAAAGAAATGGAATTTCACGGAGATGTGACGAATTCCAATTTTGTTTCTTAAAATCTTACAAGGGCTTAAATAAAAGTGATGAAAAAACTGGAAGGTTTCAAAACTTTGACGACTGAGAGTCAGCGGATCGAGACGGGATAAGTTGGATTTTAAAGATTTTGGCGCGGGCATCAAGATCATCTACGCTTCTATGGAGCGTGTTGGTCCAGCGTTTTAAAGCTTAAAAATCTACCGTTTTCGAGTTAATGCACGATATAGGTCTGCACGGGCCCTATGCCATCTTGCGTACGTGTCGTTGTCATGACAACTTTATAACAATTTGAGTCTGTTTACTAAAACTTTTAATGAGTGGGAAATTATATATTGTTTCCCATGTCCAACCCTAAAGAGCACTGTTAAATATTAATACTACACATAGAAAATGGTATAGTTGAATCTAATTGCCTAATGGATTTTCCAGTGGGGTAAGCTAATTACTTATTAAATATGAACTGTAACTTCAACATAGTCATTACAAACCATGTAGCTTCACCAAATGTGTGTGTTAAATATTATATTGTTGTTGGTAATATTATATTGTTTCCCTAATATCACTTACACCTGGAATGTATTAGGGATTAGAATAAGCATTGATATCTAATGCGAGAGTTCTCGCTCGGGTATACTAGTCTCTACTTATTTCTATACTCAGTGATCTGTACCAGTCCATGAGTCCAATCATAGACACCTAGTGGCACAGAAACTACTTGCGAAAACCACCATCCAAGTGGGCGCCCTTCCATTAACTTCTTCATGTTTGAATAGTTCGCAACTTTTGGATGTTCAGATGTCGTGCACTTAAAGGATTGCATTTAGGATTTATACATAATATTATTAGATAATACGTATGTATTTATGAGTAAAATATGTGGTTATGAAACATACTGGTAGGTCCTACAGCCCTATTTAATTAGCTACTAAATACCGCGTAAAGTTCTAGGATTTTAAATATATTATTTTTGCAGTGACATATTAAAATTTTAGTCAACAGCTGTTTGCATGGTTATCAAATTACTCAATAGTAATCAAATCAAATTACTCAATATTAAAAAAAAATCAAAATCGTTTTGGATAAGATAATCGGGATCTTTGAAACGTAAACAATGGTAACAGCGCCATTTTTTAACAGTTAATTTTTTTTTTAAATAATATTTTTCAGGATTGTATTTTGTGATGCAATGTAGTGTTCGTTCACTGAAAGATAAAATTTGAGTAATTCCTACGACTATTACGTAAATGCAGGCAGGCCTGCCGATAAGAATGTCCTATTCTAAATTATAGGTTTGTCCTTCTATTCTGAAGGAAGCTTTTCAACTATTATGTCAATGACTGTCGACAGTTGAAAGGTGTAAATTGAATCGAGGGGGTATCAACTAAATATCAAGGAAAATAATTGGAATGATTTGTGGCATTCAATTGGCGTTCCCCATCATTCCGAATGTCTATAGTATGTTGGAAGGAACTCTATTCGTATTACTATAATTTGGATAAATCAGTAATCGGATTATATGCCGCTAGATAATATTATAGTTAATGTTTAAAATGCTCACTGCTATCCCGTAATACATCAAAACCATTAATCAATACGTGTTCAAGAATGCTTTTTGACGTATACATATACAAAGCCTGTTTGTGCGTGTGTTTATAATGGCCTGCCAAATGTGATTCCCTCACAAACTCAGTTTCAATATTCCTGATAGATACGCAACCTAGTCTGCAGATAGTTACCCAGTTATATGTAATGGTCCCAGGAATTAAACCAGTGCCTTCTGTATGTGTATGTGTGTTTTTAGATAAAAAAGCTACTCTACACCACTAGAGTTTTTATATACATATTAATTTATTTTATTCATTTACATACATTACATGAAGAAGCAATGATAGTTAAGGAAATACGTGCAGATATAAGGCTCGGGATGCGGTCTTCAATGAGGATTTTTAAAATAAAAAAATTACCCCACAATAATTGCAATATATATATAAGTTTTATCATTTTTGTTTTGGGAACGGGATAGCTCCTAGGGTAAGGGAACTCAAAATTCCCAGATCTGTTTCGAGTCTGCCTGGGACAAATACTTTATTCTGCTATATCAGCCGTGAATCGATTTGGGGCACACCCAACGTGGGTACCCCTGACCGCATCACCTCCTAGTTTTACTGTTGATCTCGAAACAGTACTTTCTTTAGGCTCTCCATGGGTTGTAGAGGTACATTAAAAAAAACGCATTTTCCTCCATTGTTTTAAAACAACTAAGAGTTCATATCCATTTAATGAGTTCCCCACTTATTTGACCGTGAGGAACGATATGAGCTCAGAGTTCAAATTTTGTTAGTTAAACTATCCTCATACCCTACATACAAAAAAATTACAAGGTCGCTTAAGATAGGTTTTTATTGATGTTTGCGTCATATTTTTCCTTAATTAACTTTAAAAAAGATTTAGTTTGTTGTATTTAATTTGATAATGGTTAGCTGTCTGTGACTAGGCTACCGGCGTTGACTAGTTGCGACGGACCGACGATCTTCTTTTTTGTATCAACTGTTGCAAATTAGCTAGATACATTGAATTATCAAATCAGAACTGCGTTTTTGTTTATTTGTGCGGAATTTTAGTTTTTTATTAATTTGGCTGTCTATCAAGAGTCAGTGAAGACAAGAGCCCAACAACTGTCCGACCATTTTCGAAAGAAATACTTTTGGACAGAGAAATTACCACCGTAGCCGCAACTGTCACGTATTATTATTTTCATAAGTTTCATCGAATACAATTCAAGCAATACTTGGAAACTTATTTTCAAGCGACTAATATATTCCTCCACCTTTATAATTATGGAAGTAACAAAAAACATTGCTATTGTATGTTAAAATCATCAATATACATCAAAGCAATTAATTAATTCAACAGTTTTCCTGATGGGAATGTTCTAAGATGAATACCAAGTATTGGGCTAGGGGGCGTCCTTACAATGAGTAAATTCCTCGATAGCACAACCAGAAACCACCCAAGAGATAGCAGACTAGCAGACATTACGTCTTTCTATTTACCAAAGCAATCCGACCACTTAGATCCTGTTACACGCGTCAGGTAGTGTTTTCAATTAGGAAAGTAAAGTAAATTAAATGTTATCTCGCGTTATGTTGGCATTTAAATTCTGATTGCATGACATTTTTTTGAATGGCATGACATTGCACCTGTCTGCCATTTTTTTTTAAAACTGTTAATTATCTATTTTCTTAATGCAAAAGATATTGAAATTTTATCACACATATGTATTAGCAGTTTTTAAAATAATTTTTGATTCATGTATATTTGAAATAATTACAAGGAGGTTAGACAGCTTGTTAAACGAAGTCAGACAATCGGAAGGAAGGCAAGGTCAGTGGTCCCGATAACTGAAACAAGAATTATCCGCTCATTAGCTTAAAAATACCCGTTTTCGGATAATTATTTCTTAAGAATACGATCTTATTATTTCTTGGTCATTTCGAGTTAATGCATCATTTTTTTTTTAATTAATAAAAATATCATGTACTGTTAAATAAAAATAACCGTATACCATCAAATAATTTTATATTATTAAAAATATTTAACTTAAACAACAAAGAAAATGTTTATGAGTTATTTCAAGTTTATTCAAAACCCTTCAATGTTGTTTTCTAAAATTTTTGTAAGAACAAATGTATAAATGACTTTACGGAAGGATAGATTTATCAATATACATTATTTATAACTATAACTGATTGAACACGCACGATTTTTCATCCGGAAATTCTATGTTTTTGGCACTGTTCCTTTTTCTCAGAAACTGAAATGGTTACAGACTTAGAATTTTCACATCTTACTTTTAATGATAATTGAACAAAATAAAATCAAGGATAATCAATTTGACTGAATAGAAACCAAAAAGGAAAAGAAAACCAAAAGAAAATGGTCTAAATTTTCAGATTCAATTTTTCTTTTATTTAGTTCTTGAGTTCCCTCCCGTATGTTTCTTTTTCAAACTCTTATTTACTTTATTAAAAAAAGGAGACATTAGTATGAAAAAAACGAGGTTATTGAGGAGAGCCGAAAAACTTTATATTTATTCAAAACAAATTATTATAAATGATTAAAAATTATTAGTTCCCTATATTTACGAGCATTTTGAAGTTTATTCTAGTTGCTATGTACATATGAACATCTTATTTATGTTCAGTAAAATTTGTACCTCGCTTAAAGATAATTATTTTTATTTTTCAAATTTTCATCATTTTGTAGTGCTATTTCACCCTTAAACAAATGTCACAATATCGATATAAAGTTTAATCAATAATTTTACCAATTTTTGTTACATGCCTTCCTAAATCATCGAAGTTCCAACAGCGCTCCACAGATACAGTAATTAATATCCGAAAATTATGCAAAAATAATAATAATAATACCCGCATCTGCAGCACTGGCCAAGGACACCAACACTTGCAAATCAGCTGAAGGAGGAAACCAAGAACATGTAATTTCTCAACGAAGTTACAATAACGAATAATTGAAGAGCCAAGTGGACAAAGGTGATAAGTAAAATTATTCGAGTTCTCATAAAACTGAATTCAAAACACCTTTATCCATTATAAGGCAGATATGTATCGTCACTTGGCACCTTTATTTAGTTCTGAATCAACTATTGAGTTTATGTGAAAGTAATTCAGTTTTTCTAAAAATGTCACTTATCACCTTTATCCAACTGACCCTTCGATTACTACATAATTATGCCAAGCGAATACAATCGGTTTAAGGCATTTCGATTGCTTAATTCGATAATCCAATTGCTCTAGGGTAAAATATAGGTGCGCATATTAAGGATTAGTAATGAACGATAGTCGATGGTAATAACGATTGTATCGTTATCCATACTGTTCTGATGACTATCGATATTAAAAAAATCACGCTCTTTTAAGGCGCCTTTACACATCTGCCAAGTCTAGGAAAGTCAAACGGCAAACATGTAAAGGGGGTTTACAGAACCTTAACAAACTAACCAATTAACACGCTACTATTCCAACTTTTGTCGGCTGTTAATTTCAGTTTAAAATAGTTTTATTTTATAAAGACACAATTAAAAATATAAAATAAAAGCATATGAATAAATAAATGATGTAAATACACAAATATGAAAATTATATAAATAAACAAAAGTAAGGCTGATGTGCGGAGAAGTGCTTCCTGCAAGAACCGGATCGGTCTCAAACACCGAGAAGCCAATCCAAGGCAAACACAACAAACGCTTTTACACATTTGATATGTATAAGTTTGGCAAATGAGTAAAGGCACCTTTAAATTCAATAAAAAAAAAAACAAAATTTTATCAATCTGATAGGAGATTACTTAAAATGTAGTGTTTTCATTTTCTATGAAGCCGCTTTACTATGGCCTTAAAATATTTAACCAAAACGATTTAATATATTTTTACTTCATTGTATGCAGTAAAGGATTTATAGTAATCGCGAAAATTTTCGGTTTTCAGATTTCATAATATCCATTATGACCATCTCTGAATCCATTTTGACTAGTTTCGTCGTGACGTCATTACGTATGTTCGTATCTCGCATAACTCTAAAACGGTTAGCCGTAGAAAACTGACATTTTGTAATTGGGATCGTTGAAGCATCTAGCACTGCATGATCACCGAGAGTAGTATTTTACTTGAAGGTCATAACAGATTTTCATAAAAAAATATAATGCAAAACTTCCGAAATTTGATATAAAAAAACTTATATATTTATACGAATAACTTACTAGATTTAGGTTAAAATTGGCAAAATGGAAGTGGTACTTTACTTGAAGATAAGCAAATATATCGACTTCCATCAAAATTTATATTAAACGCAAATGCGTGATACATAAGACTTTAACGTCAATATAAATAGCATACTAGATTTGTTTTCTAGATTAATCATACTAGAATATTTCTAGTCAAATTAATATTTTTATTTCATCCTTATACTTAAAAAAAAATAATTTAACCCACTCCCATTGAAATTTATTAAACTATCGATAATTTACATTCGAAGTTATCGAAACTTCCTAATATAGAATCATTTGTGTTTAATCCATTTCCTCTTTTTTTTGACCCCCTCATTCATTAATAATTAATGAAACATAAATTTCTGGACTGGAACGTTGAGAAATCAGACCGCTATCTTACAACGGATGACAGTAGTATAATCATGAACAATTGATGAACACTATACCACACCGGACACAAGCGGTCAGTACCGGACGGCTCCCATCATATAATTTCTCTACTGTCAAATATTACATGCTTAGTCGTAAATAATGACAACAAATTTTTTTAAAAATAAGTACACCTGCCTACTGCAGATTTGCAATACAGTTATTTCGATTTTAAACCAACAAAAATGTCTAGTAAAAATAAAAAAAAAATTCTTTATTTAGGCGTGGGTGCAGTTGACCGTAGATGTAATTTGAAGTCGATTTCGGGGGTTCGATCAATGAAGAATGAACACATTAATAGGTGTAACTTATTTTTTATTGCGTGCCGACGCACAGTGAGATCATGAATAGGGCTTATCCGCTTGAAACTAAAAAACTCATTTTTTTTTTTAATCATTATTATAATCTCATTTTGAATTCGACATTGTACAAATAAGCATTTTAAAACCAATATGCAATAATTTAACAATCAAATAAAAATATGTAAAACAAATTAAAATTTATTCTGCATAAATCTAATTAAATAATTTAATGAGTAATAACCTCATGTGATATAAATCATACATCTCTAAAAAATGATGAAAATAATAGCATTCTAGAGATATTATTGATTATAATTTTGTTATATATAAATAATATACATACTAGGTTGTTATAAAAGTCCAGATGCATTAATAGAGCTTTATTTCAGATTACATACATACGTCACTTGTGTTAATGACGAGCCACTGTGGCATTAGAAAATTACGAGTAGTCGTGCATACGGGTTCTGGTTCACACATTCAAGATGAACATCATCGTCAACGACCGATCAATGACGCCTGAACGAAAGTGCGGCACTATTTCGATGGCTAATTGATTCTCCTTCTATGGCACAAATTTCTTCGGCGCCTGCCTTTGCACTTAAACCTTTTTTTCAGTAATATCTCAAAAGACCGCGAATCACGATTTTTCCGTCTAACATTGCACTTACGTTTTAAAAATGTGAATGACTCCTATAAAGCCAACTCAAGTCACAAAAAATTAAAGAATGAGTCAAAGTAAACATTGACAAAAATAGTAGGAACAAAAAAGTTTTTATAGGATTAATTAGGAGAGTTGGAATTAAGGGTTGTGTGTGTTCATGCACAAGGACTTTTGTAACAACCTAGTCTTTTTTCTGTTTTTTTAAAAAAGAAATATATATTATTACTATGAGGGAAATAATAATTTTCGTATTCAAAAGGACAAACTATTGAACCTAAATATGTATATTAAACAATATAGATTGAACTTAAGTATCCGATACATTGGAGTCTGATTCCGAGATGTAGAGAACTTGAAAAACATCTAAAATTGACAACTTTTCTGGTTCTGATAAAAGCATTTCTAATACATCCTCATCGAATGATTTTCTTTTTAATGTAGGTATTTTTCTAAGAATTCTGATTTTTAGAAATATTAAGAATATTTATATTTTTAAGAATATTAAGAATTTTTCAAGAACCAATTGAAAATAATTTTAAATTATCTATTCTTGATGTTTTCCTGCTGAAATGTTCTCTGCAAGATTTAAAGTCATTATTTCAGTTCTACGGATATACTGCGTGGTACAATTTGGCTATCTCTAAGCAGAAATTATTAAATTTGTTTTCATGTATTTAAAATCCACAATATATTATCTGTAGGACCACACAGAGTGGTCTGATAAGTTCTTTAATTAGGGATTGATAAATTATTTAATTAGATTGATCGTTCTTATACCATCATGCAGATGTCAGCTGATGATAAGTTATTTGTCTTTACCAGAAATTTTTGAAGACATATGATAATTTTGGAAAAACTTCCTGGAAATCAATTACTGGTCTGTTCTGTTTCTTTTCCCGCTATCATTCAAAGAAACAATTTCCGTCTAACCATGTTAGGATTTCTGGAGTTCACTGGGGACGTTTTTTTTTGAGCTTTTAATTGTTAAAATTTTTGGTACAATGCCATAATTTTATCCTCAATCACGATATCACAAATTAATTTACTTTTAATTGGCATTAAAGAAACAGAAATATCTAAAACACACAACAAAAAACAGCGCCAGAACGAAGTGTTTCACACTTTTCTCTTCAGTTATATTTTCACAAAGGTTCCATTAAAACGATAAATTTTCAAATGTTTGATAATCTTGCGCGAAATTGAAAAAAAAAATTATTTTTAAAAACATAAACATTATTTTCCTAAATTTCGCCCCCACCTTAAAATGCACTAATCGATTTTTAATAGGACATATATAACTGCTTTCGAACTGGACATCTTACACTTAGGTGATAGTTTAACAGGTATCTTCATTTAGATAATTTAACAGACATCTTTAATTTAGGTGATAATTGATAACATAATTTAACAAACAGGATTTAGTGATAATTGTAACCAATCAAGCTGCTTTTTATTTACATTCTTCGGTATGATCTTTGCTTTAGTTCCTTTGAACATGATTATTTCTTCAAAATAAAATAATAATTCAAAAATAACGTTAAAGAACGACATAACTATAACAGGTACATTGTGCAACGTTTCGGTCTCCGTTGTAGGCCTTCATCAGCGTGTGAATCTGAAGATTTAAATATCAACCCATAAAATTTTCCATAAAGTTTGAAAAACGCAATATGTACATTATATCCCAATCAAAGCTTTTTAAAGGCATTTTGTTGCTTTTAAGATGAACGACTTAATCTAGGAGCTTGCTTATTCCGAACTGAGATAACCTATATTTACACGGTATATATATATATATATATATATATATATATATATATATATATATATATATATATATATATATATATATATATATTATATACCGTAGAGGGTGGCCATAGTATAGAGGCGGTCCGGAAAGAGGAAGCCACTGGGCCAAGGCCAATATTGCAAAATTCTTCTCAGTGTCGATCCGGTTCCTGCTGAATTGATCAAGCAAGGAACGGTTCGAAGAATTTCGCTTGGTCCCTTATAATTCAAAGGTCGCAAAACAATATAATTATTTTAGGTTTCTCTTCCGCCTAAATGGCTACTTTCCCTAAAAGCTCCTTCCAATGAAAGGATCAGAATAAACGGAACCATTCGAGGCAACAAGGCTTCATCTTAAATGTTGTTGGGATGTTTATGTGCACTACATGATCAAACGTTGTATATAACGTCGTATTTTCATTACGTTCTATGAATTTTTTTTAGGGTCTTATCAAAACATTTTTTACTTGATTGACAGTGTAAAATAACTGTGTAATACTACTAATTGGTCTTAAGTTATTTCATGGTGCTAACAACTGTAAGCATAATCTCCACATTCTAACTAGCAACAAACTTATAACTGCAATGAGTCAAAGATTGTCCGGTTTGAACAAGGAAGTATTTATTCTTAACTCATACGGGTAAGCTGAAATTGGTTGAAGTCACAGCTACCTTGAAGTCGTCTATACATCATAACCACTTTACAGTTTAAAATCACCAATGGCAAGCAGCCAAGTTTAGTAAGTTCACACCAAGGTGAATTTTGTTTATTTGTTGAAACAGGAAATGTCGATAATTGTTATCCACCCAAATCTATAATAATGGAAAAAATAATACTGTAAAGCACAGAATGAACGAAACAACTTCCCTTGATAAGATAAGACTGTGGCTATACCAACAAAATGCTGTGAAATTACAAAATTACATTCAATAATTTTGTGATAGATCAATATATAAAATAGAGTTTTAAATAAGGATAATCTACTTTTAACTAACAACGAACTAACAGCTGTAATAAGTCGTCAGAGTATGTTAAAGCAAGGTAAACAAAAATATTTGTCTCGAAAACTATATTCTATAACATATATAGTCGCTTTTATCGGTATAATAATTGAATTTTGATTGATTAATGTGGATTTTAAAACGTGAACAAAGCATTTAATGTTTTAAATTGATTGATGATCCTTTAATTAGGTGTATCAAATTCACCTGGTACACAACTGCGCCTACCTCTCAGAACATTCCTGAAAATCGCCACTGTTTTCAAGTTTTAGCTTAAACATATTTAGTTTTTATTGATGCCTGTAGTTGGCTTATTTGGCCCAGTGGTTCTATTGATAAGGAAACTGAAGACTGTCATATTTAAAACTGATCGGAAATATTTGAATTTAAATGAAAAATAATCTAGCACCATGTGATTCCCATAATTTAATATATTCCTTAAAATGAAGACTAACAACAATGTTAATTTTCCCAAAAAACATCCGAAACATTCTTAAACTGTCACCTTCTATCGAAATTTTCCTCAATCAAGAATTATTTCCCGCATTAAGAGAATTCTATATTAATTATTAACCAATCTAGAAGGCATAATTCAATTATACTATTAAATCACTAGATCAATAAATCAGTTTTTCGTTAATGTAATATACAATACCATTCTCCCAATTATTTACTTTTAAAATGGCCAACAAAAACATTTGGCAAAGAATAAGCAAATTAAAGTTGCTTAAAAGTGCTTAACTATTCACGCGCACCAAAGGAAACTATATCAGTGGCGGTTCCTGAATAGTGGAAATAGGGGGTACATACAAATAATCTTCATAGTAACCTACTCAAGAAAATATTAACAAAAAAACGATATAAAGTAGAGACGCCTTCAGTTTCTGTGGTTATACTACACCGGCTAAGTCAATGTGAAGCAGGCAGTTTCCAAACTAGTAGAAGGCGCTAAAAGGGCTAATTGTATGCAGCGTCATTTTTATTTGGGAAATAAAAGGTACTTTATTTCTTTTTAACAAGTTTATTGATACGTTGGAAATTTAGAAATGAAATTAACATCTTTACGCTAAATTAGCTTTTGTGAAAAGATCTTGCACCCTGCAAACTGGCTGCAACACAAATTTTATAGCGAACACGATGCATTTGTACATGTTTTTTTCTTTATTTTTTAATTTTAACTGTTGTCTTGATATATTAATCGTAAATTTTATGAAATTAATAAATGGAAAATTTTATGTTATTAATAAACTATACAACTACAGATACTACGATGATAGTATATTACAATCGAAGTTAGAATTAAAGGTAAGGGGTGTGTTTCACTGTCTATTATCTAATATCAAGGAGGGGTTGGATAGCTAAAGGTAGCCATTCCTTAGTTAGTCTGAAATAATTCGCGATGGAGACACTCACCTGGATCAAGGCCAAGATATATTCCTTATATTTTTAAACCGTTGAATGCATATCTGCAGAGGATCCAATCCAACTAAGGGTGTAAACATGAACTTAATTGTAAAGATTTTTAATTTAATTACTTCAATTAACAAATTCAAATTTGTCATCAATACAGCGTCGAGAACGAAATAACAGACGAAAGTTATCAAGCGACCTTTGAAGTTTATTTCGAACCGTGGTTGGACCTTGCGATCCGGCCAACTCGGGAGCGATGAGCGGCTATTATTTATTCGATATTGAAGGCCTGGGGAAGTCCTCGATGGTGATGGCAGTGCAAGGGCATACAGGTTCCGCTTTGTACACTATAAAAAACGAGTATTGATACTTAAAATATTACAATAAGTTGGAATGATTACAATATTCAACTTGTTCAGAATTTTTTCGTATTATTTACAATAATACTGATTAACTGTTTGTAATCCATAGTTATACTGCAAATCCACAATAAAAATATCTGATGTGGACAACACATGACTTCCTTGTACGCCTATTAACCTGTAAATCGGTGGCTCAAAAAGTGATCACTAATTTAGTTACTAGTTTCCGAAGATTGCAGTATCTCAAAAACGACACTCGGCGTCGTGGCATTACAGTACTATTGACACACACACAAATGGGGAGGAAAACCAGTATTTTACACTCAATTTTAACACTTAAAACAAGTAATGAAAATGTTTGATTGGATTGGAAACCAAATTGCGTTTGTAACCTTTATTACCGAAACATATGATTTATGTATTTAATTTAAATATAATTTTTGATGCAAGCTTATTATGACCTTCAAGTAAAGTACCCTTTTCGGCTCACCAATTTTAATCAAATATAATAAATACATTCATATCGATATAAAAGTCCTATTTACCAAATTCGAGATGTTTTACATTGTATTTTAATATAATTTTTGATGAAAGTATAATATGACCTTCAAGTACCGCTTCCGGTTTTCCTATTTAGACCAAAATCTAGTATGTTATTTGAATCACTATATAAGTAATAAATACTAAATTTGAGAAGTTTTGTATAGTAATCTAAAATAATTTTTGATGGAAATCAATTTTCGTACAAGGAAGTAAAAATGGCTATTTTAAGTTTATAGCATTGTAAAAATTGCCGGATATTATTCAGTCTATAAACTTCGCCTTCATACAACAGATGAAGTATTAATAGTCCTCATTAAATTTATTTGACTTTTCTCAAGGGGATGACTCCTACAATTTTGAACTCTTTTTAAAAAATAATATTCTTCCAATGGGTATACAGTTAATCGAATATTTCAGGGTAAAAAAATAATAATAAGAAAAAAATACATACATCAAATATATATTTTCTTATATATCAAACATATATAAATCAAATACTTCAGAGGTAACAAAAATTATATGAAAAACATATATATCATGGAGGAGGGTATCATACAAATATACAACAAGTACATCTTATGAAGAATAAATACATAATCAGAATTTATCACATAAATAACACCTACAAATAATAATAATAATAATGATTAATAATGGAGATGAAGAAGACGATCTGAACTGATAGAATCAGATATCTAGATAAAGCGTTGAGGCAGCGTAGGGCATTGCGAAAGTTAGCATGACAACGATATATCGATTTATAAAATATAATTAAAACACGCTCTTTGCATTCGCCATGCAGCTCAATGTGCGCATCTTAACTTAGACGTATGTTTAAACAACCGATAACCATGCTGCGACGTTATGACAGCGTAATGAGTGTTGAATTACAAACATAAGTGAGCAACGCGTCCTTTCTGCCTGATATAGAAAAAAAAAAATGAAAAAACCTCTTTCTTAATAGACATCTTGTAACTATTAAGGATATTTAAGGGCAGTTAAATTAAAAACGCTTGTCGCGAGGGATCCTCAGCCAAACCCAGATGCCAGGACTATTCCCGACCTGGCACACGGACCTTCCCTATCTCGCTGGCGTCACTCCTTACCGAACCATTCATTCATCTTTCATTCCATCCGCCGTTCCGGTTACGTCACGAGCTCTCTATTCGGCTCTAGGTAGGGCAGTGAAAGTCATCGGTAATTAAGTCGCTAAATCACTAGAATGCTATCACTAGTTAAGAAAGTACATCCATACGAGAGGCATTGCAATGTACAATAAGAAAATTTGAGTTGAGCTAATAGCCGAATCTATCAGGCGACTTACTGCATGTCTTAACACAAGATAGCTGTTATAGTATTTATAAAAGAATTGGCTAAATAAAGTCGATATATTGCAGTCCACCAGTGCACGTTTATGTAAGCACACTGGGGGTTATTAGTATTGAAACTTGGCTATACTAACATTTTTTTATATAAGGATACAAAAAAATCAGTCCCAGGCCAATGAATTTAATTTAATTCTCGATTTATTCCAGAGAAACCGTCTTTTCAGCACTCTGCTCCAACAACACAATTTACCCTCTGGCTAATGCCAGTTTATACACTATTTATTTTATTTTTTTCAGTTGAAAGGTTTAACTCAAGTCTTGGCAAACAAGTTTCATGTCGACAATACGACAATACAATTAGTGGGCTTAATAAGGGTGGAAATCAAAGTATGAAATTGATACCATATCCCTTCAACACTAATAAATAGGCGGTTGGATAACAAGCACTGGACCACTATGTATTGCTGGAACACCTCGTCTAGTATATCGAGTTTTTCCACACAGCAACGTGGGTTATGTTGGAACTTATTTCTTTAACTGTAAATTTTAAATAAATGTTATCATTTAGTATCATCTCATGAATAATAAGTGATAAGTAGTCGATAGCAGTGTATTCAAGGATTATTATATCCACTATGGATTGATCAGTACGCTGTGTATTATAGCAACCCAATGTATTTGGGCAGCACTGATTTTCAATAAATAATTTCTCTCCCTCCCTTTATAAGATTCCCATTCCAAGTGACTTAAAAAACAAAGCATAAACTTTTAGTTTTGTATATGAAGTTAATATATCGGCCCAAAATTGTATTTCATCGTAACAACATAGGTGTGAGAAATGTGAATAGAATAATAGAGCATATTTTCTTATATGTTATTTTCTATCATTCTCAATACATTTATCTTATCTATGTTGTAGCTAAGAAGAATGGCTTTTAATAAATGTATAATGCGTTTTAATCAAATTTCGCCGAAAATAATAGACTATTGCACTTTATCGAAGGGAATGGGGTGCATTTTATATCCGTTTCATAACATCTAGAACACGAGTATGGGGATTTCGAGGATATATATATATATTGTTTTTGTTCCACGCTATATTTTGGCACTTATAGGGCCTTCTTTGGATCAAATAGGCTGACATTAGGTTAAGTTATTTTCTGGATTGAACAATACCATAATAGTGTGGATAAATTTCAGTAAAAATTTCGTTATATTTATCTGTTTTTTTGCCCGCGGTTTTAAGGCATTGCGCCCCTCCTAATGGAGTTAAAAGGGTCTCAATTTTTTCTCTCACCTCCGTCGTTTTAATATTTTCAATTTCGTATTTTAGTGATATAAGTATGTGTGTATATCTACAATTTTGTAATAAATAATTTTAAAAATATTTAAGAGACGATCAGGCAGAGAATAGCTGATAGGGGGGACAGAGAGTGTACAATAACGACGTAACAGAATGCACTTGACATACTTGAGCAGCTTCCAAACTGTGCACTGCGCAGTCTTGTACTATACAGCCTGAATATATTCAATCCAAACAATGTGTCATTTTCAACCTTAATTAGAGTTACTAAAGTGAGATTTCTGGTAATCCTTATTGAAGAAGAAAGTTTATTTTGAAGATGAAGATAAGTATAAACCTCTTTAATTAAAAAGTTAATTAGCGCTGACTGGTAAACGTCCGAGGGGTTGACCGTAACGTAGGTGGGAAGATT